>JASVER010000054.1:6262273-6724696 GCA_030449065.1 Oceanodroma leucorhoa | reverse complement strand
CACTCCAGAAATACAAATGGGTTCTGCCCCTTCATAGCTTGATGGCATCGGGGTACACTCACTGTGCACTGGTGTCTACTAGAGCCTTCTACTCCTGTGGGTCTGATGTGCCAGGCCATCGAACCTACACGGTCCAGTAAACCCAGTTGTCCCTTTCCTCCACCTGGCTGGAGGCAGGGCCCCTCTAGTCCTGGTCATTTTATTTGCTGCCCACTTCTTCTAAGTATGAATCAGAAGTCCCGTTATTAAGGTCGGAAGTGGAATCATCCCTTCTGCTCCGCCTAGGGAACTGCTCACTGGAAACCGGAGCAGCAGTTTTCCTGGAAGAATCCCCTTTTGTGATTGTTTTTCCCTGCAACTCATGTACCCGTGCTTCTAGGGTTGAGGTAGGTTTTCCATCCCACTTCCTCATGCCCTCTCTGTGGTCACGCAGGTAAAACCACAGGGTGCCCCGGGGTGTGTACCCACGATATCTCCTCTCTTGAGCGGAGGGATGCTTACTCCAAATGGCTGAGATACTGGCCCGTGCAGGTGGGGAGCAGGACATATCCTCTTTGAGTTGCTGGACCTCCTGAGACAGTTTCTCCACCGCAGAGACGCAGGCCCGTAGGGAGGAAGAGGGACTTTCTTCGTATTGCCGGAGTTGGCCAGCCAATTCATCCACCATTTGCTCCTCTCCATCTTTCCAGGTCATTACTTCCAATGAGTTGGCATGTGACGCTGGTGCGCTCCATACAAACTTCCTCCACATGGGTCGGGTGCATCTGACTTCATCTGGATCTTTGGATAACTGCTCGTTATTCAGGTCATCATAGATCACTTCCAGCACGGCTAATTCCCTCAGGTACTGGATACCTCTCTCCATGGTGCTCCACTTGCCTGGGTGACGTAGAACGTCTTCCTTGAAGGGATACCTTTCCTTCGCGCCTGACAGGAGTTGCTTCCAGAGGCTGAGGACTTGTGCCCATTCTCCAATCGCCTTATCAATGCCCCCTTCCCTAGAAAGGGATCCCAGCTGCTTGGCTTCCCTCCCTTCTAATTCCAGGCTGCTGGCCCCGTTATCCCAGCACTGGAGCAGCCAGGCGACAATGTGCTCGCCTGGGCGGCGGCTGAAATCTTTCCGCATATCTCGGAGCTCCCCCAGAGACAGGGATCGGGTGGTCACCACCTCATTTATGGGCTCTGCCTCCTCCTCCTGCTCGTGATGGCCCTGGTTCATCTTCATCCCTCACTACACGGGCTGATTTTCTTGTGCATTTTCTCTTTTGTACAGGGGCGACTGACACCAGCACGGGCGGGTTCTCTGTCGCAGGGGGCGGGGGAGCCGCCGTGCCTGCCGTGGGGAGTGGGGGGGCTGCAGTGCCTGCCATAGGCGGGGGGGGGTAGCCACAGGGCCCGTTGTTTTGTCATCAGATCCAGAGACCTTTTCTTCCCCCTGAGGGTTCTGAATAGTGTTAGTCAGGGCTCAGTAGGCATGCGCCAGGCCCCAGCACATGGCAGTGATTTGGGTCTCCCTAGAATTGCCAGGGTGACAGCACACTTTTTCCAAATATTCCACTGATTTTTCAGGATTCTGCACTTGTTCAGGGATGAAATTCCAAAACACTGGGGGTGCCCACCGTCCTAGGCATTTGCCCATGCTCTCCCACTCGCCCTGCCACTCATAACTATCCAGCCTCGGGGCAGATCTCTGGATGATATTCTTAAATTGCTTATTAACCTTGGACAAAACCAAAACGATAATCCCCAGCAATAGCAATAGATATGTCTTAACTACCCAGGGATGTTCAAGGTACTGACAAGTGATTTTAACGAAGGAGACATCATAGAGGAAGGTAGTGAAGGTGCCATTCTCTATTCCCTCCATAAAAAACGTCTCAGAGGACGAGGTGTAATTGAGGTGGTACCTGAAATACAGTAACGGCTTCATTACAAATCCCAAATACCCCCCAATGCCAGTGCTTTAATTACACATCTCCCAGGCAAAACTTCACTAATCACTGCAGAGCACAGCAGACTAGAAAACCCAACACCAATCTTAAGCATGTACAGCAAAAACAAGAGCATGGTGCACATCAAATAGATTAATATCGTGAACAGATGAATCAATATTGTGACCGGCAGCTATTAACAGACATAAATTCCTTAATACGTTCTAGTTGTTAATGTGTTGTTATCTCAACCCTTCATGCCCTGCTTTGGGCGCCAAAAAGAACTGTCATGGTTTAACCTCAGCCAGCAACTAAACACCATGCAGCCGCTTGCTCAACCCCCCCTCCTCCGGTAGGATGGGGGAGAGGATCGGGAGGGCATACGAGGGAAAACCCGCAGGTTGAGATAAAAACAATTTAATAATGGAAATAAAACAAAGTAGAACAGTGGTAATAACAATGATAACAACAATAACAGAATGTACAAAACAGGCGATGCACAATGCAACTGCTTACCCACCGCGTGTCCCCCTGCACCTGGCAGAGCAGGGGAGGCTGAAAAGTCCTGCTGCAAGCACCACCCAGCAGCAACCAAAGCATCAATGGGCCATCAAGGTTCCTTTCATTACCAAACCCAAAACACAGCACCCCCTCCAGCTACAGGGAAGAGAGTTAACTCTGTCCCAGACAGAACCAGGACAGGAGTGCTGGAAATTGATGCTGCAAAATTCTGGATAGCTTTGATATTCAGCGTCACAGTAGGATTACTTGCATGTAGTAGAATTGCAGTTCAGTAATACAGTCCTGCTCAGGCTGTGGTCGTGCCAAAGGCCTTAATTAGGTGAGTTGTTTCTAGTTTAAATAGAGATAACATACACAAAATCAACTAGTTGCATTCTTGTAGTTTGAACAAATAAGTATGTTGAAGAAAGTGAGAAAATAACAAATCACTTAACAGCAAGAGCTTAACAAGTTACCCTGTATCCATTAAGTTGTAAAGCTTGGTAAATGGCCATGTGTGCTTGCTCAGGGCTCTTCAGTTGCACATGCATAACTGTCTAGTGCCGCTCAGCTGCTGCTGCTCCAGCATGGCATGTATACCCTATAGGTCCTGTATTGTATCTGCCAGCCCCGTTTGGTGTTGGGGATCCCCAAGGTCATCTCAAACAGCAGTAGGTGCTAATGTGTGGGCAACTGAATCAGCCCTTTAGTCTTTCCTAGTTGAACGGGAATATGACTTAGGTTCAGGTTATTTCAGTTTGGTTGTGTGTTTGAGCCTTAAGTTCACAGTCAACATGGACAAGAAAATAGCCAGACTTTCACACATGAGCTGAATGTGTCATTTAATGTCTCAAACTAAGTGTGTAAAATACACAGTGTGTGTGTAGATTTGTGGGTTTTGTTAATGCATAAGCTTAACAGTGTGCATATTCAGTATAGTTGAGCTGCAGCAATTGTTCAGTTTTTTATGTTTCAAGTAAATAAAAATAATTTTTGTTTATTCAGTAAATTAAATCATATTTAAATCATTCACATTTATAATATTTAAATCATGTGAATTTCATGTATTCTGTGTCCTTGGCCTAGGTCTTATGGCACGAAGTCTTACGTAAAGGACATGTTTAGTAGAAAGTTAGGTAGTTTTATAAAGCTGCATTTGATACTTCTTTTGAAGTGTGGTATGCCTCTGAAAAGTAACTAAGTAAAATGGTAACTTCTTGTTTGTTAGATGTTATTCTGCCTGTAGTCAGAATTCTACAGACGTTTAATTTTCAGTGAAAAGTAAACAGATGTTTAGCATTGGCTGAACCGGTGTACCTCAAAGAAAATGATGCGTACAACTTTCTCACTTGTTGAGCTTGCACAGCTTCAGAGCTGCTTACTCAGTTTTACAATTTTACTGAAAATGGAGTTGCATGGCTTTATGTTAGGAAATAATTCAAGGATAGTAGAGTTATCTGTATTTATTTGGGAAGCAACATCTGATCTGAAAATCTATTTCTATTTATGATGCCTGTCATAGAAATTGTACAAGTCATTTACAGGGCTGGCAATATTTTCTGAAACAGAATGAATATTTTAACAATTCTCAGTAAACCTGAAAAGACCCAAATGTTTTTCTAACATTGGTTTTCAGAATGGAACTAGAATATTTGAAGGCTTAAGCCAGAAATTAAAAGCTCCAACCATTGTACTTTTTCTTTGCTGAAAGAAATGTCTTGAAAAATTACATCAGTAAGGTTCTAAATTTATTTTTACTGCAATAAAAAGACATTGGAGTATTGTGTTTAGTAAAACTTCTTCCTTTCCAATCACAGTCTGATTAATTTTACTACTGGTTTTCAAAAAAGGTTTTGTCCAAGAATTATTTGTTTAGGTGAGAATACAGAAGAGCAGAGTCTGTCTAACTGATCACTGTACAATTGGCCAAGAAGGCCAACGGCATCCTGGCCTGTATCAGAAACAGTGTGGCCAGCAGGAGTAGGGAGGTGATCGTGCCCCTGTACTCGGCACTGGTGAGGCCGCACCTCGAATACTGTGTTCAGTTTTGGGCCCCTCACTACAAGAAGRACATTGAGGTGCTGGAGYGTGTCCAGAGAAGGGCRACGARGCTGGTGAAGGGTCTGGAGMACARGTCTTATGAGGAGCGGCTGAGGGAGCTGGGGTTGTTTAGCCTGGAGAAAAGGAGGCTGAGGGGAGACCTTATCGCTCTCTACACCTACCTGAAAGGAGGCTGTAGAGAGGCGGGTGTTGGTCTCTTCTCCCAAGTAACAAGTGATAGGATGAGAGGAAATGGCCTCAAGTTGCGCCAGGGGAGGTTTAGATTGGRTATTAGGAAAAATTTCTTCACCGAAAGGRTAGTCAGGCATTGGAACAGGCTGCCCAGGGAAGTGGTGGAGTCACCATCCCTGGAGGTGTTCAAAAAATGTGTGGATGTGGCGCTTTGGGACATGGTTTAGTGGGCATGGGTACCGGGTTGATGGTTGGACTTGATGATCTTAAAGGTCTTTTCCAGCCTTAATGATTCTATGATTCTATGAATATAAAAACAAAATTGGCTGAGCTTCATGTTTCGTTTTCTCACCCCATAGAAGCAAATAGTTCTGGCTTAATATTAAGTGTGTATATTCCATAAAGTATTGCAGCAGCAATATGATATGGCGATTTTAACCACAGTTCTCTCTCTGCAGGGGGACACAAGCAAAATCCATATGGAGGATGAATCTCCTCCTTCTCAAGGAGTCAGTGTCAAGGTCAGAGTGTGAATTTGTATTGAGAATTCTGTACTGCTCTACTCAAAAGGAAGAAGCTTGGTTCCATGTAGCAGTAGCTTAGTACATGCTAGTGGCTTTCAGATAAACAGAAAACCAAAACTATAGGTAGGATAATGATACTAGTGAAAGGAATGTTGCTTATGTGATCCACAAAATATTAGAAGAACAATATATTCATTTTAATTAGGTTGAATTGCTCTTTTGGCTTACAAGGCTGGTTTAATTTAGTATTAAGTTCTAAAGTTACATGTTCCAGCCTAATGTTTCAACAACATAAACTTGTTAGAATTAACTTTTGTAGCATAATTTGATGTAAAAACTTCCTCCCATTTTTCTCTTTTAATTTCTTTGAACACTCTGCATATAAAACTTAATGAAACATCATTCAGATTTTGAGCTTAATGATGATGCCTTTTAAGGTGATATATATGACAAATAAAACTGAATAACCAGCTTTCAAACTGATTGCTGAGGTCAAATGAACTGTAGAAGTTTTAGGGATTCTTGAGGCATGACTGATACACCTTTGGGATAGGTAGCTGGACCGTATGAAATTTCAAATTCTCGTCTAACTCTGTCTTTCATGACTTTGTGCAATATAAGGAGGAAACTGATCACTTATGGGACATAAATATTGTCAGGTTGATAGTTCAAGCTGTTTTTCTTATTTTTGGGACAAAATATAATGGAGAAGTGTGGGAGGGGAGAAAAATCTTGAAAGGTGAGAGAGTATCTCTTACTGAGTTGAATGTAATTCCAGAGACAGGATTTAGATTATGGATATTTTTTAGTCTGTTGTTATTTCTTTCGTAAAAAAACAAATCAGTATCATACGTGTTTCCTTGGGTAATTTTTATAATAGTGGATTTTTTTCCTTCAGTGTATTATTTTAGTGTTAAGAAATGCTACAGTTTGGGGTTTTTTAACCTGTTAATTATGAAGGTAGAACTTGAGTGCTTTGTAGAAGGAGGTTACAGGAGAAACCTTTTCTATTTAAGGTGAATGCATTCTGACCCACTGTGCACTTGGAATTTAGAGCCCACATTTTAAAGAAACCAATATGTTATTCCAGTAAGGGAATCTGTACAATTGAAGGACACCCTGACTGTCCTTTTGAACCTCAGGCTTCATCAGTCTTTAACAAAAGTGGGATGCAGTTTTGTTGATGCAATTGGAAGACTAGTCTGTGATGCTTTCAGTATTCATTATCATATTTCAAAAGTGCCTAAAATCCTCCATAGAATTAATGCTAACTTCTTGACATAAAACAAATTGTTCTGCAAACAGCTGATGAATGAAGCCTGATTCCATACGGATTTATGTCCTTCGTCTCTTATAACCCTGCTGTGTGTCATGGAGGACAGCATTTGCTAGGACTAGCTTGGACCTACTTGCTTGCTGACTTATTTCATAACATACATGTCTGATTGTCCAGCTGCCTACTGCCAAATGGATTGTGTCAGCAGAATCTTACTTCCCTTCCACTTGCTAATTTGGCTGAAATTGGTCAGTTACTTGGTGTGAGGAGATGGAGAAAGTAGCGTGATCAAAACCACAGCTTTTCTTTAGGGGAGATGACCAACCCTCCTTTCCCTTCCTCAGAAGTATACTATAAAGCAGTTTACTGTGATTAACTGCTATTTGTTTAAAGATTTTAATTCAGGATTAATTTAGGGATTATTTCTTTAGTATCAAATGTTATCTATGTTTCTATGTACATTTTTTCATAGTAAGTGATACTAATCAAAAAAGCAATTTCCTTATGACTGACACAATGTGCTTCAGACTCTAAACTAGAATTTATTCACATCTTCATTTCAGTCAGAGGTAGGAAAAATTATATTCTATAGCAGATCATTTTGTAAGTCTGCTACTTGCTAGAAATAAGCTAATGATGCAATCCTCACTGTTACGTGGTGAACTACATAATGCCTGTGATAGGCAAAATCTATTCTTGCTTACCTTCTGATCTGGCAAGTAATGCTGCTTTTCTTTCATGTCCAGAATCTGTTTTAACTTCAGTAAAGAAAATTAGATGCGTGCTCCATGCAAAATTTCGTATCAAACTTTGATACTGCTTGACTAGTTTTAATGTATGGAGAGCTCTGTTTTTCTTTTCCTTTAACTATAAACTTGTCATTTGTCCTTGGCTAAGCTGGAAAATGCTCAATTATCTTTTTTCTTTTATTATATGTCTGCTTACATAAAATGCTAATATTCTTGGGAAGTTCCCAATAGATTCAATAATTGTTGAAACACAGAAGTAAATTTCAGGAATAAAGGAGAAAGGAAAAAGTTTCTCAAGTTTTCTCAAGTTTCCATTTTCAATGCATGAAAACAGATGTGTATATTTTTCAAAGATAAGTACATTCTTGGGCAGATTTTTTATGGTTTCTTCTTTTAACAGTAATTTTATCACCAGCGGAAAAGACACAAATTATTCTCAACTTTTGAATGTATACTTTACACTTCATATTAGAATCCTCTGCATTGAATTCTATAAGCTAGCAGTTACGTTGTATGAATATAGTGAAAATATGACCTCACCATTCAACTTCTTCTATGATACTTTTCTCCATGCGTATAGATCTTTTCTTTCTGGATCATGGTATAGTTTATTTGTTTATTTTAATGGCTTCCTTCCAAGTACTGTTCTAGAATTAAAATACTGGTTTGTGGTTGAGAAAGGAGATGGGGTTGTTTCTCTAAATTTATCCTTTTTACTGTGTAAAAGCATACATTTCCCTCTGTCTAGGTATTTGATATCATTTTTTATAATACCAGGTCCTGGAGGCAACATTATTGTCAGCCCTGAAGATGCTGGATATTGGGAAATGGCCAATTTTTTCTCTCTGTTCCCAAGAAGAGCTCAAGTTAATTCGTCAAGCCTGTGTATTTGGCAGTGCTGGTAATGAAGTGTTGTATGCAACTGAAAATGACGAGGTAATTGTCCAAGAGTATGTATGAACATGACATATTTAGTTATTTATGTATCGAGTTATTCTGAAAGCCAGTACTATGATAGTGTACCTAGAAAAAGTTGCATGCAGAAATGCCTGATCATTTTGATTGCTACTAAAACATTTTCAATTCAAATTAATGGCTTCCTACCACAATCAGAGGATAAAGAGAAGATGGAGTTAGACATTTCTTGGAGGTGCATAGTGACAGAGTGAGAGGCAATGGACACAAGCTGGAAGATGGAAAATTCTGATTCAGTATTAGGGAAGAAAATTTACAATGAGAGTGGTTAAATCCTGGAGGGGTTGTGAGATCTTTTCCTTGGAGGTGTTCAAGACTTGACTGGACATGGCCTTGAGTCAACTGATCTATTTAGACCTTTGCTGAGCAGGGTATTGGAGTAGTTGACCTTTGGAGGTCCTTCATTCCAACCTAAATTATGATTCTGTGATTCTTTTATAACAGGTTTTTGTGCTTGGCATGAACTGCAGTGGGTGTTTGGGAACAGGTGACATGCAGAGCACTATTGAACCAAGGAGGTTAGATTCTCTGTGTGGCAAAAAGATAGCCTGTCTGAGTTATGGAAGTGGCCCTCATGTTGTTCTTGCTACCGAAGGTAAAGTATGATCTGCAT
Source organism: Oceanodroma leucorhoa (assembly GCA_030449065.1). Lineage (NCBI taxonomy): Eukaryota > Metazoa > Chordata > Aves > Procellariiformes > Oceanodroma > Oceanodroma leucorhoa. Next base: position 6,715,895 of record JASVER010000054.1, on the reverse strand, counting down.
ATTGCTTTTTCAGATACATCCACTTCAGTTAGTCCAACAGGTGTGAAAGGTCTGTGCTGGTAATGTAAGAGAGGAATTGGGATAGACATTCTGGGCTATCAAGTCCAACATATTTTCATTGGTGAATATGACATGTCAGCTAGCTCTGTTCATAGTTAGTTCTTTTCAAAAGTTTTTCAAGCTCTGCTTTGATCTTGTCACTACTCTTGGAATATTTTTTTTTACTTTGCAGTTAAGTTTGGAACATCTGATTGCTTTTGCATTAGTGGCTACATTATGCCCATATGTTCTTGTGCCAACATTGTCCTTTAGCTAAAATGCATTTTTTCCCTCCTGAACCTACTTTTGGATGTGCTTTAAAGACCAGTTATATTGCCTCTCAGCCTTTTGTTTTCTGTTGTCTCATTGACATTCTATTGTCCACATCATGCTAGTGGTCCTTCTGTTCATAATCAAGTACATTATTCTCGAAGACAAATGACTAATACCATGTTCCCAGTGAGGTTCTGTTAGAGCCTGACTGATGTTAAAATCTGTCTTTCTTTCTCCATTAATGAGAAGAAATCTTTTTGAGCAGTCTAGATTAGATGACTAAAGGTAGGTGAGGGGAATTGTGTTGTAAATGTGTGACTGTTCTTTATATTCAATTACATTCCACCATTTTCTCCAGTCTTTAGGGTAAACCATTCTGGATGCTTTTTATATATGTATCCGTATTCTTCTGAGCTTTGTTGCTGGCAGATCTCACTGACACACTCATACTCCATACCCAGATGATGAACTGAAGTATTGCAAAAGAACAGGTCCAGAACTGATCCTTGATGATTTTTACTCATAACTCCATTCACATGAATAACTTCCATTCAGCACAGCCTCTTTTAACCTACCTTTCAGACAGCCCTTACATATTTCACAATTCTTGTGTGAATTACTATCATTTCCAGTTTATGTTGTATGTTTCTATGTGGCTGTTTCACCTGTTTACTGAAATTTGTGTTCTCATGTTGGTGAAAGGAAGAGAAGGTTGTTTGCTTTTGACAGTATAAAGTCATTAGATTTAACCTGTTATTGTAGAGAAATACTGCTTTAGTGTAGCACATTTTGCCTTTTTAGTTCTGAGGGAACCCTTCTTAGGGATAAGCAGTTTGGTGATCTCTTTAGAAATCTGATGGAGTTGTACATCAAACCTAGCTCTCCTGCAATCATGGTGTAATTTAGGTTTAGAAAATGATGATGATAGACAAGATGAATGTAGGACAGCTATTCTTCAAGTCCTGCACTACTGTAACGAGAGGAGACTTGATTTAAAACAGGTGAAAGTAAGTAAGTACGAAAAGGTGTCAGCTTCATGGATAATGGGCCAATATATGTACATTAAAGAGAATCAGAAATACCTGGTAATATCTGTACTCTAGTGATTGTAAATGCTTGGGAACTGCAAAAAGTGATCAGGCTCGTATTTCCCTTAAGCAGCAGCTTTTTTATATTGCCAGTTGGAGACAGAATTTTGCACTAGGTGGACCATTGGTCTAACCCAGTCAGATATTTCTTGCATTCTTAATTTTACTAGCATGTTTCTCAAAATACAGAACTTGAATAGTATGTTTAAATAATAAGTAAATAATAGTATATTTATTGGTAACTAATAATCAGTTTTTCTTACAAACATCTTCAGGTATATTGTAAAGGAATGAAAGTTTGTTATTTGAATTTTCCAAAGTGGGAAACAGTGCCAAGGCATAGACAAGAATTTTGATTGATTGTCAGTAACAAAGAAATTGAAATGGCATCTCCTGACTGCCATTTCATCCTTTTCTCTTCTATATTGCACTATCTCCTTTCTTTTAGCTATATGATTTCCTTTACTAAGATTATGGAGATACTATGCTTTTGGATTTGTGGTCAACACTACGTGAAGGTAGCATTGGTTTGTCCATGGGCTTAAGAGCCCCAAAGGGCAACACTTAAATATGTATATTGTTATTGAATTTGACTTTTCAGTTTGTAATTTTATGTTGTGTACTCACTGAAAAAACAGAGATTTTAAACCAGCTTTTTACATTTTTATTATAGAAGGAGAAGTGTATACATGGGGTCATAATGCTTATAGTCAGTTGGGCAATGGTACAACAAATCATGGTTTCGTTCCCTGTCAAGTCTCTACTAACTTGGTGAACAAGAAAGTCATTGAAGTTGCCTGTGGCTCTCATCATTCTATGGTGTTAACATCTGATGGAGAGGTGAGAATAGCTGGAATAAATCTCTCTTTTCTCTTAATGAAATTCACGTATGTGAGAAACAGGAAAACATTCTGCACCTAGAGCATTAGACCTTGCTTCTTGCTATCCTCACAGTGCTGATGCAACACAAATGTTTTTATAAAAATGTAAAACCTGTTAGGGTCTAGCTGCTTTGAAGTGCGTGCAGAACAGTGATTTTTGTGCCACATCTCCTTGTAATAAGAAATTATAATTTCTTTGTAGAGGGCAGCCAGTTCCTTCCTATGCTGTGCTCTACTGTAAATGCTTAATGGTGTTAAAGCTGACATTAATATAAATCACATTCATAAGGAGTTCTACCCACCAAACTAAAAAGTTTTCTGTCATTTACTTTGAGGTGCCATTTGTGTCCAGTTAGCCATTCTACTTTGGGTTCTGGAAAACTAGCAATGAATTCTTCCAGCATTAATGCAGCTGTCATGTTGCCTCTTACCTTTGATTGGAGGAACATAAAAGAATGGAATATATAAATATTATGAATGGCATATTTTTGATAGAAACAATTAAATTGTAAACCTATGTATCTGCCTAGATCTTTAAATGAATGCATCCACTTGAACTCAAAATGTAATTTTTTTATGCATATAACTTTTTTCTCTCTTGAATATGTACTTTTAATTGTATGTTATATACCCTTCTTTTATGACAATTCTCTTGTAACAGGTATACACATGGGGTTATAATAACTCAGGCCAAGTTGGATCTGGTTCAACAGCTAATCAACCAATTCCTCGAAGAGTTACCAGCTGCCTACAAAATAAAATAGTAGTTAATATAGCTTGTGGACAGATGTGCTCTATGGCTGTGGTGGAAAATGGAGAGGTAAGAAACTTTAAGTGAATTTTCTGACTTAATTTTATTTTATGTAATATCATGGGATGTAGATAATTTCAAACCTATCAGTAATGAGCTGCTACTTAGAAAACAAGTATGCCTTTCCAGACTCCCTCAAATCTACCTGCTTATATTGCTTATGAAAACCTTTGTCATAAATTGTCCTGCACATTCTGACATACTTAAGCACATCATCTTCCTATCCATGCTGATTATGGTTTCTTCTTTAGAAAGGAGGTAGAGTGAAACAGGGAGAACTGTTCACTAACATTTGGTTTACGGCTTTTTGGTTTATGAGATTACTCATAAAATTTAGCAGCTATTACTTTGTATCAACTATTGAAGTTGAGTTTGAATTGAAGGAATTCAAGTATCAAATTTCAAATGTACTTGAAAATACAGTTATGAAGTAAAAATAGCATTATGAAGGTCAGGAGTTTTTTATAAATTTTGGGATTAAATCTTATGGAATCTATATATGTATTCTTAGTATTTCATGCTAGCTTCATTTTCTCTATGTAAAAATAACTAAGTTTGTATCACTGATTTACTGATTTTTAAAGCTGGTATTCTATTTTAGCAAAAATGAAAGTGCTCTTTAATACATTATCCCACTGCTGTGTTTAGCATTCATAGAAGAATAAATTATTGTCTATACTAGAGTCTTAAGTATCAAGTGAGAATAATCAGTGAATGCTATTTTAATTTTCAGTGCTCATACATGACACTTCATCTCAAGAGAAAACAGAGAAAATAAAAGTACATTGCATGTATTTATTCTACTGCAGTACCCCTTAAATCCCTCTTATATTTTTTTATCCTCATTGCAAAGATACGAAGAGGTTGTAGTGTTCTTGTTGTTCTAATTCATATGAGCTGAAGATTTTGGGCAGTCTACATCCTCTCTAACTCCATCGCTCCAATCATTTCAGTTTAGACCTAAGTAGCTATTGACTTTGCAGTAGAACATACGTCACTGAAATTACCAGAGCTCAATATTTTCCCTTTTTCTTACGTTCAGCATAAAGCTGTTAGCAGCCTACTCAAACTGTTGTGTATAGCTTCCAGTTTATACTTGTTTTAGTGTGATTTCTTTTCCGTTAGAGGATTTTTGAGTGAGAAATGAGCTCTCTGAAAAAGGGAAGTATTCATGCTGAATTTGTTCTGTGCTGGGAAATGGCCATATGAATCATTTATTTTCTACTCTTCATATTAAAATATTGTAGTCTTACATAACCTAACTCTTAAAGAGCAACATGAATATGGCGGTTTAGAATTTTAGATGAGCATGCAGTTGGTATTTTAGGCAGAAGCAGCATCCAAAATTTCTGGTACAGAAATACATATACATGTGTGTGTTTATATATACGTACATATGTACATTTATATAGGTATGTATGTGTGTGCGTGTGTGTGTTTGTGCGTATCTACATATAAAGTACAGATCCTAAGGTGTGGGGACAGGAAATATTGAAGAAAATCATTATTGTAACTCTGAAGTAGTTATATTGCTTTCAAAAGAAGTAGATAGTAGCAAACAGCTAAAATCCCTGTCTCTGTTTTTAAGGTCTATGTCTGGGGTTACAATGGTAATGGCCAGCTTGGACTGGGCAGCAGCGGCAATCAGCCAACACCATGCCGAATAGCAGCTTTGCAAGGCATTCGTGTACAGCGGGTATGTGTGGGATGCTCCATGTCAAACCCCGTATGAACAACTGAAAATATGCTAAGGCATATTCTACATTTATCTCTCTGTTTAAGGTGCCATTTATCAGAATGAAAACGTGTATCTTAAAATGGGCCTCTGTCAGTAGGCAAGAAACTGTGACCCTGTGGAGTTCAGTGCGAATTTTGCCATTGACTTCAATGAGGTCAGGATTGTACTTAAAGAGGACTAGGGCATTAGAAATGTTTGGTCTTTTTTTTCCTGTGAAACTTAATTAAAAAAAAAAATCCTGTTATTTTAGTAAATAAGAAAGTCTTCTTAGGCTACCCCATTCTTCATTAACCCGTCTTCTTTTCTGGGAAAATGCTGCAGTTTAGCATTTTGTCTTTCTGGCAGACTGAATATCACTTTTAGAATTGCAGTGCAGCCACAGTGACTAACTGGTGTTTGGAGTCTGAACAAATTGTCTCCAACTGCTTTTGGTCAACAGTTGGTATGATTCCATGGTTGGTCTTGATCTTGGGTGGTTATTACACTATACCAAATGACTGGGCTGCCATCAGTGTAACTAGCAAACTGATAACGTCTTTTGACTGATAAGAAATATTTAAAGTAACTGCAGAACTGATCCTGAAAGTGTTAAATTGATTTATCCAAAATAGAGGATACTGTCAGGAAAATGACACATTCTGCTAGAAAACATTAGTTTTGTAACCTAGTGAAAATTTACAAGAGTGTTTTGAAGTTTGGATCCTATTTATTACATTTACTCAGGGAAGTTATGGATTTTTTAAATCTTTTAAAATAAACTCATTTAATTATATAGTTTTACACTCAGTTCCTAGGATGTAGACAGTAGCTTGGCTGGTAACAATTGCTGTTGGAGAATAACGTAATAAAGTGAATATTATTTTCCCCTGTATTTATTCTCCTATTTAGAGAGTATGAGTGCTCCAGTAAGTTTGACTTAGATCCTATTTCCATCCACTTTATTTGCTTGATAATGATTAATACCAAGTTGTAGACCTCCAATCAGTAAATAACTTAAGGATTTATTTCATTTAAAGCACATCACATGCTTCACGGATGGCAGTGGACTACATGTGCTTATGGTATATCTGCTTTGCAGATTGTATAAAGGTACATGAGCTGGATTTGAACAACATAAATTGGTTACTGATAGCCATCTAGCTATAACAAGTTACATTAACTCGTGCAGAGCAAGGCTGGTGCTGGTAATTTTGCCGCTGTGTATCTGTATGATGTGGGGCATGTGCTGCATAGATAGACTGTAAAGTGGATATTCAAGCAACCTTACGCGGGGTACGTGGGGAGGCAGCTCAGCGGGGCCGAGTGGGTTTCCACAAGAGGGTATGAGCTGACACAGTTGTGTGCTGCCGTCAAGTTGGGGAGTTTCAGCTCTTCCCTCTCTTTCCTGGCTGGCTGCTCCTGTTGCTCACCTTGTGTGGGCACTGGTGGTCCTCAGGCCCAGCTGTGGGGAGTTTTCTTCCAGTGGTGTAAGTTATCTCAGCAGAGGGTCCGGTGAGCACTGGAACTGTCACAGGGAGGGGACAGTTTTGTGTGGCTGGCAGTCGGGAAGGAGAGGAGCAGATAGAGAGACCTCGCCTGTTTTTACAGTGGTAAGCTATTCACCTTGGGATAGTTGTCTGTAGAGCAAGGTCAGTGCAAGACGATCTGCCTTTTTCTGCTTTTTTTTCTGCATACTGTTCATATTTGTCATATAGCTTTCCTTCTTTCTCAATTTCTATCCTTTTGCTGTACTCTTGAGATTATCTGGCAGGGTTCCTCACTGATACATCTTTTCCTCAAAGTCGCCTCATCTACTTTGCTTCCCTTTTTAATAAACTTAACTGCATTTGTAATTTTTGTAATTTTTACACTGGTATGGAATCAGTAAAATTAACGTATAGCATAACATGTATCTGTCTGTATTAACTTACTGTTACATAAAAATGAGATTTTTCTTTTTATTATTCCTTATAGGTTGCCTGTGGCTATGCACATACATTAGTGCTAACAGATGAAGGTCAGATTTATGCCTGGGGAGCCAATTCCTATGGCCAGTTAGGTACTGGGAATAAAAGTAACCAGTCTTACCCTACAACAGTTATTGTGGATAAGGACAGGTAATACTTACAGTCTAGCAGTCAGACATTAGTTGGCATGCTCTCGGAAGAGCTACAGAAAATTATGGCATTTTTAATCTATTTTTTGGAAGAAATAGCCTATAATTTTTTGCAATGTTGGTTCTGCTAAATGTGAACAGAATTTTCACTGAAAGTGCTTGAATCTGCCCCATAACCATCCTTGTGGAAGAGAAACTGAATGTTCTGAATTGCACAAATGTTCTATTTTCTGCTTTGGCTCACACTGTACTTTATAGGCCTTAATTGCAGTTTCTCTTCAGTGGTGTAGTTTCATTGTTTGATGTCAACGATAAAAGCTTCATTGTCTCTGAATATAAATTGTATTTTAATATGCTACTTTTGACAAGAACTACACACAGAAAAAGCGAAGAGTGGACATCTGCAATTTGTGTTATATCTGCTATTAAATCTGGTTCATAACCCAGGAGGGAGAGAAAGGGAGCAGTTCTTTCTTGCCTGAAAATTAATCTTAGATTTTTACAAGTTAAATATTTTCCTGTAAGTCCTTGATGGGTCGTGGGGCAGTTATTTCTATTGCTAATGTAAAGCCATGTATATATGTGGCCAGAAATTTGAATCTGTTCCTTACTACTGAGGTCTTGATTTTGGCCTCCTATTGTGAAAAATAAGAAAAGTGAGATGTCCCTCTTAAACTTGTGTCTGTGTACATTATTGTAAGGAAGAGGCAACACCCCTCTGGTGTTGAGACATGGCCTGTTTTAGAACATTGCTATTTCTTTATGTGTGTTTGTGCTTTTGCTTAAAATGTAACTGGATTTCTTCCAGATGCTTTGGCTGCAGTTAAAATGTTACCACATTTTAACACAAATTTTAGTGTTGTATGCTGCCTTTCCCTTTTGTTGGTTAGAATATGCATTCCTGGTGTCGATGAGAATATTACCTCACTAAAGCCTGCAAGATTTGTACATACAGCTTTAAACAAGTTGTTTCCCAGCTATTTTCCCCAGGCAGCTGGGAAAAACAAGTAAACAAGCAGTAGTTCAGACTGCAAAACAGCTGATTGTGTAATGTCGTACACAGTGGGAGTTTTGAAATCCTAAATCAACTTTAGGATTAGTGAGATAGCCTAACATAGCTAAAATAAACTTAGAAATAGCTTTTAGTGCTTTTTGGTTCTAATTTTTAATTTTCAAAATGAAAGTCCGTTAAACATAAGTAATAATAATTGTATGAGTAATGACACTTCAGTATTTTAATTAAAAGAAGTATGTTTAAATTGTTGGTTTATAACTGTTACCAATAAGTAAGCAGGAAAAAGTTTTTTTGGTTTTTTTTTGGTTTTTTTTAATTTTTTTTTAAATGCCTCCTCATTTCTTTCTTCATCTTCTCCAAGTACCCCTTCTCTACAGCTTAATGCAGCCACTCACCTCACTGCCCACCACCACTGAGGACATTCAGAGTCTTGAAACTCATCACAGCTTTGTTTGAGGGAGCCACGTGGGTCACTAGAGCATGTGTCTCCTCACTCCCAAGATGCTTTTTCACTGAGAAACTTTCTGAGTGCACGCTATTTGAAGAAACATTGATAGCCCTTTTAATTTTGTTATGTATGATAGGAAAGCATTCTTGCAATTGGAAGTGCATGCATGCTTACAAATATGTTTTGCACCAGAGAAAGCCAGGAGGTGGTGAGCTTCTTCACTGCATTTTGTTCTTGTGAGAGTGACTTGCTTTTTTCCTTTGCTTGTAAATTCAGAGTTATAGAGATTGCAGCCTGCCACTCCGCTCACACGTCGGCTGCCAAGACCCAGAGCGGCCAGGTGTACATGTGGGGCCAATGCCGTGGGCAGTCCGTGATCCTTCCCCACCTCACTCACTTTGCCTGCACTGACGATGTGTTTGCTTGCTTTGCTACCCCTGCCGTTATGTGGCGTCTTCTGTCAGTAGGTGAGCTTAAATATTTTTTATTTTGACATCTTCTGAATAGAATCATTAGTGCATAAAACAGTTGCATGTATTTGAAGCCTAAACTTACTTTCTTGCAAAAGTTTATACTAGGAAGCGTTATCATAATCATGTATTACATATGTGTAAATGGTAATATGGAATTGTAAAAAATTACTAAGGCCTGATGGCAGTGCTAAATGGTTGTCTGTTTTATTGACGTGGTTTATTTCGGTGGACAAATGCCTTGGGTTTGGGAAGGGGTTTTTTTGTGTAACCACTGAATGTTACTGTACAATGGCCACGGGTAGAGAAGCTGAGTTTGAATTTGGAGACTTGAGGGAGCCATGCAGAACAGTTAGGAACCCTGAAGCTTTCTTTGATGTCCTTAAGTAGAGTACTAAGAATGAGGAAGCCAAATTCCCATGTTCAGAATTGGCCACAGGCACTTAGAGTCTCATCACAAGTGATCATGACCTGGGCTTCTGAAGAGACAAGTTGCTGGATCTCAGATATTTGATTAACACTAAGGTCTGTCTTGCTGATCTTGACTAGAAGGAGTTAAGCATATAGCATTGTTTAACAGAGAGTTTACTCTTCAGCTACAAATTCAGTCCATATTGGTTGTTACTAAAGTTACTGGCTTTGCTGACCTAATCAAAGATGAGACTTTTGGGGTTGTCTGTAGGTGTCATCTGGGAGCTTAAGCTAAAAGCTAGAATGCAGCAACTTGTTAATTTGTAATTTAAACCGTATTGTGTCCATCATGCTTCCATTCCACTTCTGTACTGCCTTTGTAATTGCTTTTGAGTTGCTGTATTTTTTTGTCTGACTCTTTGCTCCCTTGGTGCCTTCTGGATGCCAAGGTAAGGAAATTTTGTTAATAGTACTCATATTTCAGCTTTGAGAGACTAGGGGATTAAATGGAGAATCCTATTCTCAGGAAACTGCTTTGTCAAAATTCATGTTTTAGGGCACAGTCCAAACACTCCCATTTGCTCTAGATTGAGGCAGTTGTGCTTTCTAGAGTGACCTGTTCAGAACTGTAAGATATATGCTTAATTACTGTGGAAATTCTTAATATTCTTAATATTTGCCTACTACTAACTAGATGTAAATTAGATGTAGTGCACTAAAATCCCAGGCAATGGAGTGGTTCATTCCATGTAAATATGTTTTTGTCAGTTGCAAGTTCTACATAAAAGTATCTGTAGTATGTTCAGGTTTTTCCTCCATAAGAATTGGTTATTTTATGAAGGAAGTAGGACATTATTAGTATATGTAGCTTAATCATAAATTCAGTTATATGTATCTTTTTATGTACATTAGCAGGGTTCTGGGGCTCTTCAGCTTCCATTTCTTCTTCCTCAGTTAAAATATTATTTCATGCTATCAGAATTTCCCCTCCACTTTTTCTCTTGCCTTTTCTTCTCAGTTTTGTGCAGAGTATTCAGAAATTTTCGGAGAGTGGAGGAAGGCAAGAAGCAAAAACTGCCTCTTTCCTTATTTCGTTCCTCACGGAGAAAACAGCTGCTTGAGTGAGACTGAAACTGTCTGTTACAGTTTTTCAGTGCTCCTTTCTGCAAATTCACCTTTTCTTACCTTCTTTTACAAATGCTGTTTTAGGTCAGAAATGCTGTTTTAGGTCAGCTAAAAGAGTCCTGAGTGGGATTATGTATGATCATTCATGTAATTATCACCTTTATGCTGAAGACTTCCAAGCAACCCATTTATTAATAAGCATATTGCTCATTGATACTCGTAGATACTCACTGTCTTTAACACAGCTGTGGTTAGGACTACATTCGTAACTATTTCCCAACACATCTTTTAGTTAGGTGACCACGTGCTGGTTTCAGATGTGCCTTTTTGCACGCTCTAGGAGCTGGGTGTGACTGGTCTCTCCATTGTGTCCCACCTTGGCAAGTCATCAGGACTGACTCACTGTTGCTTGTCTCCTGATCTAAGTGTGGTGAGAATCATCAGGCAGCTGCGTCCTAGGATCTTAACATCTGGTGAACGAGGTGCTATGGACAGCTGCCATGCTTACAGCCCTTTTCCATCTGTTGTATTCTGGTGCTTTGACACCCAGGCATTCCCCTCCATTCCCCCTTTGGGGCAGTTCCAACATTTCTATTACAATTCTTCGCACTGGCTGCTAAGGAGTTTTCTCGGCTGTGTGCCTTGTCAGTGTGAAGTGCCTCTTTATTTCCTTCCTCTGGTTGCCCCTTCACTGCTGTAACAAATAAAAGCACCTATTTTCCCTCTAAGAATTTCATAACTGAACCCCACTATATTTAGCTTACCTCTGCTGGCTGTAGAAGTCATCTGAAGATGCATATCAATGGACATCTGAATTGCCAGTTAACTTTGAAGATAGGCTTCATGACAGGATAGTGCAGGATCCTTTGAACTATTACAGTAGAGCTTCAGCTTTGCATTGGTTGTTAAAATTACTATACTTATTCAGATAGCACAGGTCTGAATAAATAAACCACATTGTACAAAATAAGAACTAACAAAGTATTTACAGTATCATTATTTCAGAAGGATTTTTTATTATCGTTACATTGGCTTCCCCCCACCCCGTCCTTTTACCTGTAATCCAGTGCGCTTCGATAATTATTGCCCTAATTGGGTATACCTGAACATAAGTGAGATCCTCTAAATGAAATGGAAAATAATTGTGTTAAACGAGATGTAACAGTATCAAACTGTGTGTGTTAAGTTTTTTCTAGAGCTTGTGGTGAAGGTCTTTCCATTTCCAGCGGAATACTATTTTTATTTCTAGCTTGGTAGGTTACAGGACCTAGCATTTATGTAATTTTCTGTTGAGAACATCTTATTACTGACCCACAAAATTTGTATAAACCAATAATGTGTATTTATATGGTAAGAAGACAAAATGTTTTCTGGGTTAAGAATGAGGTTTTGGGGGTTTATGTTTTTTAGTAGTATTAAAGAAGATAGTTCTCCAAGGCTAACAAATACGATGGAGATTTGGAAACAGTTCAGGAGATAAAAATGTGCATGCAGACAATGGATGACTTCTCAAGGCTGTCTGGTAATGTGTCAAGTGTCACGTGCACAGTGGGATGTACATACATATGACACAAACAGGAATACACAGACAAAGAGTACACACAGACAAGGGACAAATACACACAAAGAGTGCTTCTAACACCGTAAGTCTAGGGAAAACACTTTCTGAGTAGACTTGTAACTGTTGGTATTCGACTTTAGGGATATTGTACTGGGCAGTTTGACTGCAACCAATATGTCGGTTATGGAATAGCTTTATTTCTGCTGTAAGATAATGTCTCCTCATGGGAGTATTCTAGAAAGTCTTATTGTGATTTTTTTATTGACCTTTTGGGTATCTTATAATGACTAACACTTTTAATTTAGAATAATTTACCCACTAATGACTGATAGCATTTGCTATTAGATGCAGCATTACACTTCTGAGACTATGCTAATTTTTTTTTTCTGGCCTTATATAGATGAGTTAGAGGAGTGGGACTTATTTTTTTTTAATAGAGATATTTCTTTGGAGTAGGAAACTAGTAAGGACTGAATAAAGCTGCCCTTTATTTGCTTTTCTGGGGGTTCATACTGATAGTCAGCTGGGTTTTTTTACTAGCCTTAAAGAGATGTCATATTTATTAAGAGTGTTAATTGCTGACAGATATTATCATGAGAGTTAATTGCTGACAGGATGTTATCATGAGAGATAGTTGTATTACTTACTATTAATTCCGCTTTTTATTCCAGAGCCTGATGACCATCTAACAGTAGCCCAGTCACTAAAGAAGGAATTTGACAACCCTGAAACTGCAGACCTGAAGTTTCTAGTGGATGGAAAATACATTCATGTTCATAAAGTTCTTCTCAAAATTAGGTAAGGCACAAACTGTATGGCTTAATATAAACGAAACTGTATAGTGTAGTACACTGTGCTGAGTAATTACTGCTTAAAATTCTTGACTTATTCTTACAAACTCCCTTTTCCCTCAGCTATGGGATTCTCCTGCTATTCTTCATTGTTACTCTCTTTTCCTCATTTCCTCGCTGCTTGGAATTACCAAACATGCTGCTTACTACCAGCCTTTTCATCACTTCCCTCCATCTGACCTGTATCCTCCTCTGTGCCACCTAAATGGCCTTGACCCTGATTTCTAATAACCTTTTCCTGCTGAGGAAAGGGCTCACTTTTTTCTGCGCCCTTCCCAGTAGGTTGAATCAGTTTTTCCTGCTTTATATCTTGGCTTCTTCCACTGGGATGATTTGAGGGGTTTGTGTTTATTCTTGCCTTTCTTTCTTTCCTTCTACAGGACTCTTCAGTTGTTTCAGCAGCTTCTGYAGATGCTCTTCAGATTATCTTTTTTTCATTTTTTGTCAGATTTCTTATCCTACTTGTTTTAAACCTTCTTATCAGTGAATTTGAATTTTAAGCTGGCTTCTCCTTTTGTTTTTCCAGTTTTTTGCAAGTTGACACCACTTTACAGTGAGATTTGACATGCAGATCTACAGAGTAATCACATTGTTATTAACATGCAGAGATTAGTTTGTTATTGCTGATGCAGTTTCTACTAGGATATTGTAGAGACACTGCTTTAGATCTCTTCTGTCTTGCTAACTGCTTCTGCTGCATCCTCCTCATTGTTACAATAGTTTTTTCTCTTCACTATTTTCTTTCTCAAAATGCTTGGCTATCTCATCCTGCTTATTACCACTTTCGTCTTCCTACTTTTGCTCCTGAGTCCTGTTAGTGATTTCTTGTATATTACTGCATAAAATTAATGTTCCTTGTTAATTCTTGCCTGCCCTTTTTTTGGTCTTTTCTGCTCTCCTCTTACTCCTCCAATTATCTGTATTACTATTTTCTTCCCTTTACTGGTTTCATTACTTTTACATTACACTCGTGCGTATAGTCCACCCTCTTTGTGTGGAATGCCACGTGTCCTTCATCAGATACCACTTCCAATCTTGTGTATCCCCCAAATGTTTCTGATGTCCTTTTTCCTGATAACCAGACTATATGTAACTTTCCCTTATTTCTTTTTTCTTGCTCTACTTTTCTCAGATTATATGGCATTCTGGGAAAGAAATGTGTCTAATTGTAAAATGGATTTAAATGTATGGCATTATCAAAATAATATGTAGGAATAATAAAGCATCAGGCACGGTCTGTAGAATTAATATTTCTTTAAGCCTTATAGTCTCATGATGCAACTGGATCATGATGCAAGAGGATAATGTATTTAACACGGTATTTTGCAGCATTCAGCCCTTTCCAGGGTGTTGTCATGAATGCAGTGCTGGTAAAAGTTCCTTTTCATTATCCGGTCATATCTTTACCACTTATGAAGACTTTCTTCGATCTTGTTCTATGCCTACTGTTGAACTAGATCATATTGTTGGTGGTTATTAGCTTGCGATGGTGGTGAAATGGCAGGGCAACGCGCGGCTCAGTGAGGGGCTGGCCAGGCAACATACAGCCTGGAGGAACAGATACATACAGGTGTGTGGGTGGGATTCCTCTGCTCTGCATTTAGCCAGCCAAAATGAGGTGTCTGGTCTCTCTCTACTGAGAGACAGAGAGAGGGAGAGAAGCACTCCAAAGGGTGAGTCACTCCAAGGTACTTCGGAGCCTGGAGGATGAATACCGACTGATTTTTATTTATTTCCTTACTTATTTTTAAGGGAGCAATGTGCACCACCTTCTCTCTGACTTTTTACTTTTGTGTAGTGCCACTGGGGTAGCAGGCCGTTCCCAAGGTCTATTCTGCAGCTGGGTGGATAGCATGGTCACCACCACTTAACATGAGGCTCAGGGAAACAAAGCAACGAGGTTTGGTCTGCCTCTTCCAATGCCAGAATGTGGTACAAGATGTGGCAGAAGCTASATAATGACTTTTTAATTCTTTATTAATTTGACTTGATGCTTATTTATTTTATTAAAAAAATAAAATACTAAGAAAAAATTTCTTTAAATAACCAGTAAAATCAAATGTGAAAAAGGTAAATTAAGTGATAAAAGAAATAATTATTTTTCATTTGTATCTAAGTTATGCTGTCTTTGCGATGTAGACTTGTCCCAGTGTCATTAAAAGGAAACCAACCTACCTTTTACATAAAAGTTTTAGTAAAAGAAAAGCAAATTCTGATGTGGGAGAGTTATAAAGTAAGTAGTGTAGTATAAAAGAGTCCAATTAAATTGTGGCTGTTACAGGAAAAGTTGCCTGAGGTGGTGATGTTCATTTCCATCAGCCAAAGTTTTGAAAACAATTCAAATGTAACAGGATGGTTTTTAGGGRGCAGTAAGTTACAGTGAGTTGTAATTTACTGTGAACTCTAAGTTGCAGAGTACAGCTATCAAAGGCAGTGCTTTTTCCTTGTTTGTATCTTGTCTGTCACAAAATTATTGGGACTTACAAGAAAAAGGTGATGAAAGATCTGTGTGAGAGTGTCTTCACTTTAAATATTTTAATCCCTGAGTATAATGATTAAATCTAACGCTAAATTGTGTATGGACTCTGACACTGGAATAAATGTTATCTAAAATATTAATAATTTCCCTCCTCACTAGATGATGTTGGAGAAAGCAGGTTGAAATGTGAGAATTGTCTACCTTAATTGTAAACTTTATCTGTTACAAGCCAGGTAATAAAAGTCATAGTTAATGTATAACGTATTTAAGAAAATGACATCAAAAACACATGGACCATCCTTAAAGCTATTCTAAGTAGAAATGGAGCCTACTATAAAATATTAATAACAGAAATAAAGGAAAATTCTGAATTATATCTATGAGGCTTATAAGCAAGGCTTAAAGAAATTAATGGGTTCAAACCAAGAAATCACGTAGCTAGTTTATGGTTGTGTATTTAGTCTGTTATGACTGATTTTTTCTTTACTAATTTCTTGCTGCAGCTCATCTTTCAAGCTTAACTCTTTACAGTATACAATCTTTGTTCGTGTTTTGTAGGTGTGAACATTTTCGTTCCATACTGAATAATGATGATGAAATTATAGAAATGAGTGAATTTTCTTATCCTGTTTACCGAGCCTTCCTGGAATACCTGTATACAGACAACATTAGGCTCCCTCCTGAAGATGCAATAGGTATTTGCCGTAAATGGAAATAACTTTAGGTTGCTGTTTCTGAAAAGTCGGATTTATGTGTCATAACAGGGAGAGGAAAGCCAGGCTTGTTAATTTTAGTTTTATTAGAACTTAAATCTTGAGTCTGGCAGGTGTCAGGGAGAAGGGATGCAGTAGCAGGAAACATGCCCAAGGAGAATTGGTGGTGGGGATGCAATAACATCAAAGATGCAACGTGTTCAAAAAGGACTCATTGTTTCTCATACTAAGAACTTTTTTTTCCTTAAAAAGGCACTAATGCCGTACTAAAACTTTTCTGTTTGAGTAGCTGTGGCAATTTGATCATGAGTGAAGAGGGAGCTGTCCGCTGCATGAATTTCAGAGGATATAAGTCACTAATTGATGCCTTGAATGAGATACAATACAGTGAACAAGAAGACAGAACACTTGCATAGTAATAAAAGGGTCCCTTTTTGATATGTCTTTTGAGGACCTTTAAAAATGCACACATCGTCTAGGGGAAAAAATAGGACAAGTCTTTGATTAATTCAGCCTAAAACAATAAGGCAATTGATTAATTTGGAAAGAAATATATGTTTGGCACCAGGATAGTTAAAGCTGTATGAATTTTCACAGGACTGCTAGATTTGGCAACACTGTATAGAGAAAACAGATTGAAAAAGCTTTGCCAGCAAACGATCAAACAAGGCATTTGTGAAGAGAATGCCATTGCTCTTCTTTCTGCTGCTGTCAAATATGAAGCTCAGGTAAGGAGAACTTCTCTTCAGGCAAACAGTTGTTTTCTGAGAAATGAAACTGTTTAATATAAACCTAACTGCATTTAACTGATGAGGCACGATTACTRCAATTTCCCTTTCTGGCTTCCCAGATATTTGGTTTTGCCTTTTTAAGCTATAAAAAAMCGCAGCTACTAGTGTTTTCTTCCTGGCCTTTTGGCTTGCACCTGTGAGTCAGGATTCTTAATCTGCTTCCTGCCTTGTCGTCTGGCCTGGCATGGCATGCAAATTTCTCACTGCCATTTACTCCTCCACCTTTGGATTTTGCTTTGCCTGTTCGCTTCCTGAGCTCTCCACCTGATCATTTTGTCTGCCRGTGTCTGGTACAGTCCTTCTGGTACCACCTTCAGCAGGCAGTGGGAGAATTTACCTGTAAAGTCCCTCCCTATTTACACTTGTGCTTATCTAAAAAATCCACTTTTGCCATGTTGTTTACAATGACTCGTGCTGACAGGCAACGAATTACCTAGTGTTGTTCCTCTCCCCATATCCTGTCACCTGGTCTGCCCTTGGCTCTGGAGTATTTCACTAGCACTCAGCCTGTTATCAGCAGTACTGCAAGTGCTTCTTTTGTAAACAGACAAATACTTTCAAAGATGTTTTCCTTTTCTCAACTTCTTAGTGCTGTGCTGGTTGTGGAAATAATGATGTGGTGGTTTTTATTATCAAGAAGTCTGTGTATGTATGTTAGATTTAGTAGTAGTTGTTATAACTGACCATCTTAGTTGAGAAGTCCTCATCTTTCTGTTCAAGATTTCTTCTGCTTTATAAGACTGAAATTAATCTAGCCAAACAGAGAAGATTACCTATTAGAAGTGCCAAAATATGTAGCTGGTAATGATGTTTTTCAAAAATACTTGGGTTTTTTTGCTTTTGCCTGGCTGTGAAATGTAGGATGATGTTTTAAAGCAGGAGAGACTAGAAGTGTAATACAATGGATTGATAAACAGCTTCAGGTGTAGGAAGCAAGTCAAAAAAAGGGACTGAAACAAAAACTGAGTTAAAAACGTTGCAGTAGTCTGTGCTGCCTGGAGGCAGCGTACTAGATGAGATGAATTTGTGTAGGAGTTGCAAAGAGGAGGCCGGAAGTCCGTGAGTTCTGTAAATGGAAAGAGGGGATAACATCGGATTAGTAGATAATAAGATTATCAGCTGCCAGTTMCAAGGCAGTTGTAACCAAGGTATCAGTAAGGGAGGGCATGAACAGCTGAGGCAAAGAGGAATTGTGCTTCCAATGTGTTGTGGTGGTGGAAGCCCAGCGTATCAGGGAGGACTGGACAGGAGGGGAGGGCCAAATGGTTTGATTCTCCTACCAGCAGAAGTTTTCATCAAAAGCTTACTCTGGAGTTTCTCCTCTTTTGAACATCTCCAAAGCAGAATTACCTTTAGTTATTGACCTGTGTCAGGTGAAGTCATTAAAAAGTAGTTAAAGATACCTTTAGGTGTATTGTGAAGTAGTAAAACTGGCCTGGACAAAGTACTAGTTTATAATGGCTGAAACACAATAAACTGGATTGGCTAGATGACTAAATATATGTTATCCTCCTCTTCCTTCTATGATTCAGCGTTTTATTCTGTATACCTAGTATTCTTTCAAAACACATAGTATTTTAACACGATCATCAGATGCTGAATTGGTTCACCTGCCCCGGGTCCAGCATGTGCCAAACTCAGGAGTGCATTGTTGCCCTCCTCCCTACATCCACAGCTCAGAAAGGAATATAATAGAACTACTTCAGAGAATCGCAGCAAAGACTTCTTTATCAAAGAGATGGGATAGTCTCTGTCTAAGGAATCATGAAGTAAACCAGGATCTTTCAGCGTGCTACATTAATACAGTAAAAATTGGTTTGAGAACTATGTGCAGTGTATCAGCACTTCAGTAGAAGACTGTCCAGAGAAGGATTATGAAAGAGGCTTGATATTTTGGAAGTTTGAAAAGATAGAATTAATTCAATTTTTTGTCATTAAATGTGAACACTGCAAGTGCAAGATTATAATGCTGTGTCATCTGCCATTAACATGTCAAATTAACTGAAGACTGACTTGGCTACTGYGTGCATCTGTTAGGATTAAAAATGCTTTAAAATATTTTGTCCTATCCTCAGAAAATACTAAGAGTTGCTGCTACAAATTATTTTAAAGCATATTTCTAATACACACTGTAGCAAATTTTAGATTAATCATCATCTATATAACAGAATTAAAAGCCAGGATTTCTTGAAACTGCAAAATTAGTGATCAGAATTCTATGATATGTGTGGTCCTCTTCATAGACCAGTACCAGAAAAGGCAGCTGCTGTTCATTTTATTTAATGTAAAGGTTTGCACATTAACTGTAAAGCAACCCAGGTTCTGGCAGTAGCATTTCAGAGGTCTGCTGAAACTTAAGCTGTGAGTGTCTTTGATCTTCTACATTTTTTATTTCTTCTTCTGTTCTCATTCCTTTTCTTGCTTTTCCAGCACTTTTTGATGAGAGATACAATTTGCTTCTGTGCATCGTTGCTATGTTACTTCTTTTTAAAGGGTATTTTATGCTGCTTGGCCTCTGTTAAAGCTTTAGGTACATCTAAATGTACAGGGGCAATAGACTTTAAACATTCAATCTAAGCAGAAGGTTTCAAAGGGAAATGCACAGGTATTCTGCTAGATTTCTTTCTACTATTAAGCCCTGGCTGCAATGTTTGTGTAGTTAACATGGACTAAAACCGGCATGGGTTGAGACCTCTTTTTGCTGTAACCCTTGAAGAGTTTATAGATCATGGGTCATACTGGCAATTTAGACTTGCCTTGCTGCAGAAGGTAATTAATTTCCCTTCAACAGCAAGTTGTGGTGTAGGGGTCAGCTAAAGGGGATTGACCCAGTGCATGGAGAGAAGGATTGTGCTGTTGTGAGGACTTCGAGTAGGCAAAATTTGCTGTGTGAAATCATGGTTGTATGGCCTAATGGCTTGTACCTATCCTCTGCTGAACAGCCTGTTACAGCATCCAGGGCAAGACAGAACCATTTTTGCTATCTAGGAATCCCAGTTCCCAGATTCCTAGGTTCGCCACAAAGGACACATGTATCCTAACATCCAGTTTGTGTTCAGCGAGCATCATCCAATGTTACATCATATTTTGCTTTTATTTGCTGCAAGACTAGGATATCTGCTGTTTTTCACAGGACCACTACTGAATTCAGTGCAGGGAGGAAAAGAAAGGTGATGCTTTCTTTTCTATTGATGCTCTAGTAGTTGTATGTGGGGAAAGTTGATGGTTTCACTTATTAATAACTTTTCTAATGAGCTCAGTAAATGTGATGGAGTTCTAGAGTCAATTGAGGTGGCTACTCCTGTTTTCTCAGGGGGGGTTTAATTGAATAGTTTGTATGAACAGATTTCATCTTATCATTTGTGATCTAATCAAACTGATCAGAAAAGGGATTGGTAATGTGAACAATCTGGTATATTCTCTGCTAATTAAATGACAGATTTGAAACAGAGTAATTATTATTATTAATAATAATAATTTTGCTATCAGCAAAAATTCATATTACAAATTACCTCAATTTGTTCCTAGGACTTGGAAGAATTTTGCTTCAGATTTTGCATAAACCATTTAACTGTTGTTACACAAACTCAAGGCTTTGCAGAAATGGACCATGACCTCCTGAAAAACTTCATTAGCAAAGCAAGCAGAGTGGGAGCATTCCGAAATTGAGCTCTGACTACCACCAAGCTGAAGAGCACATCCTCTTCCCTCCTGGAAATACTTCTCCTTTGGAGAACTTATCCATGGTCAGAATGTGCAAAGGTTTGGAAAGGAAGACTCGGTGTCCATCAGCTTAGGAAATGTGTAAAAGTCCGCCAACATACAGGTTTTGTAAAGATGGCTACAGCATAGATGTATGGTGAGAGTTCATTGCCAAGTCAGAATTTAACAACAAAAATCTAATGGAGTAACTACCCTTTCCCACTTAAAGTCAGGCAAACTAAGCTATCATTATCTTGTCTGTCTGTTTTGATTTTTTTTTCCTTTTTTTTAGTTTTTAARCAACCTATATTTGGATTTTATGGGACAGTGACGTGTTTGCTGCTAAAACTTTCATAGTATACTTTTATCACCAAACTAAGCTAATATGCTATAGTGGGCTTCTTTTTGCCTGGTTTATCATCCGATGAAGATACAAACTTGTTTTTCTGAGCATATGATAAAGTAATATAAATTCTTTAGGATGAGGGGCTTTCTGATTGGTAGGAGGATGTGTCTCACTTGGTGTTTATTTGGAGTGTAAACACGTAAGCCATGAAGAGCTTCAGCTGGATATTACAGTTTTGAGTTCCTGGCACTTATGTCCATTGTTCTAGACAGAATGAAAAGAATCTTCCTTTCCATTAGACCAAGCACGTTCCCTGGCACCCCAGTGGGCCAGGAAGCATGCACAGTATTTGTCTGGACATGAATTACTGTGCTGTGTGTTTTGGTACTGAGAAAACCATCTGGTTGCTTGTTACTGAGAAAAAGAAACCCAAACAAAATCTCAAGGAAAGGGAAGTTCCACCTGAGGTTTGTTTATTCCTGTCTTACTATCTATCCCCAGATAGATCATCTTAAGAAAAATGGAGAAAAAGATAGTTTTGAAGTGATAAAATGGGTGTTACAATTAAATCGTAGGAGTGAAACTCGCGTTATTTCCATGTGGCAATAAGGACACCATGTCCAAATTGTTTCAGGTTCGCCTTTGGTCAGTGCTGCGAGGCGCCCGTACCACTTACCTTACATGCCTGTTTTAGGTGAGAGGAGTTGCCCTCTGGACATTCCTCTCTCTCGTCACTGATCATCGAGGGGACTGGATGGGTAAGGTAGGGTAGGTGCTTAATTTCTAACTGACTACAGTGAATTAAGMTGAAACCCCACCCAGTGTTGCAGGGAGGGAGGTTTGCCCCATGGCAGAAGATGCTGAGCTCATGAAGCATTTACTTGAATTTTCTAATAGGCA
Source organism: Oceanodroma leucorhoa (assembly GCA_030449065.1). Lineage (NCBI taxonomy): Eukaryota > Metazoa > Chordata > Aves > Procellariiformes > Oceanodroma > Oceanodroma leucorhoa. The sequence continues at coordinate 6,694,158 of JASVER010000054.1, read as the reverse complement.
ACTGTGAATTAACCCTGAGAAATGATTTCTCTTAAAAGTTTGACTGGGTGAAGAGGCTGTAAGTGCCTTTTGTAGTATTTTACAAATGGCAAAGGCAAGACGTTGGATGACCAGGCTCTGTGCRCTGTCGTCGTGCGACCTTCCTTCAGATCCTTGCTGTGCCACACAATTCTTCGATGACTTTTTCTAATCCTCAAATGTGGTTTCTAAGAACCTAATTCCCTTAAATGATYGCAGCCTCATTTCCTCATTTCTAAAGTAGAAATAACTGTTCTTTATTATATTGGAGGATCATTTCTCAAACAATCCTGTTCCTTGAGAAGRAGGAGGAGGAGGAGGAAAAGGAGAAGCAGTAGTGAGTAGTGCCTCTCTTCACATCAGTCCCTGCAGGTATGAGTGGAAGGGTGAGGCATGCAGACAGCAAAATTTACTTAGGAAGAGGGCCATAAGCAAATTATTTTGGAAAATGCTGTGGTAAAAAATTACTYGTGTTTGAGACATTTGCCTCAGACTGTCACTAGAAATGTATTGGATCATCTACTGCTAACAAGTGTGTTCTGCCACCCCCTCAGTGATTAGTACAACTTATTCCAGCAGCTAAGTCCATACTTCAGCAGCTGTGTCAGTATTTTGTATTCARACAGAACTGGTCAAAAACTTCCCAGTACATAATGCAGTTTCATCAAAACCACAACTTCCCTAGGGGAACGAGATCAGTTTTGATAAGTTTGTGTTGAAAAGCACTTGACTCAGGCACACAGCTAGAGGTTAATGTAGACAGTAAAACAGGATCACAGTAGGGCACAACTTTACTGCAAACCTTGTATGATATAGCCCAGCACTAATCATACCGAAGTGGGGACAAGGCAGTTCTACATAAGCCAAGGCTGGGTCATTCCAGATGTTTTGCTTAAGCCAGGSGTGGCTGGAGTAAAGTCTGCCCCTTTCAGTCCTGGGCTCAAGAACTGCCAGATTCGCCTGCCAGCATTCTCTTAGCCATAGCAGCACACAGAACGAGGTGTACTGCCACTGCCCAGCCTTTGGGTAGCAGCTTGTGCTGGACCCTGCCCCACGTACAYGGCATCGCAGTGGCACGCAGCTGGCCTCACTCGGCAGTGGAACCAGCTTGTAACGGCCGTTTGGTCACTCCGGCCTTCCCGAGAAATGTACTATAAAAKGTCTCTCCAAATGTTTCTGTTGTTTTACTTAAAGAACCAAACCAAAACTGTAAACGTGAGATGATTGTTTTTAACTCATTGTCTGAWCAGAAACATTCTCTGCTCAATGAAGAGCCTGGTTCCCTGGAGCCAGCACTCCATGGAGTGACAGCACTGGAGCATGGTACCACTCTCCTAAGCTGGCTCAAGTTCATAACGCAGTAGTTCAACAACTGCTGTAGTCAAAATGGCATGCTTTCTTAGCAAGGCATTTTYGGCTTACTATAACCAATAGTGCCATTTTTTTGCGATTTATTTCCTTCCTGCTCATAATTTCCAACCTACTGTACACATTAAAGCCTAGTTGCAATTTCAGAGTAATTGACAAAGCCTGTAATTTTGAGAAGAAGCATCTCTGGACTGAATGAAGGTGATTCTAAAGATCCAATGTGTCAATGTTGGCTTTTATTCATGCAATATGTACCATCTGACCTGGATGTGATAGCATTACATGCATAGAGACATTTATTTATTTAATTTTTTTAACTTTTATTTGCATGCACTTTCCTTGGCACTTAAAGGTCAATGTTTAAAAAACATACTGGCTTTGGTGGTTAAACATTGATGYATGTATATAAATATGTGCTTGAAACCCAATCATGGGACACTTTAGAAGAAATTAGGGATGCGTTTTACCATTGTGAGATGGTCTGCAACAAACTTATGTTTGTGGATCTTGCAGGTGAAATACTTCATTAAGTATTTACATATGTAAGTATTGTTCTGTTTTAGGACACCACAGACAAAAAAGTATTTGCTAAAAAGTGAAAATAAGGTCAAGCATTAACTGTATCTGGGGTTTAAATAAAGAGGGGTGTTCCACTTTGCAGAAAGGGAACCAGGTGGGTAACTTTCTGAATCAAATGGAATTTGAAAGAAAAAGAAATGACAGGGATAGGGTGATTTAAAGGTGCTCTTAAGTTACTGAAGTGAAGAGCCAGCATTGCATTGTCATCTCGTACCCACCTCTGGAGTTTTATTACAATGCCTGATAACTTTGTAAACTGCTGGTTTTATATGATCTGAACAATTTCCATGGGCTTTCCTTGTAAAACAAAGCATTTAATTAGCCCACAGGGACAGGACTCATTGGCTACCCCTTAATGATGTAGAAAGTTTACAGCCTGAACATAAAATTATGTTTTGATTTTTTGTTTCTTTATAAACTTGCCTGGTTTTAATAGACCATTAATAAAAATGCCATAATATTTCAAAAGTATGAGTCAGATTTTTTCCTTTCTTTTCAGTAAAAGTGAAGAAAGTCAGACACTTGTAAACTGAGTTGACTATGTAGTTAGTAGTGTAAGAAAAAAAGAAAACAGAGGTAGTATTTCAGAGAGATATTTTAAAGGCTATTTGTGTTCTTCAGGAAATCACCACCACCAGATAAAGTATTTGTAAGCAGAATGAAAACTGAGTCTGCAAAAAAAGAGATGGATAATTTGCATAAGTGTATTTCCACCTTTCAAAGAAATTAATGCCCTAGTGACTTAATGATTAATAAAACTATCCTCAGAACACCATGAATTGTTTCTGAAGCAAATGTACATTATGGCCAACTTATTTGTTACATTTTAACATCTTTCAACTTGTACTTTGCACTCAGCCATAATCTTCTCCAGCTGTTTCACATTTGACACAGGTTACCTTCCTGCAGCCACTCCTGTATCTGAAAACACACAGATTACACAGATTACATGTCTGTGACACGTCAGAACAAACAGCATTTGGAAACAGGGAACAGCAGCAAGTGTTTAAGGTATAAAACTGCAAATAAAGAGGCTGGGAGTCAGCTCATCCGGCTCAAGATGGCTACAGAGCCAAGCCAGTAGATTAAATTCCCCTTAGTGTCAAAGGAGGGAAACAAGCCTCTCCGAGATGCATTTCACATGACCCCATTTTACATGAACAGCTTAGGCAGAGACACATTTTCTCCACAAATGTACGTTTCCCCACCRTGATTAGAAGAGTTTGATCAGTGGTGCAGTCCTTACCATTAAGCACCTGAAACACCCATCCTATTTTCTGTCCAACTCTTTTGCTCTGAATTCTAATTTTCTTTTTTCCTGAAACAGTTCCAATATTCTAGCTCATTTTGAATACAACAAGGTCTCGCTATAAGAAAGGTACTCTCAAACATAGTAAGATTTCCAAATCTGATAAAAAGCCATTCGTTTCAATAYGCATTTATTTGCATACGTATCTGCTTAAAAATAAGACTCTGAAAACGTGTCTCCAGAGGGGGCAGGGACGGGCAAGTCAGCCCGTGCACTTTGTGCCCTCAGCATTTCCATGAACACCGATGCTATAAATAGCACTGCAGGTTCAGCAGAGTAATGAGTCAGAGGGCACCRACGGACTCCAGTAAAGCAGCGACAGGGAGCCCGCGAGGCTGACGCGCCCACCGCCAGACACCCGGCCCAGAAAGCCGTGGCGGCTTACACGGGTGTTTTGACATCCTGGGCTGTTTTCAGCGGCTCCAAAAGCAACAGAATCGATTATGAGAAGCAGGGTGGTGGAACGATGGGGACGCTTCTAAATGCTGACACCAACTTCTCTGAAGGACGGCCTCAAGCACCTCTGCAAGGACTGGGAGAGTGACCCCGACCACGATGCGGGCCTGTGTCCGCCGGAAGCGTTACCAAGGGTGACCCTGGAACAAAAGGTCTGGCCAGAACAACACTTCCAGAGCATCCTGTGGAAACTTCTGAAGGTGACTCCAAGCCCAGCAGCGCAACTATCTGGACCTCTGCASCAGCAGGGTATCACTGGAGGTGGAGTGACCTCTGCTTGTACCAGCTGCAGAATCATGGTGGAAGTGTGATACAGCAGGACATCATTACCATATGAAATTGCCTTCTCATCTAATAAAAGAAAATACCAACTATAAATCTTTTAAAAGCTATTTTACTTATCTTGAAAGGAGAGAAACTGATTAGTTGTACAAAATATTATCATACATTTGATGTAAAGCCTTCAGTCTGTTTGAACAAAAAAATACATTGTCACAGTAAAGAAATAATAAAGCTGCTTAGGTACTGGACTCTGTAATGCCACCCCTCTAGCCAAAGGATCATGGAAGAACTTCAAYGGCTGTAACAGAGCTTCGAGTCAGTGTACCCCAATGTTAACATATATTCTGTCTAAAACTGCARAAAGTGAGAAAATAAACATAAGGTACTCTAACACTTCTGTACATTTTTCAGGAAGAAAGTTGAAGCCATATTGAAACTAAAAAAATAATTTTATTTTAAAATTCATTGACAAATCAGTGTGCTGTTGGTAGAATTTTTAGTAGCTCTAGGATTAGCTTCCGTTCAACTCAAGAACTGATCTTTAAAATGTACTAGTGTAAGTATTCTAGGTTCAGCTAAACAATTTCTAAATAAGCTACCTGGAGAAGATGTTGTTCTAAAATGTTTGTGTAATGAATAGCATGCTTTTCTACTATAACTGTTTTAATTTAAGTAGCTGCGAAAGCTAAATTTCATAAAAATGGGTAATTCTAAAGCAGGACCTCATATATTAACTTAYATTTTAATCCACTGGAAGTAAAACGTGCTTTCCTTTACTGGCTATTTTGCAAACCCTTTATCATTGCAAGAAAAATTCCAGTATCTGAATCAGTAACTTACAAACATGTAAGCTGAAAAAAGTTTTGGGGTTTGGGTTGGTTTTTTTTCTTTTTTTTGCTAGTTGTAACAGTGCACAAGTTGCCTATTAAACTCTGCCTTTTCAGCAAAATAAGGCAGACTGATTTTCCCAACATGGGCTCATCAAGTTCGGCTGTTGGGCGGACGCTGCAGTGAGGCCCACGGGAGATGCCCTGTGCTTTTAGAGACCAGGCTACTCTTACCTGGAACCCAACTGGAGACACTCAGCTGTCAGCTCTAGGAAAGAGGCTCAGTGCTTGTTTCTCAAGGTATTTGGATTGGCTACAGTTATGTGAAAATTTGAAGAAATCAAGAAAATTCCACATCATTAGAATTTTGAAATCTTATGTGTACCAGGTGGGATTTAGGTTTCTTTTTTCTTTTTTTAATAATTGAGATTTCCCAAGATAAGAAAGTGCACATCAAGTACTCTGTATATGGGAAGAAGCTTCAGCTTCTGGGAAGATTCTCTGTGGGATTCTGGGAGGAATCTCAGTGGGATTCATATTCCATGAAATCCAAACTGATGGACAGTGTAACTGCCCTCTGAAACTACGCTGGGGCGAGAGCTGGGGAAGGAAAACTATAAAACGCTAAGTACTGGTTTCAGTAGTACGGCTACGTAATGAGTTCACTTTGAATTCAGGTCGTACTTCTAATGTGAGGCCCTGACTCTGCAAGGTCTGGGACTGCTGCGCAGTTTAAGTCAATGGGAATTTGATGCGCTAATTATACACAGAGACAGAAATCTTTGTAGTATCTGGCCCCTCGTTTTCAAAATTTGCAAGTAATGAAAATCTAAAAATGAAATCTAAGAAACAAAATTAGTGCATTTCAAATCATTCTAGCTAACATTTTGTTTTTAGATGGAAAAATTCAATCCAAGTAGACTGAATTGGCTTAAAGCAGTAATGTTGCAATAGGAAACTAAAACATCTTCCAAGTCTGTTTTCAAAATCCTCAAAAAAATATATAAATTAAATTCAGTGGCTTACTTTGTATATATGCTACATCATAAGGCAAAGTATAATGAAAAACATTTAAAAATTTAAAAAGTCCAAATGCTTTCAACTAACAGTTCGGAATAAAAAGCAACTAAAAAAGCAACTCAATTAATGAAGGCTGTAAAACAAAAACAAGGTAAGAGGGCCTGCAGTGCAGCCCCTGGTCCTGAGAAGAATCTTACTTTTCTTCACTGGCTGAGGTATCATTTCCATCATTCAGTTTCTGCTTTTGCATTCTTGTTCGAGTGGATGCTAACAAAAAAAAAAAAAAAAAAAAAAACGCAAGACAGACATTAAATGCTTTCTTCAGAATTACTTCGGACATGATTATTTATTGTAAAAATTGGTAATGACACAAGGAATTGAATTACACTATTCTAAATAAAACAAATCCTACATTTTAAAAGTAAACACGTAATTCTGAATTGCTTCAGCCATTCCTGCTCAATCTCACACATCTTAGATTCATTCCACCCATTCACCGAAGTTCTCATTGCTTCTATACCCTCACTTTGCCTGTTTTCATCCGTAAGGCGGGCAGACGGACTGCATCACGTAGGGACCTCGTCTTGTTGCCAGGCAGATGCTAGGGGCTGAGCAGTCCCCACATCCCACAGCCAGCCTGCAGGGGAAATGCCTCTCCCCCCGCAGTGACGCACACTAACACAACTGGACATGAGACAGAACATCCCTTCTTAACCTCTGCCACAAGTAAACACTGCAATGTTTCCCCTATCCTAAAATAAACGAGAGGTGCCTAGATCCGTACTTGTACCTATCGTGATGAGCAAACACTTTCTAGGTAAGAATTTTTAACAGGCAAATCTGCTCAGCTACAGAGCTCAGATTCCACCAGAGAATGAGAGTGCCTGGTCAGGCCAAGTGTGCTCCTTCTCAGGAGTGGAAAATACAACTCGGATGTTTTGCTTTTCATGAGCTACATTTGAGTTTCATTTGAAAAACAGAAAAGCGGTCCCATAAAATCTGAAAGAAACGCTGATCTGCAGTAGAAGAAAAAGCATTTTCTTCACTGGCATTTTAGTATAAAAGACAGCGAAGCAACATACAAAATTACATACCATTTTCCTGTGTATATCATTTTCCTTTACTATACTGTAATCACCTAAAAAGGTGTTCTGGTCAACTAAATGCTGCTGCAACTACTACTGATTTCTACCTGCAAGCTCTCAGTGAAAGGTCTGTCACTGGAACAAATGGGAAAGCCTYGGCAAGCATTTAATTCCATTTCAAGAATTCTAGTGTTTAGGAAGAATGTGTCATGCTCATTTTCTTATTCACATGTAGTACGGCATTTTCTATGCTGCTGCGTCATGTAATATCCTTAAAAAGGCTATTGAGGATTTGCATTTTATAATCTGCATTTTCAAGATTAAATGGAGCAAGTACAAAAAACTAAGCACGTTACTGAAATGACATCATTGCTGTGGGCATAAACTGTTTTATCCAAGGCACTCACTGCTGTGCAGTTAATGAAAAATTAATACTCACTCATTTCTGCAAGCTTCTGTTGGAACTTGGACTCCTGGGGTAGGTGTTTGCTGCAGACAGAAAGCACATAATTAAGCGGAAGTTAAAAAAAATAACTTTTTATCCTCATAACCTAACTTTAAATCAAGGTTAGTTCATTTCAGTGCTATTGCCTTCTCTTACAAAGATGCAAACTCTTTTTTCTGCCACACTAAACTCAAGAGTTGCTTGATTTCTCATATGTCTAAAAAATTTGGTTTTTTTTAAAAGACTGACTAAAGATGACAGCATGGTTTAGCACTCAGCAGTAACACTGGGATGCTGGATGTATAGGCACCAAATAAATTGTTGCTTCTGACGTCAAAGCATCTAATTGAGAAGTATTATGCTACCATCTCTCATTTAACATATTTACTAAAGTTCACAAATTAACAGAAGTTAGGCTGTCAGGAAGCAGTTAGGACGGAAGGCCCCGAGAACCAAATATAAGTAAGTTTACTGAAAAGCTGAGAACCATCCCTTACCTTCCATCTGCTTCGTCTTGCCCTTCTATATCAAAGCGCAGCCTCTTCAGTGGCTTAGGAGCAGCGCTTACTTCTGCGCTGCGTTTTAGCTGGCAGTCACTGTTGCACACCATCTGGTTTATTTTTTGAAACTTTTCAGAAGTCTGAAATTACAAGAAAACAAGGGAAGAATTGCCAATAAATCCTGAAACTACTCAAACTTTCCAGATTATCCACTAAAAAAATTAGGAGTTCTAAAACTCTGCAGTTTAAGAACTCTACCTTCTTTCAAAGCAATTAACATAAAATGCAAAACATTTGAAAAGTGAAGTCTGGATATTTGAAAGGAGTTAACAGGACAGCGCTGTAATCTTTGTGCTTCCAGATTCCATAAAACACTACGTTAAATTAGAGACACTCACTGGCCAGTTCTACAGGTGCCAGCAGGCTATCCCATTCCTCCAAAAGTTAAGTGCATTCAAGACCAGACATTAAAAATTTTAAAACTCACCCCAAATGATTCACCAATTGACACCAGAATTCTGCCAAACAAAAGAGAAGTGTTTAAGATTAAGCTACATTTAACAATGATAGACACATCCACTAACTTGCACAGCTTAGCATAAGACATTAACAAAGCCTCTTCCTCTCTCTCTGCATTAACAGCGCAAACCCAGACTGCATTTCACTGGGTTGAGACTGTTCACATTTCCATTCGGGCCAGTGAATGCTGAGTCGCCAAATCAACCGCACCATGCAGATAGAAAAGAAACTGTGGCTTGAAAGAAGCAGAGGCCCCCAGAGTCCGTCCCTGATGAGCAGGAAGACACTTCRGTGCTGGGTACCCAGATAATCATCCTTTCATCATTACTTTTAGGTGTTTGCTAATCAAAATTATGCAGGACTTCAACCTAAAACATACAATAATATTTTAACTTGTGTACACAGTGGGCCAGGTGCAATGGGACTCACTCAATCCTAATTCGAAAAACCCACTGGAGACTGGCACATTTGCTGTCATCCTCATCTGCTAAGAACTAGTGACCAACAGTTTGAAGTGTTCTGCTCAGTCAACTAAATACTCTGAACCATTTTGTTCCAAAAAAGTATTTTCTCTTTAAACAAGTGTACAAAGCTCATCTATGTTTTTCAGGAGTGTTATCCAGAGTCAAAGCCAACAACATTTAAGCAACTAGGTCAGAAAACCCCTCTTGGATGTGACTATTCTAAAAAAAAGAAGAAAAAAGACCCCAAACCCTTGGAGCACACTGACTCAACTGAAACAGAAAAGTGCTCAGATTAATAAAGATTCCAAATACAGGACACAAACTTTTAATCAGAAAAGATATAATAGCCACAGAGTTTTAACAAACTAGACTGTGCGGTTTTCTAATTTGCCTCCACTAAAATCCCCAAAATACCTTTAATTTAGTCAAAGAAATGCTTGTCAACAACCTACCTAGACCTTGGAGTCATCTTTGTGGGCGACTGAAACCCATCGGAGAATTTGTATGGGCTTTTCAAGGGTGAGATGTAGATGTTATTGCCAGCAGGGACACGCCGAGGGGAGTTGGAAAACTGGTAAGGGCTGCGAGGAATATGTGGGATAGGTGACAGAGTGGGAGGCTATAAAGATAATAAAATAATCATAAGGTTTTATTGTCTATTCCTATTCTATTAAATAATTAATACTGAACGCAACTAGCAGCTTACCCTGTTGGAGGCATACTGCAAAATATTCGTTTTCAGCTTCTGCATAAACACTAAGTTGTAGAAGACTATAATGGAGTCATACTGTTCTTCCCTGATAAGAACACGTTTGAAAGTCTACATAGGGTGAGAAAATCATACACGGTAAAAAAAAAAAAAAAAAAGGATGACAATTTTACATTTGACAAACTCATAAAACCATTCAAAAAATCTGTGTTAGATACAAGCTAAGGTGGCATGTGTATCGTACGCAAGCCATTGTAACTACTATTTAGAGCTGGTTTAAATTCCTTCTTTCTTCCAAATATGTATGAACATCAGTAGAGGCACCTACTGCCTACTTAATTAACTGCCACAGCCCCTTAGTGCAAACGCAGTTCATCAATACTTCAACAACATTTTCCAAATTTAAGCTCCATTTACTTGCACACACACAATTGTCAAAAAAAGGTTTCGCTACTGTGCACACCTGGCAAGGATAAAAAAAAAAAAATCGTTACCGACCTGATGTGGATGAAATAGTTCTTTAGGCTTGGAGACAAAAGTCTGGAGTTTAGCCAAGATGCACAAATAACACTATGAGAAATTCTGCTACTATAAGGATGCCTACAGTTCAATTAACTGATTGTTTGCTTGATTTTCTATTGATTTAATTATCATTTTGTGCAAAGATTTAAGTACAGTAAGGCCCTTACAAAGAAAGGAACTTCTTACTGTCAGAATTAAGCCTGCAACCTCACATACCTGTTTGATATATAACCATACATATCTATTTGATATCTTATTTCTATTGAAAGCTTCTACAGAAAGTTATCTGCTTATCTCCCCTTAGCACTAAGTTAGGTAACTCTTAAAAGAACTGGGGTTGTCTTTGGAAATCCTATTAGCACTAGACCTGAATCTTTCATCCAGTCTCCAAATAGAATCATAACCTATTATTTAGTATCTTCAAGTAAAAAAGTGGAATGAAGTTTGCTTGCTAAGGAGAGTTACCAAACTATTTGTGCAAGATGTTTAAAGAGACATGTAGTATTAGAGCCAGTTTTCTCCTCCACAAAATAGAGATATAGTGAAGCAGAAGTTTACTTTTGTATGTTCAAGTGTAGTTTGGGTTTTTTTTGTTTTAGACAAACAGAAAGAAACAATTAGTTTATAACATTTTTATGGAGGGATAACATTAAAGAATTTCCATACCTCTTGATTTGTGTTGGGAAGCTCCTTGTATGCCGAAACTATTATTTTAAATCTAAGATCTATGTTCTTTACTTTGCATATGCCATACATGGAGCACATCATGATCTATTAAAGAAACAAGACAAGACAACTGGAAATGCAGAAAATGAATTCAGCTGCTTCATTTCAAGTGAAGAAATTAATTGATGAGCTTTCTATTACTGATTGTGCTCTGTAAACTAGCATGCAACTCAACTTCATAAGAACTTCCAGAATATAAGTCAACTACTGCTCCCTCTATTTCTGTATGACAATCAACTAATTGGATCTGATATTATCTTCTCAAACTCATTGCACATGCTGCAATTTTAGGGTAAAATAACAAACATTTATCAGCCACACATGTTGTCTTCCCAAAGAAAAACAGTATTTTCTTATACAAATTATTAGAAAATTTGGTGTGTCTTCATTATTTTGAAGATAGCTGTAAATTATATTTGAAGATCCCATAGTAAGTAACTGCCAGTACTTAAAAAAACTGAGATGATAGACTTCACTCTAAATTAATTTCTCCTTTGAGTGATCAATAGAGAAATAAAAACTCAGATTACAATTTCTAATGGCTAAAGAATGTATAAGGAACATTTTGTTCCGGAGAGTCTTTTTAAAACTTTTTAAAACTTTTTTGTTAATGTTACCTGGTCCAAGTGCCTGTCTCTCATAAGTTCATACTCATTTTGCAGTGTGTGCTGGAAGAGGGTCCAGATCAAGGGTTCCAGGTCAGGATGTTCAGAGAGAAGCCGAAAGAACAAGGTATGTAGTCGAAGATAGGCCAGTAGATACACTTAAGAAAGAGAGAAGAAAAATAAACTGAAATGGTAATAATAGGAGTATACAAAATAAAAGGAGCACGGAGGATGGACAGCAACTGAACGTTCACCATCTCCCACTACAAGAACTACGAGCCATCAGATGGAGGTAGTAGAAGCCAGGTTCAAAATAAATGGAAAAGATTCTTCATACAACAGGTAGTGGACACACGGAAGTCCACACCAAACAGTGCTGCACACGTATGTCTGTGTTGATTCAAAAAGAGTCTGAACAAGCACTTGGATCACAAATCTACTGAGAGTTACTAAGTGGACACATCGCAAAAGGCTCAGGAAAACCCCCAAGCTGGAGACAGTCAAAGCTTGGAAAGAATTCAGGGGAAGCACCATATATGCTCGCCCAGTTCTTAAGCTTCCTGTGGCATCTATTTATGGTCACTGCTGGAAAAAGGATACTATGATAGAAGAACCCTCCATCTGAGCCCATATGGCCATTCTTACAATCAGTAGGTAAGTTTTCAGTTCGAACGTGCAGTGTGTAGAGTGCATGCATTAACCTGCTGGCATCGTTTTACTATTTCTTCCAACGGCAGCTGAGGGTTTGCACAGTGTTTATTACAGGTGCTACTATAATCTTTAAGAAATGTTGACCTCCAAAACCCAAAAAGGATAAATAACAAGAGATAACTTTGCAATTTCAGCACGCACAGAAGCAACAAACCTTTTTTGTAGAACAGAGAGAGGGAGGTAGATTTCTGTGGTTTCTGCGTTTGGGGGGTCACAGCTGGCTGAGCATCTGGAGTGGAAGTAGCACTTAGAGGAGGTCCAGATGCTTTCTTCTTAGGAGATCTCACAGGAGAAAGATAGCTGGAGATTGAACATATATTAAGCACTTCAACATCACAGGATAAAGGAACAATTTTGTATGAATAATACTTGCGGAACTCTTCCCTCTTCCCCCATTAGAAGAAATGAATACTACTATAACCTGTTACCTGTAACCTGTTATTCCTGTATCAGGAATTAAAAAAATAAGTTATTGTTTAAATACCTGATAAAAGGACTTATTTATTCATAGACAAGTAAGAAAACAGTTTGCAATTACAAGTTTGATAGGGCTTGGAAAAAAATATTTCAGAATTTGATTCAGCTAAATTTACATGTATAATAAGCAGCAGCAAATACAACCGTTCACCAAAACCTAAGTACCAAGCCTAACAAGTAGGAAGACAGAATACAAGTGCCCTTAAATATTAAGGGCAATGTTAACTTCACGTTTTACTGGACCTCAAGCACGCATGTCACTTACAGGTCTGCTGCAGTGTGATTATGTTGGAGAGGCAGATTGAGAGTAGAAGTTGGCTCAGGCTGATCCGTTTGGCCTTCTCGTTCTTTTGACTGCTTGATAAGATCGAACAGAGGTGACCCCTAGAAAAATGACAGTAGCAGTACATTATACTGAGAATAGACAACCATGCTCAACAGATTTTTTTCCTTCTTCTCTAAAAACAACCCCCAAAATATGATCCTAAACAGAAGATTAATGCTTTGAAATACATCAGTACACTCATTTTTTGCCAGATAAATTTTACCTATTTAACTGACAAATTTTAACTATTAAATACAGCAAACTCTTTTTCTGTTTCAATAGCAGTCCATTGATATAGGCTAACTGCAGAGTTGAGACATAAGTTGTATTCTAGAGTCTCTTATTACTTCCTATTAAATAGCCATTCCTGAAAAGAAGAGCAATCAATACAATAAAATACACAAAAGATCACATTTCCAGAAAAAAAAAACACATCGGTGAGTAAAAGTTACTGCTGTATCTAGTGTCAATCCATTTCTGCTACAACCTCTACCCAATATTTTACACACAATAATATACAAAACACGGCCATAAGTCATCTAACTGCACTGGGCACTATTCAGATCTCTATAGTATCACGTTCCAGAGCTGCCTCTGGCAAGAGTTATAGTCACTCACATTAAGTCTCCGCCCTCAGGCTCAAAACCAAAAACCATTTTGATTTTAGGTCAATTATCAGTATGTTAGGCAAGGCAGCTGGAATACATCTGAACCTACTAAGAGCTTGAGGTAGGAGGCGAGGCAGAGAGGATATAAGTGGAATGGAGAAGGGTCTGGCTGAAGCAACATTAGTACTACCACTGACATTAATAATTAGCAGTAGTCTTGCAGAAACAAAATCTCAGGCTTTTGCTGCTTGTGTGTCATGTACAGAGTAGAATTATACTGAAACAGCAAGACTGCATGAGAAAGTATTTTGGTACCGTATTTATAATTAATTTTGAAAACACAGAGTTGCTGGCTTCTGTTTTTTTATTTTCTTTAAACAGGAGACTCATCCTTGAGCACAATTGTTGCCTTCCAACAGTGCAGGATCAGAACTCCAGAAGCAACAGCAGAACATCTGATTAGCAAATATTTGCCTTCTCAGGGGGAAAGCATTGCCATAAGACTGGGAATGAAGTGGGCAAAACCAGACATCCAGCATTTTCCTCCAAATGATCCCCCAAAAGACAGCAGTAAAATCAATCAGCTCAACACTTCGTACATAATGCATCATCTGATTGTCCAAGGTCTATCTGATCCTACAAATGCATGTTACTAATATTAAAATACGATAGCACAGATGGCAATAACAACCAGGAGCACAGCACGTGTGTAAAGCAAGCTGCATCATCTGGCTAAGGCAATAAGGAAAAAGGCCTAGTAAAATTAGACTGGATTTACTAGAATTAAAACTAGCATTAAGACTTTCCTCATTTACCCTTATTTCTAAAAAAAGATGACTTTTCTTCTGAAGCGCATCAACTAAAAGTTCAGAGCAACAAGACAAGAGTGACTTGAGATTTACATTTTTTCACACTATGTAATTTTTAAAACGTGATTTTGGCAATACTGGAGCTGTTTCATCCATAACAGAAAAACATCAGTCACTGACTCATAACCACATAGTTATTTCACAACCAGATCAGCTCTTGGGCAGTTTGCATCATCCTTCCCTGGACTTAAGAGTGCACGCACTTCCCACTTGTTTCTTTCAGCACTGTCCTTGCTGGAAATGCAGAGACATGACCTTCTCCACTTCTCATTCTTCCGGCCACTGGGCCTCTTCCTTTTTATTATTCCCATCAGCGTTGCACTGTGCTCTGAAGAATCCGGGTTTCTTTCCCAGAGCAATCACTAATTCATTGCTGAAACATCTCTTGATTCCTTGACTAAGAGTGAATCCTGCTTCATTCTTTTCACATTTTAGCTATTAATGACTGAGAAAGTATTGTTTTCAGTGAAGCATCAGAGGAAAAGGAGGTTGGTAAGGGGGAATGAGAGGTCAAGAAACAGAAGCAAAAGTTCAAAAGTTACTATTTTTGAAGCTAGCATTTGAGACCAGCAGTTCCAGGTCCTCTCTCAACCCTGCTCCAATTTTCACTACACAGAGTGTGATTTCATTAGATAAGGTGAGGGGACACAGCAGCTTCCTACCTATGGAAGGGACCTGCCTACTTTTGCATCATTTCTGCTCCTCCTCTTCTACTTGCCAGCCGTGACAATCAGTCAACCTCCGCATAAGTCAATTCAATGCACTAAACCAGCAGAAAGTTAACAGAAAAAGCAAAACCAGATTTAAGCCAGCTCTGCAGAGAATCACAAGCAAAGCCAGAACAGGCATTAAAAAAAGACAGGGCAGAAACGCCACGAAGATTGGAAGCAAAGCAGGAAAGAGCAGAAAAGAGGGAGTATGAGGTGTCCCTCATTTACTGACAACAACCTCCCATCACTCCCAACGTCCCCCGCTTCCTTCTTCTTCCCCCCAGCTTTATACACTGAGCATGACGTCATATGTTATGGAATACCCCTTTGGTCAGTTGGAGTCAGCTGTCCCAGCCGCATCCCCTCCCAACTCCTTGTGCACCCCCAGCCCACTCACTGGTGGGGTGGGGTGAGAAGCAGAACAGGCCTTGACTCTGTGTAAGCACTGCTCAGCAGTAACTGAAACATCCCTGTGTTATCAACACTGTTTCCAGCACAAATCCACAACATAGCCCCACACTAGCTACTATGAAGAAAATTACTCCACCCCAGCCAAAACCAGCACAAGTTAGCAAGAGGATATTGTTTGCGTAGAAACATCTACTTATAGACACCAAGTAGCAACATGCAACAAATCCAATACATCTTTTTTGGCTCCCACAAATACTAACTGACACTGTGGTTAAAAATGTGTCAAGATAAATGGGGTGTTGTCACGCAGCTGCCCCCCAGCACCGCAGATCAGCCAGAGTCCGCGATGGTGGGATGTGAGAAAGCACTGACTCGATGCGTGCCCTTGGGCAAACCACAGCTGGGTTGCCCACCCTCACTGCAGAAACTTTGTTAACGCTGCGGTTGCATGAGCAGGAAAACGTTCTTTAGTTTTCAAACCTATTGAAATTTAAGGTGGGCGTTCTGCCAATCACAGTTGCTACCTTACAGCTCAGAGAACTTTAGATGAAGCCCCCTGTGCTTGTCCCCCAGGGACCCCTACCACTCTCACTGGCAGCTTTCCAAAAGCACAGCCACGTAGTTGGAGAAAAGAAGTAGGTGCTACACTGATGAGATTGGTGCCTCACAAAAAAAAACAGAGTATGCCATAGTGTAGAAATATGCAGAGGTGAGTTTTCTCAAATGCATCTACCCCCCCACCCTGCAAAACTGATGGGTTTAATTACAACCTTGCCTCCTTTCTTTATATTTAAACATGAAAAAGACTTCTATTCAGTGAATCTGAAGCGCACTGTGCAGGTTGCATGGAGTCAGGGCAAACTCTGTTCAGCTTCAGTCCCACTACTTGATATTCAACAATCCATCTCTCACTCAAACGAGCAAAATATAACATCATTAACCAGACAATTACCAGTCCTCTAAGTAATAGTCACAAAAGAACTTTAACCCCAGGTCCAGCTTTATCGAACAGGAATGTTTATCAGAAACTTGTTTCTAAAGCAACATTATTCACGCTATCTTTCAGAAATTTTATATTGCTTTTTAAAGCTTTTAAGCAGCATTTCAGGTCAACAGGTCAACTCCAATGCATTCCTTTCACATGAAAGGAGTTTTGCACAGCTTTTACTTTAATTTAATGCTCAGTAAGTGATTCATGTTACTAGATGCAGCCACAGAATAAATTTTACTAGTTAAGTGAAACGCTGCTTTTCATTTGACACTCCCTGCGATGGCTAGAGAAGCCCCATTTTATCAGTGTGAAAAGGGAGAAAGCAATTAAGGCCTAAAATTTCTTAGGGTCAAACAGCCACTGGCATCAGAATGAAGAATAAGACTGAAATTTGACTCAGTCCCCTCTCACACTACCCAGGGCTAACTATAACTCTGCAACGCTAAACTCTTAATTAAGCAGGACTTCATTAAGTGAGCCTCTGCAGGATGCTTCCCTGCAGCAACACCTGCATCGCAAGCATCTGCGGTGATTTTTCCYGTCTGAAAGCTCCTTTTATGGACAAAACAGACAAAATTTCTTGTTGGCTAATCTTTATTTGGCTATGGTGAAACTACAGGACACACAGGTGCTTCCCAGCTTCCTGATCTTTACATCAGCTCTGTCCCAACAACATGTTTAACTGGACTTTGGTATCCATGAAAAGATTAAACAAAAGACCTAAATCCTTAAATATGGAGAACAGCTACCCTGGGGTCTGGGTGTAGTCTGCTGACTACAGAGGAAGTCCCTGAGCACCTTTACTCTCATCAGTGCTAATTAGCAGTTCGCAGTATTTTAAAAACTGCTTTTGTCTTTGTTTTCTACTGCTTTATGATTTTGTTCTTTATAATAATTTCCTAATCAATTTTCAGGTTTTAGTTATTTGTCCACAATAAATTTTAATGCAGTGTCAATGTCTTCAGTCATAGAAAGCAAGCCAGTTCAGCACAGTGTGGATATGCATCTTAAACATGTGTTGCTCTAAATAATGCTGCAAATCATAGAATCACAGAATCATTAAGGTTGAAAAAGACCTCTAAGATCATCAAGTCCAACCGTCAACCCAACACCACCATGCCCACTAAACCATGTCCCGAAGTGCCACATCTACACGTTTTTTGAATGCTTCCAGTGATGGTGACTCCACCACTTCCCTGGGCAGCCTGTTCCAATGCTTGACAACACTTTCAGTGAAGAAATTTTTCCTAATATCCAATCTAAACCTCCCCTGGCACAACTTGAGGCCATTTCCTCTTGTCCTATCACTTGTTACTTGGGAGAAGAGACCAACACCCACCTCGCTACAGCCTCCTTTCAGGTAGTTGCAGAGAGCGATAAGGTCTCCCCTCAGCCTCCTCTTTTCCAGGCTAAACAACCCCAGCTCCCTCAGCCGCTCCTCRTAAGACCTGTTCTCTAGACCCTTCACCAGCCTCGTCGCCCTTCTCTGGACACSCTCCAGCACCTCAATGTCCTTCTTGTAGTGAGGGGCCCAAAACTGAACACAGTATTCGAGGTGCAGCCTCACCAGTGCCGAGTACAGGGGCACGATCACCTCCCTACTCCTGCTGGCCACACTATTCCTGATACAGGCCAGGATGCCGTTGGCCTTCTTGGCCACCTGGGCACACTGCCGGCTCATGTTCAGCCGGCCGTCGACCAGCACCCCCAGGTCCTTTTCCGCCGGGCAGCTTTCCAGCCACTCTCCCCCAAGCCTGTAGCGTTGCCTGGGGTTGTTGTGACCCAAGTGCAGGACCCGGCACTTGGCCTTGTTGAACCTCATACAGTTGGCCTTGGCCCATTGATCCAGCCTGTCCAGATCCCTCTGCAAAGCCTTCCTACCCTCAGGCAGATCAACACTCCCGCCCAACTTGGTGTCGTTTGTGAACTTACTGAGGGTGCACTCGATCCCCTCATCCAGATCATTGATAAAGATATTAAACAAGACGGGCCCCAAAACTGAGCCCTGGGCAACACTGCTCGTGACCGGCCGCCAACCGGATTTGACTCCATTCACCACAACTCTCTGGGCTCRGCCGTCCAGCCAGTTTTTTACCCAGCGAAGAGTACACCCGTCCAAGCCATAAGCTGCCAGCTTCTCCAGGAGAATGCTGTGGGAGACAGTGTCAAAGACTTTGCTGAAGTCCAGGTAAACCACATCCACAGCCTTCCCCTCATCCACTAGGCGGGTCACCTGGTCATAGAAGGAGATCAGGCTGGTAAAGCAGGACCTGCCCTTCATGAACCCATGCTGGCTGGGTCCGATGCCCCCGTTGTCCTGCACCTGTCTTGTGAGCGCCCCCAAGATGAACCGCTCCATGATCTTCCCTGGCACTGAGGTCAGGCTGACAGGCCTATAGCTCCCCGGATCCTCCTTCCGGCCCTTCTTGTAGATGGGCGCCACATTGGCAACCCTCCAGTCATCCGGGACCTCCTCTCTTTACAGTTTTGCAATAATCTAGCCTTCCTCAAAAGCCTCTGGAGAGACCTGGCAAATCTTGGTAGAATTCAGAAACTATTCCAGAACAACCAATACCACAATTTTCAACCCCTCTACTCCCAAAATCGGTTTTCATCAGATGGTTTTATATTAACCAATTATCTATGTTTTACAGGGTCTCTCAACAAAGGTCCATGGGGCCATCTCACTGCAGGATACAAGAGCATCACCAAAATATGCTTCCTACCAATGGAGAAGGATGCAAGTGAAAACAGCCATCAAAATTCTGAGAGGCCCACGACACATGTGTCTTCCCCAGGAATTACAGGAAGGTGTGGGGACAGATGAAAAAAACCTCAAGCACTCTATCACAGCAAGATAAACAGTTGACAGGCATAATGAAATATTTGGGGTGATAGCTGCTTTTAAAAACTGCAGCAACAGTCAAGCTAAATTAAAAAGTGAAACAAATTTAAAGATGACCCAGCGATTCCAGCAACTTCAGTTTTTAAATTTCAGCCATAAAGATGATAGACCTTCTGTGTTAAGATAGTGACTAATACTATTGGTATGTTCAAAAATATTACACAGACTGATGATAATGCTTTGCAAATAGGGAAGCTACAGTTATTGCTTTGTAGTTCTGCAAACCGCAGTGGAGAAAGGTTATCAGTGAAGTCTCATGCKCTCTGCTGGGACTGCCGCTGTTTAACGTTCACAAATGACAGGGAAACGTGGCAGGGGCAGGGAAGAGAAGGCTGCTAGAAGCACAAAATTATTCAGTTTTAGGAAAAATAAACTCACTGCAAAAAGATCTCATGACTTTCAATGACTGGATGATAAAATAGCTCTAATAGTCAATGATGATAAAAGCAAAAATAGTGAACACGGGAAAATGACCTTAACTTTATATTTTAAAAAAGGGCTCTAATGTTACTATTATTAAAAAAAAAATAAAAAATTAGAGTTAGTGCGAGTAATTCTGAAAACACCAACTCAACGCTCAAAAGTCAAAGCTTAAAGAAATATTAGCAAAATAATAAAACAGAGTTATCATTATACCAGTAGAGTAGCCCATGGATTATCAGAGTCACCGAACTGAATTATCAAGCAATAGGACTGAAAGGCAAAATCAATGACCTTATTGTACAGCCTGAGTGTTCAACTGTGGAAGTAACTGCTACAAAACGTGAATGTGGAAAATCCACTTTGCTTCAAAACAAAACTGCACACATAGGTCCACAAAGCACTACAGAATACAATAATCCTTACTATGTATTTTTTTCTAAACATTATCCAAGAAAACAGCATTGTAGGCTCATCCTCCACTTGTTTTTTTCCCCAAAGCAATTGCTACAAGCCCCTTCCAGATGGATCTGTGGTCTGCACTGGCAGTGGTGCTACAGAAACAATCTGTACCTGAAGTAATTAGCATGTTTATTACCTAGCTCCCCAGTGTAACCAGGCTTCAATATGACTAATTCTTGGACAAATCTTACTTCTCAAGATTTTTAGGCGAAAGCCAAAGGTCTCAAAGACAAATTGAACTGATATCAGTTTTCCCCCCTCTCCACACAAGAAATAGTGTACAGTACATAAACTAAAACCCATCCGATGTGAACCATTTGACTGTCAGAAATTATAACGTATCAGTCAGCAACAAAATGTCCTGCCAAAAATCTTGAGGTTGAGAATTATATCAACAACCTTAAACTGTGAGAGCAGTACAGAGTGTGAAGACTTTTTCAGTGAAGGAAGTAGAGAAGAGATGCTTTAAAGGACCATTACATTAACTGACATCACACYGTATTAAGAACAACACTTTTGTAGTTATTTCCATATATGAAAAATCATTACACTCAGGAGCAAAACAGCACTCAAGCACTTACTTTCTTCAGAAGAACTTTTGGGTCACAAAGTGCCTATCTCAGTAAAGAGAATTTATTTATGTAATTACTGTGGTAACAATCAGATTGTCACAGTACCACATCACGCTTTCTTGCAGTTTCATTTCTAATTGACTTACACAGTCCCAGTTCCCAGAACAACAATTAAGAGCAGTTCCAGGAATTATTTTTCCAAGTACAAGCAGAGACATGACAACGAAGCACCTCTGAGATTTTCAGTTAAAGCCAGTAACTCAGTTTCAAGTCTCGTGTTCTTTCCTGTTTCTCTTTAGCTGGACAAATTTAGGTACAACATACCACCAACACTTCTCTTAATCCAGCTAGAAGTGGTAAGTGTGCCGGTAAACATTGTAGAGAGCAGTTTTTGAAAGAGCAGGACACTATCTTYTACCACATAACGAAGGAGTCGGCGAATTATGAATTGAACAAAAAAGTATACAACAGATAATGCGCAAAGGATGTGAATGAGCACATACAGACAGACCAATCCTCTAGAAAAAGTAGTATTAGCTAGGGGATGGTACATGTCCTGAAACCATTAACAGCAGACTGCTCTATGATATTTAAAAGCAGAAATGACTATAAATGTCTTGCAATGTGATTTGTATAATCTAAAAGAGAAAAAAATAGGACAAAGAAATTGGAGTTCCAAAAAGAATATGCCACGTTTCATAACAAAATATGGCAAGATGAGCATGAAAACTGTTTTATGAGATGGATTTATCAACCACTTTTAGAAAAATATTTCAATCTGAAGAAAATTACACATGACAAAGAGAAGAAAGAAAAAACTAAAGTTGTAACAAAACTATCAGTCTAACAACATTTTGGGCATAAACCCATCCCTTAGGAAGAGTTTTGATCTTAATTTGAGCCAATACTTCTGTGACTACCATTACAGAGTATCTCAAGCTCAATTACCTCAATTACCTAGTCTTTGCTCAAGGCAGACAAAACATGGCAGTCATCGTGTTTGTGCTTAGTTTTCAAAGCAGAAGCATATGCAGAGCTTCTGAGCACTCAGCTGACAGAATTTAACAAGATGTCTCCAATTAAACATTTCTGCCTTAAAAGCAGTTATTTAACAATCAGACAAAATACAGTATAATACAGGTAAGGAGTAGTGCACTGGAAATCAGATTAACAAAAGAAGATTAAAAAAAGTCTTGGGCTATTATTTAAGTCTTCATTAAAAACACATTCTTCCCAATCTGAAAATAAATAGCTGAATTTTGACAGTGTGATATAGAACAGTATAAAAATAACTGAAACACCCCAAACTTTTCAGTAACTTGTCTGAACAGATCTGAAACAAAAACTTGGAAGACACTGGTATTTATATTTTTTAATGTTACACCCATTTCATACTTACTTTTTAGTAATTTTACAAATCTAGTATTTTAACATTTACTAAGTGTTTTTCCTACTGCTTTCTCTCAAAGTTTTACAGCTAGTTCTGAGATAGATATTACAGTGCTTTCTACTAAAAAAAGTTCTGTTCTTACCGCCCCGGCTTTTTTCTGGTTATCACTTCACTCCCCGCCCTCCTCTTGAGGCAATTTCACTGATCTACAGCATTAGTTGGCTTCCTTAGCTACAAACTGTAAATTTGTATAACCACACTAGAAACAATTCTAAAATTAGTATGTCAGCATTAGCTTTTCATAGATCTTAGATGGAAAAAATGTCACTAATACTGTCAAACACGAGTATCCCTCAGTAAATGATGGAGTCAGAAGTGTCTTACACTAAAACATGTGGAGTTTCCATG
This sequence comes from Oceanodroma leucorhoa, assembly GCA_030449065.1. NCBI lineage: Eukaryota > Metazoa > Chordata > Aves > Procellariiformes > Oceanodroma > Oceanodroma leucorhoa. Next base: position 6,671,465 of record JASVER010000054.1, on the reverse strand, counting down.
GAGTTACCCTAGGATCCTCAAAAAGACTAGAGAAACCTTAATACAATGCAATATATCTGCTTTAATTTTTTTCTAACACCAAAAGATGTAGCTGAGCTAGCAAAGAAGAGCAAAAACACTAAAAAGGGGCAAAAGAATCTAAACTATTTATATCAGATCTAAGTGAGTGCGTCTATGTGGTAAACTATAGCTACAGCTATGGGCACTTGGACCTCAGCAACATCTGCAAGAAGCTCAAGCTAACATTTCCCCAAATTAGTCCAGTATTATTTTTCAGAAAAATAATGTAAGACATGATATTCAGTGCCTTTCCTCATGGCCACACACAAAAATCTTTTTTGAAGACTAATCAGTGAAGGCTAGCTCAGGCTTTGGAAAAACATACTGGAAGGTAGAACATTTCCCCCTTAGATATTTAGAGCAAAATGATGCAGGAAATTGCTGATTTATAGTGCTTTAAAACACTTTGTTTCCAGTTTACACTATAAGGTCAAGCCTAAATGCTTTTCTGTGTAAATACAACGGCCTAATATACAATGTCTGATTACTGGATGCCATAGAGGACAATTGCTGGTCACTACTTCATATAAAATGAGCTACTTTAATTCACTTCACCAGTTTGGGGGATAGTAGAAAGAATGGATGGAAATAATGGCACGCTGTCATTCTGAATTATTTGACTAACAAATAACAGATATGTAGAGACTTGCAATATAGCCAGGTGACAGCACCATAAAATTTTTGTGGCCAACTCAACCTTCTCATTTTTAGCTTCCTTCAGGCTTGTTAAAAATTGGACGGAGCTATTTTTTTTTCCTTAGCTGTCTGAATTACATAAACTACCAGAGTAGAGCGTAAAGGTAAGTGACTTTAGAGAAAATGTGGTTTTGGACAAAAATGACCGAGTGCTGCAGTACAAAAGAAAGTTAGATCCTGCTAATGGCCAGGGAAATGACACAAATTTGCATTTAAAACTCAGAGCACTTCTATTTAGATGGCTTCACGGGGGTCTAGGAAAGCAACGTTAATCTTCAAGTTTTAAAATCAACAGTTATAAAAAGACAAAGATCACGTTGGTTTTTTTTTTCTGAAATACCACATACGAGATCCCCCACTTAACATTTGAATAGCACCAATGCAAAAGCTTCCCTCGCTATGGGAAGGCCTTGTGCCCCACATATATGCAGCAAAGGATCCATACTCAGTATCCAGTCTTCCCATCTGCAGTCCCTTTGCCCACCTATTCTGGAACCTGAAGCCCRAACTGGGTTTGGAGGCTCCTTGCAAGACCCATGAGGGCAACCAGCTGCCTCAGAAGAAGTGCCTTACAAAAGCCGTGCTGGCCAAGAAGCACGCACCCAACTGGGGACTTAAAAGCAAGGTTGCCCAGCTGAGACACAGCCCTGTAGGTCTTGGGTCTTCATAAAGATAATGAGGGCGTCAACCCTCCTTTTAAAGTGACAAAATTAAAAAAGTAACATATCCTAAAAGAATGTCAAAATTTTGAGAACACTTTTGATGCTTTTTGGTTTTTTTGGTGCTCAGATACTCCTGACTGAAGGGAGTAGATGTGTTTATGAAAAACAAGAAATTTTCATGGCCTCTGCTGTTGCCTGCCTCTGTGCAACACTTGCTCCTTGACCACTTATCTTTCGGTTGTATTTCTATTGGCATATAATTAAAAACTGCAACATGTACAGAAAAGAATGTACGTGACTCTCCCTGAAGTAATAAATCAGTGACATTAGGCAATACATGAAGAGCACCTATTAACAAAGCAGTAAAACTGACTTAGCTGACAAAGTACATTAAATTACCAAATGATCAAAACCTATGTTTCCCTTGATCTCATTAAATTATAAATATGCTGCTGTTTTCACAAGAAAAATGTGAAATCCTTCAGTAACAAAGCGTTTTTCTATTCAAGCTCTCTGAATTTTTATTGTGAGAAACTCTCGGTCATTTGTAAACAGAACAATAACAAAGTTTCAGTGTTTCTGATGAAACCATTATGTTTTACATCCTATTTTGAGAAAATTGAAGTCTTTTGCTCCTAATTTTATTTCCTGAAATTTAAGGAAAATGAAATTAGCTTCTAAAGATTTATATTTTTTTTTTTTTAATTCAGTTGGCCTTTTTGGAAGAAATTTCACTGAGACATACTCCCACAGAAACCTTAMTTTTTGCCAGAATGTTTTCCAACAAAAAGCATTTCAAACTCTTTCTGCTAGTCCTACAATCAAGTTGTGGCATCTCTTTTAGCAGTTTCAAAATAGAAGTTCACTGATCAGTGTTTTAAAAGGCATCATACTACTTTTAAAACTTGATCATGCCATGAACTAACGTTGTGCATGATTTAATTGAAATATTTGAACACCGGTTTACTGAAGTTGCATACAACCATGTCGAACTTGGTACTGTTTACTTTCTATGGCTTGAGCAAATGCAGGAAGGTTGGGATGACTTGGAAGCTTTCCTCACCCTCCAAGGAATCTTAAACCTCCAGGGTTATAGAAGCCTCCCAAAAAGTTTCCCTTTAGCTCTCAAACTCYAGAGTGTGTAAAGGTTGCACATTACATAGAGAATGATGCAATTTGAAGTCTGTTGAATTTTACAGCTTCTCCTACTATTTGCACTAGAAAAACAAACCTGAACTGCAGCTCAGCCATTTTTCCTAAAACTACCTTTCACATACTTTCTACTTTGATCATTTCCTGCCATCAGCACATGGTGCAATACTGAAGCTTAGCATGCTCGAACTGTGTAGACATGGAGTAAAACCTACCTCTCGCAGGCGCGGAGACTTCAGCTACACCTACRGCCTTGAGCACAGCTAGCACAGCTATAGCAAAAGCAACTAAAAGTGCATTTTGATTSACAGGTCTGTGCAGGAAGAACAGTGCAGATGCACGGCATGGTCAGATGGATTAAATAAACAGTTTCCAATCCCAGTAATACAGATCTCCCAACACCCTTCTCCTTCCCACCAGAAACTGAAAATCATTTTTAAGAAAGGCAGAGGGACAGAAACAAAGGGTTGACTTTAAAAAAAAAAAAAAAAAAAAAAAGAATCAATTCTATCAACTCTACTATAAAAGTGACCTCTAAAAGAATTATTGTAAAAGAAGTAAAATTTCCATGAAATTAAAGTGATAGCTACTACAGGTTTCTCTTGTACTTCAATAAGGAAAAAATACCTGCTTCAGAAAATTTGGAGAATAAAAAGAAGACTTAAAAACACAAGTTGACCTTGAAATTTCAACACATTGCTTCTGGTAAGGAAACACACTATTTTCACACTGATTCACTCTTAGGTATGTACACTTAAGTTGTTCTGTGCATCTATACATTCCATTTTTTTGCCATCTCAGAGGAAGATAGACAAAGAATGCATGGAAATAGCTGTCAAATTTAAAGGAGTTACTTTATTTTGGATGTAATATTACTCAGCTGTCTTCACCTTCACTGTAGAGAAAATGCCCATTTCTGCTTTTGGTTAGTGTGGTATCTGTTATGGGCAGCTCCACTGACTTCACTACAAATATACATATATAAAACTTGCATAGAACCCAAAGCAAATATGTGAAGTATTACTGTCCAACATGTGCCCACAAGTACAGCAAAACAGCAGACAGAAGCCTTACATATAAACATCCCTGTTTAAGAAAAGCTCATACAAGGCACCTCAACTCAGATGCAACAACAATCCATCAGTAGGAGTTCTGCTAAGCAGATTTCTCTATTTTTTTTGAACTTAAGTATCTAACAAGTCCCTCATTTGTCATTCACTGGGCATTTTCTGTAGCTATTCTGAAGCACATACATCGATGATTAAGCCATAGCAAAAACAAGACAGGTTTTACCATTCACTTCCACTGAAATAAGAGACTGCAAATTAAGGCATTTCTGAAGTGAGACCCACAAACAACAATCTCAAAGAACCTGAATTTATCTCTCTGCTACCCAACTCTCTATTCTTTCTGTTTTAACCGCAGATGACATGAGGTACCTGTAGCATATTTGTCAGTGATTTTCTAGCTCTCTAGATTGGTTGACGTGAGTCTTTACACTGTAACATGACAAGGAAAATGAAACCAATACCAATACCAAAGGCAGTCAGCCCAAAGCATCCACCACCCTGAAGTCAGTAAGAAAACTTACAGCATCTTCAATGGAGTCCGGATCGGATATTTGCCTTACAAAGCTGTCACCCTGCATCATCCCTATTMATCTCAAAGGGAATCATGACTATGCACAGTATGTCTGTATTACTGCTCATTTTTATCCCCCTTTGTGGAAAAATTARTCAGGCTTACATAGTGATATTTATAACATAATAAAAAAGAGCTATTTCAAACCATCTACATGACAAGAAATTATAGGGTGGTAGACCAGAAGCATAGATCTCACTCTTGAGCTTTGCAGAGGCTTTTAAACTTCACATGGTTTAACCAACACCAAATTAATCCCTGGCCAAGAGTCAAAACAATAAAGATATGAAAGCCCCAAAGTTGAACACTATCACAACACTTACAGCACAGTTTCACAATTGGCTTAAACCAGTTTAAGTGTGCTGGTGCTTCCCTAAGTTACACATCTGCACTTTCTGCTTCGTCCCTTGCTTTAGCGTTAGCACAGCTATGACTATGGAAATTATATGTTTGTTAGGATTAGTTTTAAACCAAATAGTTCTCTTCATTCAGCTGAGTGCATACATACACAGAGCACAAGGGAAGAAGCAGAGGGAGAGGCCTGAAGGGACAGMGGTAGGATTACTTAGGGCAACAGCCCACATTGAAACTGTTTAAATCAATCATAAAGACCATATCAGAACCCAATGAATTCAAGAACTACAGAGAGAGTTAAGGTAATATTTGTAAGCAGAAGTAGGACCTTTGTGGKTTTTGCTAAATAATGGGTACCTAATCCGCTCACTCTTATCTCCTTGCGCCCATATCAACCAACATTTTCTTTTTTTCTTTCAAAGATGATGTAACTGATAACTACTGAAACTTGGAGCTAATGACTTTCAATACTACTGCTTCTACCTCAGATTGGAAGGACTTGCGTAGCCAAAAGTTAACTTTTTCCACCTATACCACTGAACCACTACACCACCACAGACAGCAGCTGAGAAAGTTTGACAAAACCCAGAAACTTGAGTAAAGGGGTGTGCAGGACAGCGTAYGCGGCACGCCGCTGCCGGGATCTCACTCTAACACCACCACTGGAAGTACCTGGAGGAGCCAAACCCTATTGGGATGGCTTACTGGAAACGGCAGGGGAAAACTTCTGTTCTTAATGTAGTGCCTTTTTCTGAGGCTAAACACCTTGTTTCAGAGGACTCTCTCTTACAGCAAAGGATGAGAAATCCCTCACAATGRGAGCACTTCCTCAGAGCGCCAGACATGGGTTCCACCCTCCCCTCTCTTGCCAGGGTCAAACCGATGTCTCCCAGACAAACACCTTGCCCCTTCCAGGAAGATTATTAACACAGATTCAAGTGAAAATGGTTCATTTGTGACAAATGTTCTTTCGACCAACCTTCAGACCTCTGTAGAAGCTTAGCTGATGAAAAAATGTCTTTTCCTTTTCTAATGTACACTATGTCTTTTGCATTTGAGAGCCTCACTCCATTCCTTCTAAGATTTCAGCAGAAAATTTTAAAATATCACGTGACAAGCACGGCCTTTGTCCCTCCTCCAAAGTTTTGACATTTCCTTTCTTACCTTCTAGGTATTAGTTGATTGCCACACTGCAAATACAACTGCTAAACGTGGTCAACACTGTAATTAAAAAGTTCATAAAGTACTGAATTTGTTTCATAAAACTTCAGGATATGGGCTGAAAGGAAAGAGCAGTTGTGGGGGGAAGCACTTGTAATTGCTGTTTACCAGTACTAATGATATGCTAAATAATCATTTAAGTGATCTTACGATGCAGAATTTAAAGAGGTTATTTGCTGACTTACACATTTAGAAAGTAATAGTTCTTCACATTAATCAAGTCCAAGTTCTGCTTTTTGGCAGCAGTTCTCCCCTGACAAGCATTTTCATGTCAGTATTTATCTATACTAATTAGCTTACCAGCTTGAACAACTCTCATGAAGCTTTTTTTTTCCTAACTTCTTACATTCCAGTTTTGCAAAGGAAACCAAATTAATACCATAGTTTTTTTTTTTTTAAACTGTATGAATTCACATAAATCTTATGGAATGACTATGGTAAATTCTTTCAATAGCTTCATCATGTTTTCCTTTATAAAAAAGAGAATAGGAATGTGACTGCGGGCTTTGTGCTGTCTCTGACAAGTAGAGGTTAAAATCCTCCCGTACAAAGTCAGAGGCTTCCATTCGGCCAAAACTGCAAGAGGCTGCAAGCACTTGATGCGGCGGTTGCAAGTAATTTGGCATGAAAGTGAAATACATCCTCAAGAACTACATGGCTAAACACCAGTAATCCTGACATGGAACCAGCCTACCTCAATCCTGGCCAGAGAATACATGTTGGGCAAAAACTTAAACTAAAGATCTCAAAAATAAAAAGTAATTGCCTTAGAACTAAACAAATTACAAATGTCTTTCTACAGGTTCTGTTCCCCTGACCCATTTCATCCTGTATGTTTGGAATACCTTCGAAAATAATTAATGAAGCTTCTTCCATTTCCTTCCTATCATTCCTAGTATTTGCTTACTATAACAGCTGATTTTTATTTTTTTTTCCATAAAACAGTCATGTTTTGCACTTGCAAAGTATTTTGAATAAGAATTTCTCATCATGGAACATTTGGCAAATTTCTGCCAACTCCARATAAACTTTGAATTTCTAATCCTATGATTCAGAAAGTATAAGCTTGAGTACAGCCAGAATTTGCCACAGTGTTAGGGAAAGCCATTTAACTTACTTCCCACATATAAGATGGAAAGAAATTTCAAATACTGACATTAATTTCAATCATGTTGCAGAGTGATTGAATAAACACATATTTTTTTAAAGTTCAAAAAAATGCAAATGAGAGTTCAGGAACTCAGGTATTTTGTTCTAATTAAGGCATATCTCTTCCTACCTGACATTTTAGAAATTCCTTTCATCCTATTCCTATCCATTGAAAATCATGTCACTAAGATTKTTTACTAATCCTTTTTCCATTTTCCTTCTCTCTGAACAATGTCGTCGATTTTTCAAGCTTTTCATCTTTCTGATCCTTTACTTTGCTTTTTAGCCCATTCTTTTTAAACCACTCAATCCATACATAAAAGTTCGAAAAGATTTCATGTTATCTAACCTCTACTAGCCTACTGTAAGCTCAGCTAKACTTACTTATATGTCATAATCATCTGATGTCTAACATACACTTCTAATGCACAATGCCATGCTGCCTCTTCTCCAGGGAATACACTGCAGTATACATAAAGAAGTTTTCCTGAATTGATCCATAAAGTGCAACTCCRAACGTCACCTCAGGATGTATCTGGATAATTGTTATAAACTGCCAACTCTCCACGTCACTGTCCCTAACAAACATCTGTACAATGTCTACTACATATACTGTAAGGCCCCTAAGAAATATGGTACTACACAGCAGCAGAACCATTTTCGATCGTCTTTCAAGAGTTTCCTACCTTGTCAAGTGGCTCATTAAATTACTCCAAAGATGCAATGGAAATGGTGATTTTGTTCTTTGTGCAAAGTAATCTTTCCCTTAAAGTGAGACTATACAAAGGGTCAGAGGCTTAACTCAGCAACCCCTAACACACATACACACACTGTTCATAACTACAGAAAATTAAGAATTTAAAGTTGAGGCTGCAGGGAGGGATAAGCAGGTGTGGCATTTCTTACTTCTCTTGCTGCATATATTAGAGGGAGGTGGGGGCCACCATTTTAAATATATCAGATAACAAATGGACATGTTGATAATATCTTATCCAATTATTGCTTGCTCCCTCTGGATATCTTTATAATTGCGTTCTCAGAAAAATTTACTTTGCACATCAAAACATTTGAGAATGTAAGCAAAAACTGCTGCTGGGACTTTCCATGAGTTACACAAAAAGTTCAAGTCAAGAACCTTCATGCAAGTATTTATCAGTCAACTGTTAGTGGCCTAAAACATTGCTGTAACTGCTCATGTGTATTTACAATGCAAACAACCAATATGCATATTCCATGATACCATTTGCATAATTTCAGGTAAGCCTAACRTGTTCATTAGCATTAAGTGGACCTTTGAGATAACAAAGCTTCTTTTACCGTTAGACACTGCACATTTCTATTAGTGCTATCACAAAAATTACTATCAAACTTGCAGTATTGTGCTTTAAAAAAATTAATCCCRTATTTTCAATCTCTGTCTCAACTATTGTGGTCCACAAACCAAATAATGCCAAGAACAAGCTCTAAAATGTAAGCAGAGAGTACATGTATTATTTTCTGAAATGAAATATTCTAAAAATATCTTCAGAACCTGTATGACAAACTCCAGGACACAGTTCTGCACTTTTCTCCATCACTTTGCATGGGAAGCTTTTCCCAAAACCCTGCTCCAAAGAACTTTCATGCAAAATCAAAATGAAGCAAGAAAAAGAATGTCAAATTAGTASTATTTTTAAAGATTCTCCCATTTTCTCATTCTCTTAAGAAGTTCCCCTGTAAGTTAGAGTATTTAGAAAGCCTCAGGTAGACTTGTAAGTATTCTGAAGGATTCTATTACGCTAAGGGATACTGCAATGACTGAACACAGTCCCAACAGCAGCACTTTAGAACCAAAATCYCACTTCAAAGGAGAGGGTTCCAGCTAGGACAGCAAGAGAATATACTTATTTGCCTCTTAGTTGCTTAAAAATTATTAATCAACACACATTGGTTTTCCTTTCTGCCTATATCTGCTTTTACATAGTATTCCTGAAGTAAAAACATGTTCTCTGTAGTCCACTTCTCCTTATAATACTAGGTATATAAAGGACAATATAGGAAACAGCAAGGAGGGGACTTCATATAAACTAATGGAAGTGGTTCAAAGAAACTGCTTACTCGCACACAGACATACAACAAATAMTGTGAAGAAGTGTTTCAGAACTAGAATTTGACTAAAAGTGGAATTTCTTAAAATATGATTGTCATCTTCATTGCACATTTTTTTAAGAACAAAGCACCAAGGAAATCCATTGTTCTCAAGTTACTTAGAGAGACTGCAACAACAAAATACCTTTGCTATACATGTATTTGGGTTTAAAAAGCCATCCTCTCAATGAATTCAAGAGTAGAGAAAAAAAAAAAGGACTGTAGCAGCCTGAATTTATACAAAAGGAGAGAAATTGTTTCCTCTTTCTGCAAGCAGGAGAGGAGCAGTTGTGTTTCCTATGAAGGAAATTGAAACAATTCTAAAGACAAAAGAGAGTAATTTCTAATGCACAGGAATGAACAACTCGTGCTTTATTCTGAGCTTCCTTTTCCTTTTTTAAGCAATTACACACATAAAGAAATTATTTTAACTTAGAGAACCTAACAGACTCACAGCCCAAATACTTCAGCTTCTCTTGCCTTTTTTTTTTTTTGGAATATTTAAAGATTTTTCGCAGCTATGTATTAGAACATAGCTAGTAAAACAAAAATCAAGAAAACTGGTTYTAGAAGGTCAGTCAAACTTGCAGCAGAAAATATTTACAGTTTTCTTTTAACTTTTACTTGTAATTTGTATGTGTAGTTTCATTTGCATTACGCTAATAAGTTTTCTGATATGGAGGAGTCTTTAACTGGCTATGCAATAGTCATGCAGGACTAGTCTGGCTAGATAAAAATAGTCTATTAACCGTAAGTCTTATAATGCTCATTTAAAGACTTGCCTATTACTCTGGAAAATTTTTAAGGAGGGGGGAAAGCGAATTTTCAGTGCGCTAACTACTTCACACTGTCTCCGTAGATGGACACCATCATTGCACTTTAAGAAGGCTGTAAGCCACTTACCAGAAGCAGTTTTACAGCGACTTATGAGTGTCTGAGCAGGCAGCTCCTGAAAGGTAGCCGAGAGGTCGAAGTTCCCAGCCCTGCTTTCTCTGTGCCTACTTCCCCATAGACTTATGGAGTTGAATCAAGTGAAATCTTTTAATAGATCCTTTTGCTTGGCAGGAATTTAATCTAAAAATACAAAATTCTAATCTTCCTACATTTTTATTGCATTCACTAGCCACTGTAATTATCCCAATACCATATTTAATAAAGGGTTCTCCATCCAAGGACTTCAAACTATATTTAACATTTAAGATGGCCTCACATCCCAGTGAGGAAGTGAACGAGCTCTTACACAGAGGGAAGCTAACGGATAAAGTCATAGAAAACTTTGCCACGATTGGAACAGAAACTCTGTGTCACAGCCAGAAACAGAATTCCTGACTCCCAGCCCTATGTCTCAACTATAATAAATTCCTTCCTGTACATACACACGCTCAATSAGAAACTCCAGTAAATAGACTAAAAATGTTAAAACCCATCAAAATGATTGGATAAATAATAACATTTAGGGCAAAGAAAATACTGTCCTGMCAGGGTTTGTCTTTACTGCAACAAATAGCATAAGCTCTTTTCCGTAAGCTTGCTTAACTGAAGTGAGAACAAATGCCTGTACCATGATATAGTCGTGCCTCTAAAAGCAGTAACATTAGTTATAGAATGATGGAGTTACATACAGCATTTTGTGCATCTGACCACCTTCATTTAACAGTGYATACTCTGGCTTTGGAAGCACTCTGAGCATTTATTAAAATGTTATTAATGTTGAAGTTGTTTTTTTCCTCTAAAGTAAGTAAGAGCTTTTAGTAGTAGCATCAGTGCCAGACTAAGTGCGGTACACAAGACAAGTTCAAAATTCATTTCACCTTTGACTACAACTTCTGTTTGATTCCAGCACTGAAGACTAGCATAACAACAGAGGAACATACAACACTGGCCAAAACAACTCCGAAGGTTTGGAAAGCCTTCCAATACCTGTTTTATTTCAGTGAAATACTTCTTTACCACTCAAATTGGACTTCTGAATTTAAGGGATCCTGCCCCTGTGCCCGAAATGAGAGCAAGTATCCAACTCTATGGCACCTAGGGGCAGGAGGAAGCAGCAGCTGTTGATGGCAGTGTTCTACAGCCACTTTACTAGCACACTGCTAGGGTTATAAGGACTTTTCCTTCTGACCCCCTGTTCAATGCTAGGATAGGTTTGCCACACAAATCCAGTATMGCTTAAGGGTGTAAAGAGTCCTAGATATCTAAACTTGGGTATCTAAACTCATATAAGCAGAGTTAAGTGGTAACCGACTGAAGCAGTGTAAGAAATGTGTTCACTGCTGAAGTGAGAGATGATTTCAAGCATCTCATCAGCTCTTAGCTGTAAGGAGCCCATGCTTACTCCGCCTTCGATGCCTCTTCAAGAGCCACAGGAAGCCTGTTGATGGAAATGCAGTCTTCGCTCATCTAGCACTAGCAATGAATGACAGGTCCTAACTCATTCCCGTCTCTGATGCAGAAAGGCAGACAGACTTACATATGCATCTCCCTGCAGTGGCAGCACCATTTCCTTTGAAGAAAAAACCCCCCTCAGCGTACAGGGCCCTCCCTGCAGCTGCTCCCTCCCACCTACCCCCTCTCCTCATCCCAAAGGAAAATTTACCCGTGGTGAAGGAGCATAAGCAAGGTCATTACCACGTCAATTCTTCCTCCATAGTAACTGATAAACTTCTTTTTATTTTTTAAAGCATTGGGGCTTACTGAAGGCTCTTCCAAATCGGACGGCACAGAGCCCAACATCTTGAAATGTTATCCAACAAAAGGACAGCGCACGATGAAGTTTCCTCCCCGCTCACGCTGGAGCCTGGATAGAAGGGAGGTTGTTCTCGACTCCTGCGGCTTGCGGTGCACTAACGCAGGTTCTTCAGCTCGGAGAACCTCACACAAATTAAAACACTGCTTGATAACAATCAGCCACATCTAAATTAAGAAAATGGGTATGCGATTCACCTTTGCCACTCACACTTTTACACTAAAATGACTCAGACTGCCCGCTCAGTCATATACCTCCTCACCGAAATATGATACGAAGTAAAAACCTGTCAACTTGAGGTTTTCAAATTTTCTTCTGCAGGTGGAGAAACCCTGCAGCTGAATACTATTTCTGGAAGTAAACAAATATCACTTAGTTCTTCAATTAGTGCAAAGTGCAGGTACTGTTCTGCACCAAAAAGGTGCAGGGGCAAGAGAAAGTCTCAAGGACAACAGAAGCATATAACCAAGCCCCTAAAATACAGCTCTGAGTAGTGCCCACATTCGTAACAGGAGCAACAACAGGGGCCACAGCAAGGCAGGGGCTCTGACGGACGAACTGAAGGCTGAGAATGCACCTTCACAATTGCTCTAAAGCACATTTACCATGGTAAAATGGACAGTGCCCCTGGTCAGACATCCCCACCCTGCCTCTGTGCACTCGCACCTTCGCCCAAACAGAAAATCAAGTACTAACAAATAAGAGAGACATACACATTTCCATTAGTTTCTCTCTCTAAACGTGAATTATTGCTTGAGGTTTTGACATGTGACATCAAATTTCTGTACTTCAGGGATTTTCATTCCAGTAACTGAGCCTGCGCCACAGAGTTTTCCTGTGCAAACAAAGCCGGCACAGGAAAACTGAGCTCAGAGCTCCCACAGCCCAGTGCAGAAGTCAGGAAAATTTGCAGGAAAACTCCCCTTTCACCGTGCAAGGCTGCCGGGAATAGAAACAAAATCTAACCACGTGTGACGACTGCTTTTCTGAGGAAAGCCAGGTAAGGCAATTTTATGCTAAGGTACAAGTTAAGCTGGACACACAAGAGATTCTGCCAAGCTCACATTTTCATTTCTTGCCGACTTAGAAGTGGAAAATGCACTACACTTTTTGGGTAAGTATGAATTTCAAAAATAGTCAAAAAGGTTTCTTGTGGTTACAACCTATTGAAGTGAAACTGCTTGATTTCACCTCAAAATCACGGTGAAAGAGTTTCACAGAAGAAACTTATRAAGAAAACTTGAAATAAAATAAGYAAGACCCATTTTTGCATGTTTCTGAATTTTGTCTGACATACCTTACATTAAGAAACTATGCCAAAGCCCTGTGAAGTGCTATTATTTACTCTCCTTTACAGCAGACTAGAAAGATTTTGCCCAGAGCCTTGCTTAGGTACAACTGATTAAAATCTAGTTCAAAAGAACCATGCCACCCAGCCAGATATGAAGAGATTTGTTATTCTAAGGCTTAGAAATAGACTGGTTTTGATGCCAGAAGTGAGTCTATCCAAGCTGTTGTTAAATAAATGAGTCTGTCTAAACTGAGATTTATCTCATATCTGCCCCTAAAGGCAGTAAGAACTGCTTTTTTTATATTTACTGAACAATTTAATTAGTTACAACATGTTTTCATTTCATTAATCAGTGACTAATGGGAGTATTTTGTGCATATGTGATAACTGGCCCCCTTTAAATTATCAGAAATAATTGCGTAGCACAGTATTTATTTTGGTATATTAATTCTGTGCTTACATATTGAAGAAAATGCTTTCCGTACCACAAAATTTAAAAAAAATCAAAGCTTTTTTTTTTGTAAAAAATTATTGAGTAATTATTTGGTGAAATTATTTAATTACCTATCAATGTTACTTTGTCTCTCCTGGAGTTTGTATTGGTGTATTGAGGGAATCAAGATAGAACTACTCAGCTGATTTCTGGTGACTAACGTGTTATCTATCACAAGCAAAGATATCTATCAAAAATGTAACATTAATTCAATCCCACATAAAATATCAAATCCCACAATTGCTACCATCTCCAAAGAAAACCAGGAACCTTAAGGCACGAGAGTTACTCAGACACTGAAAAGTCTCCTCATAACTCAAGAAAAAGATCCTGCGATGAAGCTTTTGGACTCCAGCAACATTGACAAAGGACCTTTCCGGGAGCAGGGAAAGAGTTAACAGGAGGCTGCAGCTGCAGCAGCAGCACTCTGCTGGTGACCATTTGCACGCCTGCAAGGTACAGTCCCAGCAGACACATTATCACATTAGGGGAAGGCAAACAAACTGAATTGAAACCATTCTTCAGCGAGTCCGACCTCTTCTTCCTGTGATGTCATGCTACAAATTGCCTGAGCTCTTTCCTCTCCTCTCCAGAAGGAGCGGGGCTGGCGAGAGGCTGCCGGGCGCGGGACGGGAGGGCAGTGCTCTGCAGGAACAAACACGCTCTGGAATTTCGTTTCTGCCCTCGCAAGCAGCTTGCTTCCCACCCCGTGGGGCGAGCAAGCCCTCGGAGGAGCCGAAAAGCTCGTTTTACAGAAAGAAGGCTGAGGGAGAAATGCAAGTGCCGACACTCGGCGGCATCCAGGAAATCGTTTTCTAAAGCATACCTTCCCAGTCAATTTGGATGGACAAGACTTCACCATCATGATCTGCAGCCAAGGATAAGGCAGAAAGTTCTACAACAGTTTCATCGAATCGAGGGGGGGAAATGGAACTAAACAAGCTTTGGGATGACCTCATCTGCCACAAATGATATGGTTTTTGACTTTTCGAAGACTGGCTATGTGATTACAAATAGCACTTGGAAGAGAAGAGTGACCTCCTGGTGATTACTGCTGGAGATGCACTCCCCTGCTACAGAGCTTGTGTTTCTTCTCTGAAGCTTTACAGTGCAACAAACTTGCCAAAGCACACGGTTCAAATACATCTGCAAGTTCTTCTGGAATTTAAAAAAGGTTGCAATAAAAACACCAGAGAAACCTCCAAATCACAGGAATTTTAAATATACCATTATAATGGTAAGCTCTAATTGTTCCACTGAGGACTCCTTTAAATATACTTTATATGGGTGTATCTTTAGTATGGTGTTTGTTCTTGGCCTCATAGCAAACTGTGTTGCTATCCACATTTTCACCTGTACATTGAAAGTGCGAAATGAGACTACAACTTACATGCTTAATTTAGCAATATCGGATCTGCTTTTTGTGTTTACGTTACCCTTCAGGATTTATTACTTTGTAGCAAGAAACTGGCCATTTGGAGACATCCTTTGCAAGATTTCTGTCACCCTCTTTTATACGAATATGTATGGGAGCATTTTATTTCTGACTTGCATAAGCGTAGATCGCTTTTTAGCTRTAGTACATCCCTTTCGATCTAAGACTCTCCGAACCAAAAGGAATGCAAAAATTGTCTGTGCTGCGGTATGGGTAACCGTGTTAGCAGGCAGCACACCAGCAAGCTTTTTCCAGTCTACAAACCRACGTAATAACACTGAACAAAGAACGTGTTTTGAAAACTTTTCGGAGGACACATGGAAAACCTACCTATCCCGGATTGTTATCTTCATTGAAATAGTTGGGTTTTTTATTCCACTCATCCTCAACGTGACCTGCTCTACTATGGTGTTACGGACTTTGAATAAACCGCTTACATTAAGTCGGAATAAATTAAGCAAGAAAAAGGTACTCAAAATGATTTTTGTCCATTTGGTGATATTCTGCTTCTGCTTTGTGCCTTATAATGTTACCTTAATACTTTACTCCCTTATGAGAACACAGACCTGGATTAATTGTTCAGTGGTAACTGCAGTCAGGACTATGTACCCTGTCACTCTGTGCATCGCCGTTTCAAACTGCTGTTTTGACCCTATCGTCTATTACTTTACATCTGATACAATTCAGAATTCGATAAAAAAGAACCGGTCCACTAGACCACGGGACATCAGATTCTCCGAAAGGCCGGTTTCAGAAAACCTCATTCAACACAGCCTTCAGACCATAAAAATGAAAATATTTGACAGTGACTCTACAATATAAACTGTATTAAAAGACTACTGGGACTAAACTGGAATTAGAAGCCTGCACATTTCTTCAGCAGTGGAAATAAATTCTGACATGTAAATGTTACACTTCCTTCACATCAGAAAAGTTTATGATAAGACTGTAAAAGTGTTAAGCATAATAGTACACAGAAAAAATATTTTAAGAATTTATGTCAAATGTCTGTTCTGGCAGGTTGTATGTTAGAAACAAACYTTTGGTTTCGGATTAGGTTAACCAAAGTCCAAAGACTGTCTGTCAAGTCAAAAACAAATGAAAAAGTAGAGGTTTTTTTTCTGAAGTTAAAACAATTGCTCATTTTTTATAATGATATAGGTTTCCAAGTTACTGAGGATGGGGGCGGAACTACCTGGTTTACACCGCAGGATCCAGTTGCTGAGGAAAACAGCACTGTATTGATCATACCACTTCAGCTACTGTGCCTGCTCCGGAGTTTCCTCTTCTCTATCCTGCTCCTCCCTCCTGTCCTTCTCCCTGCACCTTCCTCCTTAGGGACCATTATGTTCACAGGAGGCTTCGATCAATGGGCTACAAGAACTTTGTTTCTCCCATGTTTATCTGATAAAATATATGCTCCTTCCACAAGCCTGGCCCCCATAAAGCAATTAAATCTTCTGGTAGTTTAGGGCATCTGGAAACAACTCAAGACAAACTGGTTTTTCTTCTCACCTCTGTCTCAGATGTCTGTGTAATTATAACAAAAAAACCTCTGATGACTGAAGTTAGTGCTTTAGGTACAGTACCACTTTATTAAAGCCTTTTGTGAGAAGTTCTTCAACTCAACACGACTTTTGAGCAAAACAGCATCCTCCAAATAAGGTAATTCAATCTCCAAGTAGTAGTTTCTTAGAAAAACATGACCTTTGCTAACTAAAAATGAGCATGTGCACCAACCCAAATATTTCTTCTAGGAAACTATTTGGTGTCCCATAAAGGAATTCAAGACACAGTAATTTTTGGAGTGAAACTTCCTCTCAATCTTTGTGTCCTAGAAATATTTTTAACATGAGCATTTAAAATTTCAAATGCTATTTTCTTGCAAACTTTATAAAGTATAAAAATAAATTACTTGGGGCTACGTGCTGGCAAAATTAATCGAGACACTTTGAAAAGTCAAAGCCGTGTAAAAGGAGAAATCTATATATATTACTGTTACAAACAGGAATACAAAGACAAGACTGCTTTAAAATGTCCTGCTATGTATGTTCCCCAGCTATAAGAACATTGTGTACATTTTTCTATAAGTTAATTTAACATCACTGTAAAATTAAATAAATATTTAAAAGGTAAAAGTAAGTGTTGTTTTTTCCTCTCCAAAAAGAATGGAGTGAAGAATAAGAACTGAGTTTAAATGAATTTGCACCTTAGATTTAGGGCAGTCAGTTGCAACACAGCAACTGAGGCATTTTTACTTCAGGGCAGTATACGGAAGCACGAATCAATGTTGGAGAAAATGCATATTGAGCTGTCAGAATATACGATATGTTATCTGCTTGAGTTTACTTCCTTCTGCGAAGCTTTTGCTTAATTGTTATAAATCAACTGTACATTGCCTACTACTACTGGAAAACTGAGTTACTCAAAGACTGCTAGAAACTAATTGCGATTGAATTTTAAATTTAACAGCATTTTAAATCTTTATCCACACAACTGAAGAAAGGAAAATTCAAATAGTATGAGCTTAAGCTACAAAGATAGCATAGATATAAATGTCCGCATAATATCTGAAAATAGGCTGTTATCTTAGTCGGGAATCCTAAACCTTTCTGATTCATATCTCACTTCAGAAAAATACAGGAAACCATCAGCATGAGTAGAAATTCTGAACGTTTTCGATATGCCACTGACAAATCCAAAGTTCAAAAGCCAGATATGCATCTCTAATGTCTCAATGCATCTCTCTCTCAAGAGCCTGTTTAATCTCTCCCTCCAAAGACTTTGAGACTAAAGCCCTTAATGTTACTGCTGGGCTATGTTTCTAGGCTACTACTCTCCCCGAGCTTGGCAAAGCTGTTACTGGGTTGAGTGACAACTCGTTCAGCAACGCCTCTGCATTACAGCAGCGAACACCCCGGAGCCTCACCCTGGTAAAGAGAAGCTGCTCTTCCCGAGATTATGAAACTGCAGAAAAAAAGGGAAAAAAAAAAAAAAAAAATCACTGACTTAAAAGCAGAACAAGCAGATAAAGTCGCATGTACGGGTACTCCCCTTTAAACCAGACTTTCCTTGATGTATTAGCTCAAAGAGCCTGGGGAAGCATGAAGCTCTTTCCGCCTTGCATTCACTCTCCAGGGCAGTAGCTTCTGCTTTTTCCAATAGAATAGTGCAACACAGTACAATAGCTTTCCGACCAGTTAACAGCTTGGTATCTCAAAACCGTTTGAGGAAGCTTTATATTTTTTTACTGTTAAACATACTTCACTCTTTCTCGGGGGAAAAGAGTGGGGGGACACAGCCACGACCCACCGAAAAAAAAAAAGAACACAGTCAAAAAAGCAACATCTGTAATCTAGAGAATCTGACCATTACTTGAGAAATTCCTGATCTGACTGATTCAGAACAGGGGGAGTGAACCTGTACCTCCCACAAGCTGATATAAAGCCAAGCTACCAGCTATTCAGGACTGGACAAGGTTTTCTCCACCTTCTCTGGTTCTGCAACAAGAYTATCCTGGAGAGCTGTGGATGGAGAAATGTTTTCACTGGTACATTCCTGAATAGCTGCACTCCTTCCCTCTGTTCCTGCCTTTGATACCAACTCTTCTGTCTCTCTGGTAAGAGCTTATGCCAAAATGTGAATCTAGATGAGGAGTTATGCTCCTAAGTCATGCCTAGGCATCTCAAATAAAAATGGCTTATATTGTCAGAGCTCCTGAGCATCTGAATGTGTTGCATCCAGTACTTCCAAAACGTACATTATTTTTACTCATATGCCTATGCCGGGGGGAGGGGGGGGAGGGGTAGGAGTTCAGTTTTAGGATCAAAACTTACAAATTTGTTCTTTGTAGTCTGGTTTCTTTATCTACAGAGTGCAGATACTGCACACTTACCATAAAAATAAAAGCAGTGCAAATGTAGTTGACTCCAAGCATTTTTTTGATCTGAACCAAGGTAGGCAGCCATTGATAACTAGATAATTAACCAGCAGTTTCAAAAGATAAAGAAACAAACTTTCTATCATTACTTCAAAAGCAAAAGATTTCCCATTTTATACCTTTTATATTCAGCTTGAAATTTTAATTTCTGGCTTTTTCAGGAACAGAATGCAAGTCAAAATTTGTTTCACTCAATATACATGTCTTCGACATTTAAAGAAATACCAAGTCAAATACTTCTTTATGTTTTTCATCTAAAAGTGCTTAAAAAAACACCATAGAGGATACTTCATGCAGGTAAGAAAATCCTTAACTGGAATCAACCTCCAAACTTTTATTTCTTAAGAAAGTAACCTCAGTCACAGAAATGCAAATATTGAAAAAGAGCGCGCGAGATCAGGTAGAAGATACAAATGGCTGTACTAGATCAGACCCCAAACGTTCAGCTAATCTACAATCCTGCCTCCAACAGTGGCCAAGGCTGGATGCCTGGGGAAGAAGATAACAGCGGGAGAGGCCTACAAGGCTTTCTCTCCTCCAAGTGCTGTCCCACTTCACCAGTTGTATCTCAGGACTTTCTGGGTCAGATGTGTTTGTATGTTCAGCAACAGTAAATTTTWTTCTTCTGTGAGCTTGTCCTGTCTCCCTTTGAACTCGTGTAAACTTTTTAACATCCACAGCATTCTGCAGTAAAAAGTTCATGTTGTCTGTGTGGAGGGGGAACAAAACTAAAAAAAAAACAACCAAACCTCCTTTTGTTTCAAATCCACTAGCTTCATTATTGCCTCCTCACTTCTTTTGGAAGAGGCAAGGAGCACTTGATCGCTATTCAGCCTTTCCATATCACTCCTGATTATACAGTCTTCCGTCATCTCTAGCAAATGAGAAAGTGATTTTCATTTGTAATTTCAACCAGCATCATTGCCAAAGATGAGATTTTCAGAATTTCTTAATTTCAGAATTCAGAAGCTCAGCTAAAATTACAGTGAACCCAACGAGGTTCACTGAGACTGATGATTTTGAAAATCCCACTTGAGCATAGTATCCTCTAGCATTATTTATTCTTCCAAGTTATTTTCTAGGAGTTTTATCAATGAAGAGCAATTTGTTCATGCTTTTCCAGCAGTAAATGTAATATTATAAGGTTCTTGCACTTGGGCAGACCTGTAAATCCTGACAAGTTCCCTTTTTAGCTAGACTATTATCATTTATACCACAGGGTTACTGGCACTTGAACATCACGGACAAAATGAAAAAGGATACATTTCAAAAGCTAAGGCAAAATGTAAATCAGAACGATTCTAAATATAGAAGTTGTAAATGCCTGGACAAATGCATTTGTTATCCAATTATCAGGGTGCTGAAAAAATTGTATAAAAACAACTGACAATCACTGAATTAGCATGTTTTCAGAATGTACTCAGTAGAGCTCATTTAAGATGAATGCAAATTCAGAAAGCCACGCTTGCATAGTCTAATAC
Organism: Oceanodroma leucorhoa; assembly: GCA_030449065.1. Taxonomy (NCBI): domain Eukaryota; kingdom Metazoa; phylum Chordata; class Aves; order Procellariiformes; genus Oceanodroma; species Oceanodroma leucorhoa. The sequence goes on along the minus strand of JASVER010000054.1, from coordinate 6,651,017 downwards.
TTCTGCAAGAAGTTGGATGGAGAAGTTTGTTCTAATCCTCTAATTCTGCTTTGACACTGAAGCAATCTGTAGCCTCTCACATTTATCACCTCCCCCCCTCCAGTTCCTGTTATACAACTGCTCATAAAGCAAGCCCGGTTTTTCCCGTAAGAAAACCGAACTTATCACAAAATTAAAACAAACAAAAAGAACCCTGCAAACATCATCTGGTCTTCTATAAAACCTAGCATTTTATTGGAAAACTAAAAATTCCATACCGAGAATTTAATTTAAAATTATTTTTTCTATTTAACAAGCAGTCTGTCCCCTCTAGTTACAACAAAGCTAAAAACTGTCCTGCATTAAGAAGGGATAAGTTTTCTGCAGTTTAAACATGAGAATCAAACCACAAGCAATGACAAAAGAAGGCCTCTAACAAGAAGTTCCTATCGTTTTATGAAGAGATAAAAGAATACTTTTCCACCCACATAGCTTTAAGATTTGCCCTAACTCCACCTTTTTTTAAATAGTGAGTTGCTGTCTTAAAGAAAAAAAATTCTTAAATAACAATGCTAGTAACAGGAGGCACCCAAAATTAATGCCATTATCTTGGGAATAAGATTCAGTCTATCCCACATGAAAACAGCTGTGGCTATGTTCACTCTTCTGCTTTTCAGATGAATTCTGCAAAAATTGCTACTTTATGAAAGGAAGTCAATTGTACACATCAGTTGCAAGTCTTCACCCTTCTGTAAAATTATGCAACATTAGATCTACTAATTTTTGGACGTTTGTCCTGGTAAGCACTTTCTAAAAGCAACTATTAATGTAATGAAAACTGAAGACACTCCTGGTCACTAAGGAGCGATACTGGATTAGAAAAATTTACCATTCTTCACAGCATCAAGTACTACACTTGACTAAGGTTGGAAGCATCTATAATAAAACTTTAATGCTTTTATGAAGTAATGAAAAAAGTAGCACAGCATTGCAGATATTTGTTAATGGAGAAATTTTAGAAAATTAAGTATGTAGCAAAACATGGCAAAAAACTGAGCATACAGATGGTGAAGCAATTACCAAAATATCTGCCTTTTCAGACCAAACAAAAATATCTTTCATTAATTAAACCAAATCAAAAACTCCTGGTCTACTTGTTTACTTAAGTTATTTAATACTTTTTATGTGTCAAAGAACACTTTTACCATTTATACTGCATGCTCATATTGTGTTTCACATGCTCCTGTGCGTAAGTGTAACAAAAAAAAAAAAAAAATAAAAAAAAAATCAGCAGCTATTTCCGTCCAGGTAAGATCTGTGAGTTCCTCTGAGCTGCTGGAAGATGCAACAGGTACAGATAGAGCGTGCCAAGCACAGGCTCTGTTCTGGGCAGGCTAACTCCCAAATGGGAAGGACAGGGCGATGACAGTTCAGGTGCTTAGCCAAGCCAAGTTCAGACTAGGTACAGTCTAACTGGGTAAGCCTGAAGTCTCTGCCCAGGGGCTCAGGAGCACACCACGCACACAGGTCCAGACGTTAGCGGCACAGCGCTCAGCCTAACCTGTTCTGACAAGCAAACCCAACCCAAATGAAGAGCTTCAACAAAACCTAGAGGAGTTACCTTTCTGGAGGATGGTGAACACTATGTCCACTCAACAGTTATAAACAGAGGGATCCTCATCCCTGACAAGGACTTTTTATTACTGGAAAGTCATTGTAAGACATACACTCAGTGATACAAACATATAACTGAAATACCATACATTTATACAGTATAAAAGCAGGCACAAAAGCACTTATTTGGCCTACAAAAAAACCCAAAAAACAAGCAACAAAACAAAACCCACACATTTATGCATGCAATAACTTAAAGAAAATGCAGCAAGCAGAGAGACAAAAACCCACTTCCAATCACATATAATTTGACAGTTTGAGTTTGACAAGATACTGTTATCCTCTTAAGAACTTGAAAATTGAGCACGTAGCTCAAAAAAACCCAACACATTAGAACGTTTGTTTGGCACCTACTTTGCTTCCTAACAGAAGCTAATTCTATCTTCCATAGAAAAGCTAATAATGGAATGGCTCAAATAACACAGCAATAAGGATAGAAAGAGCAATAAAAGCTTATGACAGTTATTCAGGACTGTGGCTCAGATAAAATAAGCAAGACAAAAAACAAAACAAAACTTCATTTTACCCATTTCATCAGTTTTGTTTCACTACAAAGATTTACAAAACTACAAAGTTAGAAAGCATAATCCCATCCAAGGAAGAAGCAACAGGGATGCAGCTATAGAATTTAATCCAAGCATTATTTACTTTTGTATTTAAGGAGACAGCCACATCAAATTTGCCCCAATTCAGCAAGATTTTACAAAATTAAAAGAACTGCAAGCATATCTCCCTGAATTCCAATACATTTTTTCGTCATGGGCAACCTTTAAGAACTCCTACAAAGTATTTGCAATGAAGATACTGCAATGCTGCAGGATGAAAAGCTGAAGTTCAAACTAGAAACAGAGTAGGACTAAAATGAAAGTCCTACAGCCGTGGCATGATCACCGAAACACTGGACAATATAAAAAAGCTTGAAAAGCAAGGATTCCCAGAAAACGATTTCACTAATTTTTTGTTAAAATGTTACTAATAATCAGGGCAACCTTAAGGAAAAAAAAACCTAAGAGTATATCATGTTAAGCACGTCTTATTTCTGTGGCTAACGCTGTACTTGGGACCAGTGTAGACACAGGCAAGATATCTTTACACTGCACCAACAGAGCTGCAAGGTCCACTGAGCACAGGCTATAAAACCCAGCTCCCTATTACAGCTGAAAATCTATAGCCAGAGAGATCATGACACATCCTCTGCTGCTGAAGCCACGCTGATAACAGTACATGACCTCCGCATGAACAGAAACCACAACAGTGACGATAGGTGTTATCTATAGCACAAGTAGTCACCTAAAGCAAAACTAGGCATAATTAACTACCTCTTGTTAATATCCCCTTAATGCTGAAAGGAAAGGGGAAATGCAGTTAAGATGAATATTAAGCATATGATTCACTTCTACTAACCTTAACAGGCAAACATTAAACACCTAATTTAGGTTTGTCATTGAGACAGATGCTCTCTACAGTCAGTGGAAAGAGGTACCTTCACAAAGTGAATAATCCCATTGTAAAATACCTGTTTAAGATAAATAGAATTATCTGCTTTCTGGAAGTGCAGCTCTGTCTCAAGTATAGAGGGAGCCTAAATACCTAAGTTATAGAAGTCTAACAATGTAGAGAAACTCTATACTTCAAAGCAGTAGATGAAGTAGAGAAAAACTTAAATCCTTAATCAAGAATGGCATCCAAATTTCACAGAAAGAAAACTCCGCATAGCTGCTGAGTCTTAGGTAATCCCTTTGGTCCTGTTTGTACTTGAATTAAAATAGCATCTTAAGGGTTGGGCTGACTTGGTATACCTGCAACAGATAAATCTATTAATACTGTGCTAACATAACCAGTATCTTACAACTCTAGTGAGYGTTTTGTACACTTAGTGAGTGCCTACCAAGAAGCGAACACATTGCCAACACAGACAAAAGCAGGAAATGCAGGACATCGGCTTTAAGTATTCTGGTTTCTCTTCCAGTAGCCTAGAGGATTTGCTCGGGTGGTAACACCCAAGCATGAATAACAGCTTGAGTCATCTTCACGATAAATAGGAGTGGCAGGGAAGATTTTCAAAGTGATGGTGCAGACAGTGAAGACTATCATTTGGTATTCTTCCTGGTTTTTCAATTTGCCTTCAGCTGTTAAGGCAGATAAAAGTTTTAAGCCTCAAAAAGCACATCACGATTTCTATAAAAGGAAACTCTTCAGGAGTACTAGAAAAGCATGGGAGAAACACTCTTACATATTTTATTTATGCATTTATTAAAAAGTGTGTGTGTGTATATATATGCTCAAACTAAAAAAGCATATAAAAATATATATATTTATATGATACTATATGGTATATCCACAAATACCCAAAAAGCAACCATTTTACAGACGTCTAGGAATGCACCTTGTATCATAAAGGCGCAATCACAGAAGGCTTTTCAGCCACAGCTGTGACAACTGAAGTGTCAGAGCTAATTCATGACCTTAAAAAAAAAAAAAAGTACATGCCACAGAACCAGTATGATCCTTTAGCACTATCACGCCAAGCAGCAGTAGTGGCAGTGATCTCTCTCACCACACACACTTCTGGAACACGCTCATGATGCAAGCAGAAATATATTTAGTATGTACAGACAGAAAACCTCAAATCAATTCTCAGTTCCTTTTTTAAGGTTAAAGCTGCACCCTCCTAACGTAACTTTTTCGAAAGGAGCATGGCGAGCACATGAAATGCCATAGTTTGGTGACCCTTAGCACACTTTTTCCCCTGTAAGAAAAACCGTAGAAAATTCCACATTAGAAATCATTGTCCACAACAACTGCCACACGGAGGCAGGATACTAGGTGCCTAAAATCCAGATGATGACAGAAGATGTCTGCAAGAGCAATCTGATGCCTGCAATTCCTGAGGTGCCTGTCTTTACACCAGTGAAGTTCCCTAGCTGGTTCATATCCTGCCGGTGAGCGTGCTTGTCATTCTGGATAAGCCGAGCGTTTTTTTGTGCCTAAGGCTGTCCCTCATTCACAAATTAGGCATTCCTATATCTAAGGAAAGGCAAAATTTAGTAGACATGAAAGGACTATGTCTGACATACTCTGGCTTTTCTAAGAGAAACAGGCTGCTGTGCAGAAACACGTACAACCTAGAGGAGAGACAGTAAGGGAACGCGTGACTCATTTGCCAACGCCGAAGTCACTCGTGGTTGAACCCACGACTATGTCTGTAGTCAGTAACGCAACGAGCCACAGCCTGTCCTAAAGCCTTGAGGGCAAGTGGCAAAGCACAGCTCGCACCCACACAGCTAAACTTTGTCCATTTCTAATCCATACCAGCAGTTGAAAACAGCCCCAGAGCTGCAACAGCCCCAAATCTTGCCTAGGCATTGTCCAGAGGAGTGCTGACAAAGGCCAAAGCATGCCAGGGAACACGTTACCAACGAAACACCACTGATGACAGTGGGGCRATACTCAAGCCCGAACTATTGTCCCCTTGAGGCTAGTAGTACCAACACAACCCCAATACCCTGTCCTTGCCGCCTGGCCTTACTTGGCTGCCTATCAACAAGGTTTTAGAGTCATTCTTCTAATACAGAACTAAATAATTTATCTAGTAACCTATTGTATGAAATGTTGATGGTATGACCATTCCTACTTCTTCCAGTTTTAAAAGGAATGACTTAAGACATCAAAATCAAAGAGAGGACTTCAAACTGCAGGTAGACACCTGCCTCCAGAAGAAGTATAGGACTTCAGACATAAATCTAACAGAAAACATTACTGAGAAGGATACATACCACAAGAAAATACACTAACTCCCATTCCTAGATGCTCAATCCCCCTTACAAGGCGCACAGAAACCTAATTTTAAATTGTACACTCCATCCAAGGAAACAGGCACTAAGCACTCAAGTACGGTGAGCTCCACAGTAACTGTGTCCTTATACAACCAAAGACGAGGAGGCTGCATAGTTAAGCTTGTACTATACCAAATACTAAGGAGTACTTGCTTACCTGTACCTTCTTACAGCTTTACCCTCACCTAGATTTGTCTACCATTTTTTAAGCAAATCTTAAACATACCTATTTAATATTTTTCTCCTGCACGATCAAAGTAGGTCTGCTGTTATTCCAGCTCAGTGAGTTTGTCATATTAATGCAATAAAATATATTCTTTGGGAATACATTGTTTTCCTCAGGAAGGCATCTCTGCCATAATGAACTGCATAATTTAAAACCGACAGAAGTCTTTGGTGTGGGATGAGGTATCTGAATATAAACATTAACTACATAGTTGACAAATACTTATTGCAAACATGGAGTTATGTTAAATCAACGATACATGATAAAACAGTACTGTAGATTTCATTGTAAATGTTTAATTAACAATAGAAACCACAGAGAAGAAGGGGCTGATAAAGGAGAAGCATTACAGAGCACAGTTTAGGCAATGCTACATGGAAGGAGTTACAGACACAGCAAAGTACACTTGCCTACTTTTGATCATCTTTTAACCATTAAGAAAAGTAATCTTGTAGAGCCATCTTTGTCTTTAAATCGCATTAAAACGCTAAATAACAACACGTATCAATACTGGTGTTCCTTCTTCCTTTGAAAAATACAAACATTAATTAGGATAGAAAATACTAAAGAGCAATACAGCCAAAGAAGGCTACAGTGCCAACAGCTGCAGTGTAACGCATTGCTTTGGTTCAACATGTTTGTCCCTCACACATAGATAAACACCACAAAACCAGTTGAACCTAGCAGACCAAATCAGACTGCGAATGGACTCCCTTTAGCCTGCCATAGTGCACCTTCCCATTCTGTTCCGGGCTGTTGTGGGGTTGTAGACGGCAACGCAGCTGCCTCTCACCCCACAAAGGGTAAGAGCAAAGGCTACCAGGCAACCTTTTAAAACTGCAGTCCTGCAAGGAATACCCTTTGGACTCCTAGTGCTCATGTGGATGAGTTAACAAGTTAACAGAACATTTTGCCATCTGTAGAACTAACCAGGAAAGCGTAGCCATGCTTCTTTCTCTAGTCCGCCTGACTGGGCTGGCATGAATTACCTTATCTTTGGACAAGGTTGAGATTGGTCTGCAACTCCAGTGCAGAAGAACAAGACCCTTTCACTACCCCAGTACTGGGCAGCTGAAGCTTGACWGAGCAGAAGGGCTTCACAGATCTCATCTCTGGCCCACCAAAGGCTGGCTTGCGGAAGAAGTATTTTGTACCGTGGCCCAAACTATTTTAAGTATGTCAAATGTCATGATTTAGAACATGTGTACGCTCCACACTCTTCACCTACTGTACATGTGAAAAGGCATTTGCAAGAAGCGCATTCCCTAAGCAGTATGAATGAAATCTAATACCAGCCTGTTCCTCCCTGTTCACAGCTTATGAGCAGAGTGCAAGCTGAGAGGCAGGGAAATACAACTGGTTTGCTTTGCAGGTATAGATAACAAAGACGGATACTCCATAGGTGTTTACTTTCTTGAATGACACACAAAAATAAAGAAACAACCAAACCCAAACCCAAGTCATGCTGTTCCCAGAAACAAATGCATTTCAGATATTATAGATGTCTCGCTCTTAAAATAGAACATGAAAATTGTAAGACTTTGTATTCGATTTACTTGCACTGAAAACCTGYTCTTCCCTGCTTCTTCCTAACACAGTGTAGCAAGCAGTGACACTTAAGTCAAATATGTGACATGGCAGCTGACAGGGCCTTCTCTAAGGGAAATTCAGAGATTCTGGAATTTGTTCACACAACCTTAAAYTGAGATATTCAAAACAGTTACTTTTTTCACTGGCCACAAGAGAGATCAATTTGACAGAAATATGAAAAAGGCTGAGCATGAACTCCCAGGCTGGCAGGTAACAAGCTATCCCCATTTCATAGGAAACAGATTTTAACTATGCCAAGGTTTAAATAATATTTATACAGATATGATAAAAATTAATCAAAGGTTATAGGCACCTTTATTTTTGAGTCTAAAATAATCTCAGTTCCCTTTAAAGTTATGAAATTAAAATAGTACCCAAAATACTGCAGTGAGATGAAGCACAAACGTTCTACTGTAAAGAAAGAATATTGTATGGTATATTTCTATTTTGCCAGTAAAAACTATGCAGCATTATTACCATATTCTAAACTGACCTCCACACAATCTGCACCTGGAAGCATCATAACCTCACTGGTAGATAATATTTGAGTGGATAAAAGGGGCTTCTTCCTTCAAGGTTCAATAAAGATGATTTAAGGAAAAGGAAGTATTTTCCACATGATTTAGAGGTATGGACACTTGCCCCTTTTCAAAATTAAGAATTATTGAGAGGAAGCCAACTTTTTTCCACCCTTTATTTTGTCTGGCTATTCTTTTTTTGTTAAAAGAAAGGATGACCTAGAAAAGTTTCATCTCCTTCCTAAAGTACAAATGACTAAATCAGATAGCTATGCAAAAGCAATAAACATATTCACAATGACTAGCAAAGGAGTGATATATTATCTTCAAATACCAGTAAGAAACAGAATCCTTCACATTCATTTGATACAGCTTCCAAAGTCAGATAAAGGTCAGATGCACTCAAGATTTTTTTTCTTCAGAGAAATTATGCAAGGCGTTTTTCCTCACAAAAGCTCTCTGACAAGTAAAACTACAATAAATTCAAGCTATTCTATATTCAATTGCTCAGTCCCTTTAAGTCTCATACTGAAGTTCTGCTTCCTAAAGCAGTCAGGAGAATGAGGAAAGACTGGATAAATACAGACCTGACTTTCCAAAGAGCAGACAAGCCTTGTAATGAAATGTACTACCTATGGGGGTAGGTAAGTACTAAACAAAAATATATGGCAAATAATTGGGGAAATCAGAGTTGGATTATGCAAATATTTGTAAATAAATGTATTACAAATGTTTCTATTCTTATTTACCAAGCTAGAATTTTTTGCACAAGCTTTACTCATTCCATGCTTTTCTTAATTTTTCTTCATTTTCACATTTTTAAAAAAAAAAAAAACAAACCCCAAACACAAAACAAACCAAAACAAAAAAAACAACAAAACACCCAAACAAACTAACATTCTCTAACCATGGAAACTAGGAAACTTGAATCTTCTTGAGATTCCATCTTTTTTTGGATTATCAGGTAATTTGCTTAAAATTAACCCAAAGCAATCACTTATGGAGAGATATTCTTTATGACTAAGCAATAGTCATCTGGCTTTTCTCTTCTCCTTTGTAGAGTGTTCGGAGGCAAGAGACATTTACTGGTATGATCTACACTTCTCCAATTACCTACCCTTTCTTGAGGTAATTGCTAATTAAGCAGACACTTTGTAAATCTTGTACACCATTACATGCTGACAATATCCAGGTAGTGAGACAACATCCAGGCAAGGAACTGCAGAAGAATATGGTAAACCACTCCCTCGTTCACTAGCTGAACCTTTCCGGGACACCTGACCTTAACAGCCTTGCAAGTCAGCCATGGAAGTTTTTTCTCTTGTTGCTAATAGGTTACACTTTTCAGACTAAACCAGCCAATATTTAGATGTGAGGGACAGGTGGATTTTCTACACTAGAGGACTCATGGCTTTATGTTTCTCTGTGCAGCCTTACAATGTAAGGGCCTCGGGTCCTTCACTGCAGTGACCCAGAGACTCAGCAAGACATTTTAGCATAGGCAATGTTTCAATACTTATCGTCTCCCGACCAACCACTATGCAGTCTGCTGCTTAGAACTCAGCGTCTTTTCCTCATGGGCAGCTGCAGGAGGCAATGGAGGCCACTGCAGAATGACAGGGTGCCTGCACACCAGCTCTGACTGCCCATAGCTGGCTGCCAGAGCTTCCCTCAGCTTTTGAGGGAACCCTGCCATGCCCTCTAGAGACAAACCTCTGGCAACAGGAGACTGCAGACTGTCCTGCGCTTGGGGACATCCAGGTGAGACACGACGCACAGGTCAACAAAGTGGAAGGGCCCCTGGATACGTGTACTGCACATTTCTTTTTATCCCCTCCACCGTGCTCCACTCCACATATCTTACTGGCACTAGATGATCGTTGTGGGTCCCTTCCAACTGAACTATTCTAGTAACACTCAAATAGCTGTATTAGCCACCCCAAAACAGTACCAAACATATACCTCTGGCAACTCAAGAAGATATATTCAATACATTAAAATACATTCAAACAAAGCACTCAGAAAACTTGAAATAATCCTGTGCTTGTTGTTGACGTTGTAATTTGTTTCACAAAAGCCTGCAGCTATACCCGTAGTTTTTGAAAACACAATGCTTTGGATTTTCCAGTCTGAAAGCGCAAGTCCAAATCAGATTATCTACATGTGGTGCTTGAATTACTGTGTAGAAACTGGTAGTTATGGCTTATTGCTGATCAGGAAGCTGACTTCAAACTGGTTTGCAGAAGGTAGCAGGAACCACTTTTTGCCTGTAAAGAGTCAAACTTGGGTATCTGTATCTCTGCCTTTTGTTCTCTGAATGTTACAGTTCCCAAATAAGCACTTCTTATATGCCTGCAGGCTTCTTAAAATACTGCCTGCCTCTTGAAATACTGCCTAATTTTCCCTGTTTCTGTAGGCTCTGGTAAAAGGCTCTCAGACTCAAGTACTTTCAGGCAGTCTTACTCAAAGTAGGGCAAAACCACRAAGAAATTCATACAGCAATGGAGAGGTCGTGCATTTCCCAAGACACCAAACGTGCAAAAGCATTACAGATGGAGAAATTTACACTCTGGTACAGCAGAAATCCTGGGGCACATAGAGAGCCGTGGTGATGAACGTGGAGCTGGATACACAAGTCTTGGCGCCCCCAATGGAAAGGTCACCTTCATAACATGGCACATTCAGGGAGCCGCCTGACCTGTGCCCATTGACTGTGTTGGCAAAGGAAATCGAGTGGCAAGGGCTGGTTGGCACAAGGTGGTCCACCAGGTTCAGTTTGAAGCATGGCAATTGCTTCCATACACCCCTGCGGCCAGTGTGCTTCTCCTGAGCTAGAAACCTGAACATGGATGGGGCTCTCACTGCACAGGCACAACAGTGTTCCCCGAATCCAGGAGTATAACCCCACAGCCTGGTAAAGCATCACCCATACTAGAAAACTGTTGACTTTTCACTCTGAAGTCATACAGAAACCAAATGCAGATTACCCTGAAAAAAAAACTTGCTTCATGATTAAACTATCCCATTAGCTATGGCATTCTGTGTTTTTCAAACTTCCCAGAACCATAAGATATGGGATGGGTTCTTAAATGGTCGCTTTATGTCTCTCTGGTCAAAATTAGCAGTCTTTATAGTCCCTGTTTTGTGGCATTAATAGCGTATTTTTGGTTTATAAGTAACACACAATATAAAGAAACAATGTTTGATTTACTGAGATCCAGCCTAAAAAAACAACCCAACCTCCCAGCATTTTATTTTAATGGCATCCAAAAATACTGAAGTGACTGAAGTGCAAAGGACAATGCAAATCAACATTTTAAGTACTATTAACAAACATACCAGATGCACAGAACTAAGGCCCTATTGCCAAGTGGGAAGAGCAACTGGATAAAAATTAACTTACAAATAAAAGCACAGAATTTATTGCCTTGTCTTTGGCACCAAAATACCGTTTAAGGGTATTACCCTTAAGATGCATGCCAGACTAGTAAGATGATGTTGGCTTACAATTATGTAAATCAGCAGAGCTATGTCAACTTCTTCCTCTGATATACTCCTTTTTTTCAAAACCTGAAGACGTGCCAAAACTAATCTTGTTTTGCTCTTGTAATTTATTTTGCTAGAAATAAATTTCAGCAAGACCACAACTTATTTTATAGAGTTGTGTGTGATTTCCTTTTTCTAGATGTGCACATTATACAAGGACAAATACTACTTTAAAACATTACTTACAGATTGCCAAGCAAGAGACTCCATAATTCGATGTTCACAACGTTCTAGATGCTTTATCATTTCCCTTGTTAGGCTTGGCTCCGCTTTAATAAAGCTTTCAATCACCTTGTAGAAGTCAAAAGCTTTTAAATCAAATACATTGAGAATCCATGGGAAAGACAAGTCTGTTTCAGCACTGGTACCATCACTTTGTGAAGCATTTCCTGCAGGAAAAATGGACTAAAATTATCAAGAGTACTACATTTTTTCACTTCTGATGTTTTTTCCTTTTTTTATTTACTGAATCATTGCTGGTTCAGAAATTTCAGTGAGCATTTTTTTTTTTTTGCTATTTACTGTATTTTACATATTGGAACAAATAGCAATAATTATCAATAGACAATGCTATTTAGGACTTTAGATTCAACTTACTGCCATATGTAGCCATGACAACCTCAACAGCACACGCCAGAAGAGATGTGTGGAAGACGTTATCATTCAGAAGTTTGCTACGGAGAAAGAAAGTTATCAATACTTGTCCTAACACTAAAATACCAGACTTCAATAACAAGTTAGGGGCACATACCTGAAATTCTGCACTGAGAGGCGCTCTTCCTCCTGAAATACATAAATCAAACCAAATGTGTGAATATTCTTAGTATTTGTAAATGCAATGCCAGTATTAAGCTACCAGTACTAAACTCACCGACTTTAGCATAGACTCCATTACTCTGTAATATAGACGTACTCCAAGCTTGTATCTCTGTTAAAAAAGAAGAAATTCAAGACTATTACAAGAAGTTTTAACAGACTACAACAGGCAGACTCTTGTGTTTTAACAATTCAGAACATTTCCAGTTTTTGGAAGAGCCACTATAAAGAAGTCTTTGTCCCCAGTTCCATTTACCAATAGCACTGGAAAGGCCTCAAAAGCTACTAAGGTTTGTCACCACCCCAACCACATGAAGACTTAATCAAGTGTTTATGTTGATTCACAGCTAACAGGACAAAAAGCAGGGCTGACAGACAGGAGAGTGTTGAGTGGAAACTCGGTTGGATTTGTTTTCCAAAATCCTTGTTGAATGCACAGCTGGCCCACTGATTTTATAAGGAAGTGAGTCACCTTTTGCAGTTTTAGGCTGTTAACTTAATGAATGCAAATACACGTTTCACTAAATGTATTTTCACTAAATATTATTTTACTAAATGTATGTTTCACTAAATGTATTTTCCCCAGCAATTTTCCCACTCTTCATTAAAGTATTTCCAACATATTTCCACCCAGTTCCTATTGCTCCTTATACATTAATAATTTGTTGAACACTATATGTACAGTGCTTTAGAAAAAAATACCTGTCCATTCCTCAAGTTGAAAAGAATATTGTTACTTTTTACCATTATTGATCTGCACTGACAGAGGACAGTCAGTAAGTCAGGTCTCACATTAGCTAGTACCAACAGAGTTCAAATGAGTAACACTCAACCAAAATGCCAGTTACCTGTGAGCCAATTTCAGCACATCCCTGTCCAACTGCTTCAGCAAATTTCTTTTTGAAGATGTGGTCAAGACTTTCTACTCTTTTCAGGATACTATCCTTAGGGTTCACTGTGCAATTCTAAAAGTACAAGAAGGAGGGCAGGGGAAGGAAAGGCAAAGAAAGGACATTTTACTTCAAAAACATTTTAATGATTTAATCACATTAGTCCTGCTTCACTTTGTAACATCTCTCAATCAGCTCATCAGCATAAATAAAAGAGGAGTATTTAAAAAAAGATAGAATCATTGTATATGTTCACCAATTTCCAGTAACTACACCTTCATGTCTCACGTGCAACTAGCTGCAACTAACTCAACTAATATGCGAGTAGTATCATCGACGTTAATGTCTTTAAAGTTAGAAATATGCTTAAGTTGCTGAATGTGGACATGAGATCCTCTGAGTACATCCTCTTTCTCTTCTTTGCCTCCCTTTTATATCCCCTTCTTTTTCCATCTGATACATACATATATAAATCTTAATATTTAGTGCAGTAACAAAAAGATTTAAGAACTTATAAGGTTCCAGTACACATCAGTTAGACAGAAGTGCTTTCTAAAATGAGTAATTACATTTAAACCATCCCAATTAAAATGTACTTCTTCAAAAAATGGTTGTTAATAAAGGAGTCTCCCAAAACATGTGCATCAGATCTATAGGTGTATATTTTACTTGAGTGATAATTCCAAGAATCTTTCACAAATCTTCCTTCTAGTCACTTACATTGAAATATATGATGAGAGTATCTGATGGTTTATCAGCTGCTGAGTTTAAAATCATAATCAATTGCTGAATGTTATTCATTGCAGCTCTGGAAAAATACAATAAAATGCATAATAAACATTAAGGTTGGCTTGACGGTTTCCAGAAAATGAACAGCAATTCTACAAACAAACAAACAAATTATTATTTTGGTTCTCACCCCAGTTATCAAACAACCTGCTGAGAAAAATTGTTGTACTGTGTTAACCACTGTGAATTCTAATAATCTAATTTATCTAATCATCTAATTATTAGAATGATTACAAGCCATAATTAAATAACCAAAAGAAAATAAATTAAGTGATAAACACTAACAAGCACTTTTAAAAGCAATAAAATGGTGGAATTGCAATCCTTGTGTGTGAAAATATTCAGTTAAATCAAGCAACTCCCTAACAAAAAACCTCTTTGGCTTTTGTACAAAAATAATACAAAAGACTGGTGAATGAAGACAGCTTTTATGTTTCAAGTCACCTGTTCACAACTGTAATAAGAAGGATGTGTTAAAATATGGCAGTCACAAGAAAATACAGCCTTTTTAACATACGTGCTTTGAAAAACTCACATTTTTCATAGGCAGAGCTGTCAACATTCCTATTGGCAATGGCATGAGAATACAGAGTCTTCTCCCTCCCTGGATCTGAACCCAAAAGTCACACTAAAACTTAAATTCTTACTTTAACTCCAGTTCTTTCTATTTGCAATAGAAAGGCTACAATTTCTGTAATCCTTATTCTACCTGCTGTATCTGTAGCTACGTGAGAAGGATCTTAAATACAAAATCTTCTTAACTTTTAAAGTATTATGGGTGGGGAAAAGGATGTGGACATTAAAGAAATTTTTCAGTGTTCCCAAGAAATACAAACAATATCTTCTCAAGAAGTAGAATAAAAATTCTTTATTGTTTAGATGAAAAGTAGATAAAAAAACATGAGTAACATTTTATTAACTTGGATATACTGAAGTATTGAACTATACCTCCACATACCATCTTACGGCATTATTTTACAGGTACAGAGTAAAAAAACACACAAAAAAACCCAAACAACCCACTGACATCAAAACTATTTGTATCTTTACTTAATGCCTAGAATTTTCTTGCTAAAACCAGATTCAAAACCACAGGTAATATCCATTGATTCATATCCAATCTCTTAATGTAGAAAACTACTAAAGCTAACCCAAGTAACAGCAGTATTTCAGAAAAGCTGTAATAATTTAAAGAATTAAGAATACTTTGAAGACAAGTGCATAGGATCCTGTTGTTTATTCCACAAAGTTAAATGCCTTGTTAGCATGAGTGTATATCTCTCTGAAGAAAGCATTTTTCAGTTTCTCTTCTAGAACTGAAATCCTGATGACAAACATTTTTCATGACTTTCAGAAAGATCATTATTTTAATATAACAAAACATGGCCTCTTCTCAAATAGCATGTATTATCTAGGAGGTGACTGAAATATCTGTAGGTGGGAAAATAAGAAAAACAATGATCTTGTCATACAACAAGAAGATATGTGCATGAGCTAGCATCTAAACAGCCCACATTTCCAACTTCTGGGGATATCATGTATTGTTCTGCCTTTATTATTTGCACATATACACAGAACTAATAATATATCCAGTACGTCCATAAGTACTAATGTGGCCTTGCTTTCTTTTTAAACATATTTCAAGTTGTGTATTAAGCAACAGAGTTACGTTTCTATTCTTTTAGAAAGGTTAGTGTATTAATTTCTCTCCTAACATCTAAGAAACAGTTTGATTCTTCCAGTGGTATTGTTGCTTTCTAAATTTTTCATTTTGGTCTTTGGTTTTGGTGGGGGTTTTTTGTTTGTTTGCTTGTTTTAAATTTCTGTGCTATTTACCTCAATTTGGCTCATATCACTCAGAAAATAAGTGGAGAAAGAAGAAAAATACGTTCAATCACTACAACTGTAGCAGTGCAATAATGCATTTTTCTTTAACCTACTTTTTAGAAGGTTTTGGCAGAATCACTTCTGCCAAAACTCTACTAGTGATAAGGAAAAGCATAAGGACAGTGGAAAAAAATAAAATGAAAACACACAGCCCATTCTCATTATGCTCTGAACTAGTATCCACTAGTATCCACAAATCCACTGATGAAAATTATTAGATTCTCACCAATTTCAAGGGGCTTTAGAGCAGATCCTAAGTGTCTAGGTCCAGAAAGATGACATTATGAGAAGATTCAGAGTAATAAGTATGGTGTTTTCAACATAACCTGCAAGGGGTTCTACTTAATGCAGGGAGAGCTAATGATACACCTTCCACTCTATGCTATTGATCAAAGGTTTACTGCCATCTAGTGACAGTCCTGTGGCTTTATGAAAAACAGTTACTACAGCCCAAATCACCACTGGTAAATAAGCCCTCACTTGAACTGTCTTAAATGGCATCACTTTTGGAAAACTCAGAGAAAAGCCCAAGTGTGGATGGAGAGAATCTAAATATCTCACCAGACCTCCTCTCAAGATCAAAGTTCGTTTAGTACATTTCAAATTTTTAGCAATGTAGAAACTTGGTACTCCTGGACTTTCTTAATAAGACTTCCATGTCAAGAACTTCCTGCCGCAGCTGGTAAGCGAGCCTACCAGGGGAGGTGCCTCGCTTGACCTGCTGTTTACCAACAGAGAAGGACTGGTGGGAGATGTCGTGGTYGGAGGCCATCTGGGGCTCAGCGACCATGAAATGATAGAATTCTCGATTCTTGGGGAAGTAAGGAGAGGGGTCAGCAAGACCGCTMCCATGACTCGATGATCTTAGAGGTCTTTTCCAACCTTAATGATTCTATGATTCTATTCTATGATTTCTGGAGGGCAGATTTTGGCCTGTTCAGGACGCTGGTTGAGAGAGTCCCTTGGGAGGCGATCCTGAAGGGCAAAGGGGTCCAGAAAGGCTGGAAGTTCTTCAAGGAGGAAGTCTTAAAGACGCAGGAGTGGGCTGTCCCCGTGTGCCGTAAGAGGAGCTGGCAGGGAAGACGACCGGCCTGGCTGAACAAGGACTTTTGCKGGGACTCAGGGAAAAAAGGAGAGTCTAACGCTGCTGGAAGGAAGGGCGGGCGACTCAGGAAGAGTACAGGGATCTTGTTAGGTCGTGCAGAGAGGGAATTAGGAAGGCAAAAGCACAGCTGGAACTCAAACTGGCCAGTGTCGTAAGGGACAACAAAAAATGTTTTTACAAATATGTTAACGACAAAAAGAGGGCCAAGGAGAATCTCCCTCCCTTATTGGATGCCGGGGGGAACATTGCCACTGAGRATGAGGAGAAGGCTGAGGTACTTAATGCCKYCTTTGCCTCAGTCTTTAATATTCAGACCAGCTATCCTCTGGGTATTCCCCTGAGCTGGAAGATGGGGATGGGGAGCAGAGTAAACCCCCCATAATTGAAGAGGAAGAGGTTAGTGACCTGCTACGCCAGCTGGACACTCACAAGTCTATGGGGCCRGATGGGATCCACCCGAGAGTGCTGAGGGAGCTGGCGGAGGAGCTTGCCAAGCCGCTCTCCATCATTTATGACCGGTCCTGGTTAACAGGGGAGGTCCCGGATGACTGGAGGCTTGCCAATGTGACGCCCATCTACAAGAAGGGCCGGAGGGAGGATCYGGGGAACTACAGGCCTGTCAGCCTGACCTCAGTGCCAGGGAAGATCATGGAGCAGTTCATCCTGAGGGCGCTCACGAGGCAGGTGCGGGACAACCAGGGGATTGGGCCCAGCCAGCATGGGTTCATGAAGGGCAGGTCCTGCTTGACCAACCTGATCTCCTACGACTGGGTGACCCGCCTAGCGGATGAGGGGAAGGCTGTGGATGTGGTTTACCTGGACTTCAGCAAAGCCTTTGACACTGTCTCCCACAGCATTCTCCTGGAGAAGCTGGCGGCTCATGGCTTGGATGGGTGTACTCTTCRCTGGGTAAAAAACTGGCTGGACGGCCGAGCCCAGAGAGTTGTGGTGAATGGAGTCAAATCCGGTTGGCGGCCGGTCACAAGCGGTGTTGCCCAGGGCTCAGTTTAGGGGCCAGTCTTRTTYAACATCTTTATCAATGATCTGGATGAGGGGATCGAGTGCCCCCTCAGTAAGTTCGAAGACGACACCAAGTTGGGTGGCAGCGTTGATCTGCCTGATGGTAGGAAGGCTCTGCAGAGGGATCTGGACAGGCTGGATCAATGGGCCAAGGCCAATTGTATGAGGTTCAACAAGGCCAAGTGCTGGGTCCTGCACTTGGGTCACAATAACCCCAGGCAACGCTCCAGGCTTGGGGAAGAGTGGCTGGAAAGCTGCCCAGAGGAAAAGGACCTGGGGGTGCTGGTCGACAGCCGGCTGAACATGAGCCGGCAGTGTGCCCAGGTGACCAAGAAGGCCAACAGCATCCTGGCCTGTATAAGAAATAGTGTGGCCAGTAGGCAGAGGGAGGTGGTAGTCAGGCATTGGAACAGGCTGCCCAGGGAAGTGGTGGAGTCAGCATCACTGGAGGTGTTCARAAAAACGTGTGGATGTGGCACTTTGGGACATGGTTTAGTGGGCATGGGTACTGGGTTGATGATTGGACTCGATGACCTTACAGGTCTTTTCCAACCTTAATGATTCTATGATTCTAACTTCAATGAAGTATCTTTCAGTGTTAGAGGGCTTGTTTTTAATGGTAGTATAACTGAAATGTCTCAATAACAAGCTATCTACATTTGTAAAAAATGGGATTTGCTGTCAATGGCCTTCTTGTTAAATACACTACAAGTTATAGATTGTCTAGCTCCTGATACTACACACTCAGTCTGGGAACTGATAGGCAAGCTGATTGACGCCTTTATGGCTAAAAAAGCATCACTGGCAGTTAAAGATTAGAAGCATAAGACTAAAAGGGACCACTAAGGCAATCAAATAAAGCCTTTCACAGTCACAGGCAATTAAAAGTTCTTTCATATACTGATCAATATCTATCTCAATTGCATATCTCCTTTTATAAAATATTTTTATGGAGAAGCTTTTCAGAACCTTACTGCTCTCTTGGCTAGAAAACAATTAGTTTCTGCAGATGGCATTTAGTAGATTTATAGTGGATGCACAAGCCCAGAGTCTAACTCATTCTTCCACAAGCATATAAACACTGTAGAAGTATTTTTAATAAAAACAAGAATAATTTTACTCATTTGAGAAAGCTGAGGTAATAATTAAGTATACAGTATTTAAATTCTTTCACCTCTACAGCATGCTAAAATGAAAGGCATTTTTACAGTGAGCATGGAACAAGAACTTCACTGTCTGATTTTATTAAAACTGACACCTTAAGAATAAGTGCCTGTGTGAATATTCCTCTGTCTGTCCACATAGCACATGGCATTGCAGTGACATAGTTGGTTGGTTCTTGAGCATCCAGGAATTTCCAAACACTATCAGGCAAAACCACACTGATTTTGTCAAAAAACTATGCGGCACAAGGGAAAAACGGTACATGCAAATCTCCCTTCCTTTGGTTAACAGAATTCAAGCCTGCAGTTTTTCTGCATTTGATTGTAGATCAAACAATCTCCAATTAATACTACATTTCTACCATATCTGTCCATTTTCCCAATCAACCAAAATATGTTGGCACTCTGAAATGTTCACCTTCCCAGTACAGTGAAAAAAAAATCAAAACAAAACATTGGCACTCTGAAATGTTAATCTTTCCATACATAAAGAAAACAGTACTAAGAAGAAAAAGATCATGGGAAAAGAAATGTGTGTGCATATACAATTTGGTATCAGGAAAGGAAGCCAGAAGATACAGAGCTAGAGTAAAGATGGGAGAGGAAGATGGAAGTATAGCAGTCAAAAGTACTACCATGGAAGTGTAAAGCTGCATTCTCACAAGAACAAATACAGTAATCTATTTTACAGACATTTTGCACTTCTTAGACAACTCTGTAAAAAGCTCTCCCTGTTTTCCAACAGCTTCACCAGGAACTGAAGGCACTCAGCACCTCTCAGTACATGCTCTCTGCTCATTAGTGACCAAAACTAGGTCTGTTTTATGAAAAACAAAACAGTTGCTTTAAAATTAAAAAACTACTCTAAAAATGAGTATTTCTAGTTAGGATATTAAACAAAAGGACACAGCTTAAAAGAAAAACTCATACCGAACAGGAGTCTGTGGAAGTATAAGATTAAGTTCCTCATCTGGATTGTTTTTTAGTGGTGTCCTCTCCAACTGTGAGCTACAGAAATGGAAAACAAACTTATGAAGAACTAATGTAATTCAAAAAGTAATGTTTTCTATAAAGACTTATTAATCTGAACAGAAAACTGTGGAACAGGTTTTTAAAAGATCTAGATGTACAACCACTCCAGTTGTTAGAACAATGTAATTTAAATTCCCAAGTAGATCTGCTTTGAGCAGGATGTTGGACTAGATGACCTCCAAAGTTCCCTTCCAACTTTTTTTTTTTTTTAGAATTCTATTTATAAACATCTTAATTTATATGTACAGCTGGTATTAGCTCCATTTTAATCCAATTTTAAATGAATGTATTTTTCTAGCAGAGATGAAGTCACCGACTCACATCGTGAGCTCACATCAAGTTATGGAAATGTTGAATTGTCAGGAACTACTGGAATTTAAGTGTATGACTGAAAAAATTCAAATAGAATCATAGAATAGTTTGGGCTAGAAGGGACTTTTAAAGGTCATCTAGTCCAACCCCCCTGCAGTGAGCAGGAACATCTTCAACTAGATCAGGTTGCTCAGAGCCCCATCCAGACCTTGAATGTTTCCAGGGATGGGGCATCCACAACTTCTCTGGACAACCTGTTCCAGCGTCTCACCACCCTCATCGCAAAAAAATTCTTCCTTATGTCCAATCTAAACCTACCCTCTTCTAGTTTAAAACCATTCCCCCTTGTCCTGTCACAACAGGCCCTGCTAAAAAGTTTGTCCCCATCTTTCTTATAAGCCCCCATTAAGTACTGAAAGGCTGCAATAAGGTCTCCCCAAAGCCTCTTCTCCAGGCTGAACAACCCGAACTCTCTCAGCCTTTCTTCATACGAGAGGTGTTCCATCCCCCTGATCTTTTTTGTGGCCCTCCTCTGGACCTGCTCCAATGGGTCCATGACATCTGTATTACTGAACAGCACCAGGGAATGTGCCTGGGCACTGGTACTCGACTGTTTATTCTGCTAAATCACCCGTGGCACGTTTCTGTCCCATGCAAACTACCATTCCCCAAACAATTTGTGGGTACAAGTCAGAAGTCAGAATGGGCTTAGGACCACTCCCAGCAGGCAGCTTCCAAATGCCACTATCTGATTTTAGGAAGGAGGATCGGGACAGCGAGGACCCAAGCCATTCCATGCCAGCAGGCCCCAGAGCTGTAACACCGCCTCCGGCATACCTAATCAATTAGCATGACATGGCCTCAGCCACCGCCTCCTCCTCCTCCTCCTCATGATTCCTTAGCTTCCCCTGGACAACAGRGGCTTGCACAGAGTAAGAATTAGAGTAGAGCTTCCAAATCATTTTAGGTAGAGTCACGGTCATATGTTTTCTAACATAAAGCAAGGCTGGCGATACCAGAAATACCTTAGCTGAACTACAAATCTAAGAGGTCAACAGCATACAGAGATCTTCATTTATAACATGAGCGGGTGGAAAACAACGCAAGTTCACATTTTCTATTATAAAATGAAAGCAGTAAATGGAAATATTACCATGCTATGACATCAGGCTGTAGAATTTCATCATGATCCAGAAATAATCTTGCATCTATATCTTTGTTTTTGAGATAGAGCTCGTCATACTGTTTTGAGAGAACCTCAACCTTAAAAGACATTGAAAAAAAAACAGCTTTATTTTATAGGAACAAATTTGACAATTTACTGAATAATATAAGCTAGTCCTACCTCATGAATACAATGCTGAAATGCTACGAGAATGACCTTGGAGCTCACAAAGTCACTTCTTACACAACAACTGAAACATACCCAGAGGAAAATTATCATTCCCACACACAAAGATGTAAGAGAAAACAATCCAAGATAATGAGACTTTTTTGAAGAAATGTAGGTCTTAGAATCATATAGAATCATAGAATCATTAAGGTTGGAACAGACCTCTAAGATGTAAAAGAGCTAAAAATAGCTAGAGTGGGAGACACAGACCTGCAAATCAAACTAACATTTCCAGGCTTTTAAATCTTTCCTTCCAGAAAGAGAGAGGTGTCTCCAGGAGTAGGAAATGCAAAATGATTGTCCTTAGAACAGTTGTTGGACAATTGGCTCAGTCCCTGTCTCTGCTGTTTTGGAGATGAAGGCCAAGACCCAAACTCAAACTTTCTTGTTCTGAGTATAAGAAGAGCTTCCCCATTTCATATTATTTTTTGTACTGGTGTAGTTCTTAAGAGACATGCCTATTTCTACAAAACCATAGACCATTGTTTCATACCACACTGATGTTTTTTAAATTATTGTTAAAATTTTCATAGTTGATTAGATCCCATATTGATATAACTTCATTTTGCATGGAAAAGTCTGTTGGGTTTAGGGTTTGTTTTTTTTTTTTATTTTGAGTGACTAACATTAACTGGAAGTCTGGAATTTTTTTGTTGGGGCCAGATACTAGCCTCCGCTTCAAATCTGCTGCTGTGCTCCTGCAGAAGTAGGCAGTCACCTCAATTATCTGTTCTCTGAGCCCTTAAATATACTAAATAATGCTGCGCTCTGGCAAATTCCTGCTAGAAAAACAGACAACAGTGCATATGAACCAAATTAGTCCCCTTCCAGTCCCAAGAAAAAGCAAGCTGCAAATACCTCCTACACAGCTTTGCTCCTCATCCTGTCCTTTTACCTTTGCCAAATGAATTTGCTCCAAACTGATCTCATGGTTAAAACTTTTAGATTAGGACTATTAAATCAAAGATTATCTTTCAATTCCTATTATCACTATTTTTTTTATTAAAAAAAGTTCATTATCTTTTCATTTTTCATTATCTTCCTAAAGGCTTATGCATTCTTTTTGTTTAAAATATTTCAGTATTTCATAAACTTCTAGAAAATTCAGATTCTCACCACAAAAAACAGCAGCTCTTAGACAAAATGGCTGTACTGGGCTAACTGGGAAGAAACCTTCAGCCAAAAACAGGAGTTCTGAATCAATCTATTCATAAGTTCATAAAGCCTGACCATTAAACACAAAGTGAAGACAAACGAAATACCAACATTAAGCCTCAAAAGCTTTTCTTGTTTTGGAAACAACATTAAAATTTATCAACAGCTCAGTAGTTTTTTATGAAAATGAAAGTCAATTTAAATGTCCCATATTACTAGCTGTTGTACTGATGATCTCAGCTATGATTGATGGTTAGTTGGATTACATATATGAACTGACTACCTCTGAAATATAGCTGCAACTTTCTGCTTTGTTTTAGAACATCCCCTCAGGTACTCAAATTTCAGGAGCAAGGATCGTGTGACTGGATTTTTCTTCAAATGCATAATTTTATAGAATTTTCAACAGCAGAATCTTAGACTGGCAATTTTGATACTATGCTTAAATTGAGCAGCCTTGGATAAGAACCCTTATTGATTTGAGAATAAGCTGTAAAATGACTTTTGCCTGGAAGTTCATACAGGGCTTCCCAACTATATATACCCATAAATTAAAACACCTAAACAGACTGTYGATACCCTGAAATTAATTTTGGAAGAGACTAAGATCTTTAGCGGGTCTTGTGTTTTGTCCCCCACCCAACACACTATGAAACTGAACAGAACATATACTTGGCTGAATCTTGCAGACCTTCAGTCTGATAAGCTTCAGAGCTGCTTATTTTCAGGTTACCACATCTATTGGTGACACACAGTTAAACCTACTCTTTTAAGAATGATGGATGTAAATACATTGCAAGAAGTTACCTACTAAGGCRCACTCTTGCATGCAATTGCATAGAGGTAGTCAGCTGCATCCAGGCTACAACTCCGTAAGATGAAAGTAATTCTGCATGGACACAGTAGTCCAGACTCTGCCAGTTGTGAAACCGAGCCTTATCTTTTGGATATCTCTCCAACATGACTACAGTAACATGTCTCAATTATATTTAAATTAAGGTGTGTAATTTAAGACTGTATGCATTTATAGACTGACTTCAGAGACCTGATATTGTAATAGTTGTATTTAGATTAATGGCCTCACCAAGATCATGGATATGCAATTCCTATGTCATGTTCTGCTTTGAGCAAAAGCACTGGTTCAGCCTCAGGAAACTCATTTATTAAATTCAAATGTAAAAGCTAAATATACTCCATGAATACTGGAATCCCTGCTAAACCACATTCCTGAAAAACAATGCATTTTGCTAGATGATTTTAGAAGAACCTTATAGAACTTCATCAATGTGTAAAGGGAATCTTAAGCAATTTGGCATGAAGTAAAGCACTGTTGTTGAACTGCCTTAAATTCCTCTAATTACCTCTGGTAGTCCATTTGAAGCTACAATACCGATAGAATTCAAGAAAGGAATAAAGCTTGTCAAATACACATTTTTGACCTAAAAAAAAGAAAAAAACGTAACATTAGCAATGTACAGAGGCAGCCATGCATACACTGCTTTAATGCCTTTAACTAAAGAAACTAAATGAGACACTTTTGTAATGCACTGTGTTTTGTTTTCAATAAAGCAAAAATTAAATTGCTTACATATCCAAAAGATAGTGATATGTAAGCATGCAGTGCGTAATCCATTGCTGGAACATTAAATGACTAAACTGGGAAAAAACTGCAATCTTACCAGCCCTCTTATATTTCTGCTTCCATCATCTGCTCGGATAGTCAAAAAATCAGTCCTTTTTACACAGGAATAGATTTATCAGTGAAGGAAAAGGGGAATGGGGTCTTTAAGACCCCATACAGAAGCAATGTGCTTTTTGTGTACATTTTCTCATCATGGGATGCAGCTGTGAAACCCCATCAGAGCAGCCCTGTGTCCACATGCTACATGCTGTGACCAGCCTACAACTTCGTACTGATTCTTCACAGTTCAGTTGCCCTGGCAAAGTTATCGCCCATACCAAAGGGCTTGTTTTTGGGGGTTTTTTTTGGTTTCGTTTTTTAAGCAACCTACTAGAGAAACTATAGAATGGTAGAATACCTTCACTACTGAACTTGACAGAATAGTTAAGCAGGAACAAGTATTGAGATTTAAAAAGACCATTTAAATAAATGCATATTCCAGGTGGGGTTTAGCAGCAAGTTCTAACGGTCTTTAAAACACAGGCATTACCTCATCTAAATTACAATCATGCTCTTTACAAAGGACTTCAATAACTTTTGTATCGGTATCGATTTGCTTTGAAGTACGTGTACTCCTGTTCTGACCTCTTCTTGGAGTTCGAGCTGAACCATTAACAGTCATTGCAGTCACAGCAGACTCTGGAAAGATAGTCAGGTTAGAGTCTTTTTAAGAAAGAAGAGATTTAAATTTTCATATGATTTTTCAGGTCCTCTTAAGTATTTCCCTTTTCATCCGTTCAGCTGGGTAAGAAACCTTCATTACAGAAAACCTATACAAAAAGAAAACTAATTTTTAAATTCCTGTATCAGTATTTGGACATTTTGTTTTTAAAAAGCTATTCGACACAGAATGTAATAGCACTTTTTGTAAGTAGCTTTGAATAAGCATCTGTTTTGCAAAGCTAGGAAAGCCTTATCTTTTCACAGATGAGTAACTATTTTTTCTATTTTTACAGAAGTGTAAAACAAGGAGCTGAAAGAGTAACTTCACTCTATGTGTCTGAAGGTTAATAAAGTCAATGCAGGACTTAAGTGCTGGTGGGAACCTGGAATATGGTTCTGCAGGGAATTCCTCCTTTCTCCAAATACACCCAGGCAAACAAGTTCACCTTGAAGAAGATATCAAAAAAACTTAATTCAGTGAGGCA
Source organism: Oceanodroma leucorhoa (assembly GCA_030449065.1). NCBI lineage: Eukaryota > Metazoa > Chordata > Aves > Procellariiformes > Oceanodroma > Oceanodroma leucorhoa. The sequence continues at coordinate 6,625,257 of JASVER010000054.1, read as the reverse complement.
AAAATACTCCATTTTGTTAAGCTCAAAGTAGATGGCTTCAGTATTGTCAGCTTGAAATATGTGAATTATATTAATAACATATGTTAATATAATTAAATATTGTTGGTTTAAAACTGACACTCTAATCAGCATGCTGTTCTCATCTGTAACTTCATTTGTATTCGATAACTGTTCTGAGAAAATCTGACAAACTACACTGCTCAGGTGGTTGCATCTTAATCCCCTCAGCCTTAGTCAGATCATAAAGCTTGACATCATTTAGCACAACGTGAAGCCTCTTGGTCACGAGGATTTGAACGATACATTATGTTATTTGCTGAAAGAAYGAAGCGCTGTTTGACAGTTTACACAGCACCTGCACATATCACACAGCTTCAAGTTAGAAATCTAATGCTCTACACTTACGACAGTGATACCCATATTGCAATTTAGTCTGAAGTGGCAGCGTTTCTTTTCAAGACACAATGCACAGAACCAAACTGTTTCTAATAATAAGCTCCTAGTCTTCATAGTTTCACAAAAAAAATAAACCAGTGTAAACACAGAGTTCAAAAACAGGTAGTTTCAATTCAGCGTTCTTTGAAAAAGATCTGCTTTATAACATCTGAAATAAGCAGTAGCATATATCTGCCCTACTGTGAAGGACAAATTTAAATTCAAAATAGTACTGGAGGAGGGCAGGGATTTGCTTGCCACAAGCCCATCCTTTCACACCCTTTATTTGTATTGGCATTAGAATAAAAGCAAGGTTATTTGCTCTTACCTGCAGCAAATAATTACTAGGTCAGATAAATATCCTCTAAAACATGGAATTTAAAGAATATAGCAGTGGCCCGGCAGAAAAGGACCTGGGGGTGCTGGTCGACAGCCGGCTGAACATGAGCCRGCAGTGTGCCCAGGTGGCCAAGAAGGCCAATGGCATCCTGGCCTGTATCAGGAATAGTGTGGCCAGCAGGAGTAGGGAGGTGATCGTGCCCCTGTACTCGGCACTGGTGAGGCCGCACCTCGAATACTGTGTTCAGTTTTGGGCCCCTCACTACAAGAAGGACATTGAGGCGCTGGAGCGTGTCCAGAGAAGGGTAATGAGGCTGGTGAAGGGTCTGGAGAACAGGTCTTATGAGGAGCGGGTGAGGGAGCTGGGGTTGTTTAGCCTGGAGAAGAGGAGGCTGAGGGGAGACCTTATCGCTCCCTGCAACTACCTGAAAGGAGGCTGTAGAGAGGCGGGTGTTGGTCTCTTCTCCCAAGTAACAAGTGATAGGATGAGAGGAAATGGCCTCAAGTTGCCCCGGGGGAGGTTTAGATTGGATATTAGGAAAAATTTCTTCACTGAAAGGGTAGTCAGGCATTGGAACAGGCTGCCCAGGGAAGTGGTGGAGTCACCATCCCTGGAGGTGTTCAAAAAACGTGTGGATGAGGCGCTTCGGGACATGGTTTAGTGGGCATGGGTACTGGGTTGATGGTTGGACTCGATGATCTTAGAGGTCTTTTCCAACCTTAATGATTCTATGATTCTATGATACATCATCTATTCTATGACACTATAACCCAAGTGGATATTTAGTTGTGAAACAAAGAAATAAAGCAAGTAGATTTAGGCTACAAATACTAGTGTCACATCCAAACCCAGCAGAGGATAAACTAGCTAGTATCAAAAAATTGTTTTCTACATACTGTGGCTCCAAATACTTCAGTGTATCAATTCCACAGCTTGCAGAAAAAAAATATTCAACAAAAATAGAATTCTGTCTTTAAAAGTTACCATAAATGCTTACTTTCTCTGCCTTTTTAGTGAGGTTTTCCAGGTTTTAGGTATAAAAACTGAATGTACAAAAAGTTACTGCTGAACAGAAGTTTCTATAGTGAAGATCCACTATATTTTTACTTAAAATACAGACACTTGCTAAAAACAAAGGGGATGTAATAAAAGCAAAGCTATCTACATTTTACCTCTACCATTTTAGTTTGAGCTACCACTGCAATTAGATTTTCTATCCACCATATATTTCTTTTAAACATCTGTATAGTCCAGTACCTTGTACATTTCTGTTCTCATCATACTGTTATATGTCAAGGAAATAACAGAGTCATAGCACCATCTTCTCCTTTTGTAACTCAAAGCAAACCTAAATAATAGTTCTCAGTCATCATCTACCCAGAACCTGAATTCTTTTACCAAAGTAAAACTGCTGTTTTAACAAGCCCCTGAAGAACTTCTATGGGCAGAGAACATAGCAAATGGATGGTAGGAATAGAAAAAAGAAAGAATCATATTAAATACACTGCCACATTCAGATAATTTAATTCAAGTTCACTATCATCTAAATTGAACAAAAACATCAAAAAATCCATTTTAATAAGCTTAAGAAGTTTTATTATGTTAATTACGAACGTTAGCATGACTCTAATAGAAATGTAACCAATTTACTTTCTACTTTAGTGAACACAAAACTACAATCCTTACTGTATGGTTCCTTGAGCATAGCAGGAGGTGACAGTTTGATAAAATAATCTAAGACACACAGCAACAACTGGAAAGAAATCACCAGGTCATCTTCCACTTGCAACACTTTACCTGCAAACGTTGAAAAAGGTAAAAGAGATGAAAACATCTCTTTGTGAGATGTTTGACTTAATTCTTAAAGTAATTTTGAAAAAATAAATATTTGGAAGTTTATTTAATAAAGCACTACAATTAGAATTCAGAAAGCATCATACAGGATGCCAGTGTTCTTTAAATGCTATTGATTTTAAAACTCATGGTTCTTAAGAGGTTTGTTGCTTTAGAGATAGCATACATATAAACAAATTTACTGTGCAAAAAACTGCTACCTCTCTGTTCCTTCCTGATTCCTTTCTCATTTTACTATAGTGGAGTAACTGTGTAGACTATTTTACCTACATGTACCTCTTATTTCTGTGCAATTCTTCCTCACTTTCTTTTTTGTGGTCTTACACAAGCTTTGTGAAAGCTGCTAAGTATTCAGAAAGCAGGAGTTGCTAGTATATAGTGAAGAGAAATTCAAAACATGCTGTCACACTATATGGTCAGCCTGTCAAATTTACATGAAATGACTTAAAAGTCATACGAATATTAGCATGAAGAGCACTTTTAAAACTACATTATCCCAGCTGTTCCCAAATTATGATTCATATGCCAGAGAAGATCTATAGGGCCATTCCAAGACGTGCATCGCCATGAAAAATTTGGAAAGCTGAGAGCAATCCAGAACAGCTACAGACCACTACTTGTGCTCTATTTACATGTGCAATTTTTGGTATTGATTTTTTTACCAGAATTAGCAAGCATCACCCAGGGTCTCCTGTGACTTCAACTATTTGCTGGTAAATTTTAGCTTTCCTTATTCTCAATGAAAAGGCAGGCTAGAAAAACTTTTTGGGTTTTGCTTTATGCGTATGCTTGGAGAATTCTAGTGAAAAAGCTCCACGAAGCTCAGCTGATCAAAGACCTATTTCAATGGCAGAGATGTGTACACTTCATTGATAACACAGACCTGGAGTAAGCAGCAATTAAGATACATGACTTATTGTACTATTCCTACAAAAAGGAATGAGAAGGGACTCCATAGACTGCTATAATTGTTTCATCACTCAGCTTTAACTGGAACTTCAGCATTTTCAAGGAAGAATTGTAGTATACAAAATTTCAGGGACTTATTATCTTATATAATATCTTATTATTATTAAATTTAATTTATTTATATATTTTTATATATTTATAATATATATAAGCCTATTAAAAAAATTCTGCCAGTCTTTTAGGTAATCATCCATTGTTAAAATATTGACAGATTATAAAGCACCTCAAAATAGACTCAAATACAGAATACCAACCTTCAAAGTAAAAAAAAAAAAASCAACCAAACTTATAAAGCTTAAAAAAATATATTTATATACACAGGAAGTAATAGAATTTAAAAGAATAGCCAAATTGTATAAAAACAAGTATTACTGACTAGTTACAAAAGCTACACAATCAAAACATTCTGGGCCTGTACTACGGACATTTGTAATAAGGATGCCAGTCTCATATTGGACACATAAAACAAACCCATAAACACACTTCAACATTCATTAAAATAACCGCCTTTTAATCAAAACTCACCTTTTGCCAGCAAAAAAGTAATCCAGTAATTTTTTAGCACTAATACAGAACTGAGTTCAGCAGAAATCCTATAGAGACACAAAAATAAAGTCTTTGCATTAACAGCTCTGTAGTAATTTAAACTATAGTTTCTGAAAACATGCTTCAGTCTATGGAATAATTYAAGACAACATGCAACATTTCCCATATAGTTAAGTTTATTAATTATTTCGTTCCATTCCCTATGTAATTATGACTACACATTTGAAAAAATTAAGTCTCTGTAAAGCCATTCAAGAATCAGGAAATATCTGTATCATCCTTGGAAAAGAAAGTGAATGTGGATAATTCACTTAACTGTTACGAGCTGTTTTCTCTCTTGTGCCTTTGACTAATGCCCTATTCTCCAGTCACAGCATGAACGCAATCTCATTTGGGAGTTGCTAAGGCATCTTTTCATCCATTCATTTGTTGCTATGATTAGGAAGCTCACTCTCCAAATGTTCGTTTCCACCATGCCGAGACACCCGCCATTGGGTGGCGATCCTTCATGGAGGAAGTGATCAAATATATATATCACTTCTGTGGCTTTCATCATCTCTCACTGAAATTCAAAGTCCCCACTAAATCTAAATTAAACACATGACATACTATGACTTAGGTCAATCTTAATGGGTTAAAAAATAAAATGTTTACATATTTTACATCTTATCTTGATGAACACAATTTAGGAAATTCAAACTTACTCACTACTAGGTTGTTCCAGATAAATAAGGCCACAAGTCCTAGAAAATAAAAATAAATTCTTATTTTTAAACACTTCTCTGAAAGCAAACTGTGTAATATCTTTGACTTCAATGTAGTAAAAACTACACCAGTTCACAAAACATTATTCTAACTTAAAAAAAATGCTGACTCTTAGAGAACAGATTAACAACAGACCAACTAAAGCCCTGCCAGAGCTGAAATAATGCTGTTGCTTGCATGTTTATGTCAAAGCTTGCATAGCAGAACAATTTTAATTTGGTATAATAAAATTGGTTATTGTTTTCTTCCAGAAAGACAGGATTTGTATGTATCGATTGTTAGTCAGTGGCTTGTAAAACACAGCAAAGTATACACTACAGCTGTGCAGAACACTCTGTGAAAGGGCATTTTAAAACCTTTACTCTTTCTGCAGTGTCACTGCAAGCCTTGAAGTATAACGTTTCTTCCTAATTATTCTAGGTACATGTCATTTCAAGAAATAAATTCAGTTTATTCAAAAAGAAAACAGGGGAAAACCACAAATTTCAAATCCTTCTGTTTGAAAAAATTGTTACTGCAATTCAAGTTTTGAAAAAGTAAGCAAGTGAAGAAGAGCTAGAGGAGGGACAAAAACCAAAACATGCCTGTGTAAATATGCAATGAGACTTTTATAGTCCAGAAAAGATGTGCAATGGGTAAAAACAAATTATTTACAACTTTCTCATATTTGAGAGCCTTTTGTGGTTTGGGAGGCAAAACATTACAGTGACTCAAACTCCTGTAGGTGAAAAATACCACAGCGCTCTGAAGCAATGGGATCAGGTAATGCGAGCATCATGGAATGATGCTTCAATGTTTAATAACATGAAACAGTTTTCTACAGCCTTCAATTCCAGATCTGGGAGAGAGAGACTCTCTTATGTGTGCTTTTTTTTCTTTCCAGAACTCCTTAGAAAGAAGGATCAGGATTTGGGGAGGGGTGGGCAGGTAGAAATGGAAAGTCCCTTTAATATTACAATTAAAAATATTTAAAATTATTAAAAATATTACACAGTAAACCAATCCTTATATTTGTAAAAAGCCTAACAAAGGCACTAGCAACCACTTGTCATGCTGCTCTTACTATTGTTTGTACTGCAACACGGGGACTGTTTAACAAAGCACTGTAATAGTTATGGAGTAAAATGTAAGATGTGTTTATTCAATGCATGTAAACAGTTCTGTAAATATTAGTGCACAAAGTTTAAATGGGCTCTTCTAATACACAGTTTGAAAAATCTAAATACTTAAATGTTGACAGCCATAAAGAATTAATAATTTCAAAACGAAAAATGTATACTACCTTTCAAACTTGTGGTATAGTGCAAGTAATACATCATATTTCTTTTTCAGCCTTGATACAGTGCTATCAACTTTAGTGCTTACAGTATCCATGTTAACATCCACCTCTTTCAGAAACTGAAAAAATGTGCATACACTGAAAAAAAAGGAAAAAAGATGCCAGATTATCATAACTAAGAATGACCATTATGCAATGGCTCTCTAAAAACCTCACCAAAATCCACTGCCTTACTTCACTAGACTCCAGCATATTCTCACTACAACTAGCAATGACTGAGAACCTCGCTTTGGAAAACACTACTTGCTTACCTTGAGCCCCATATACCACCTTTACATTTTCTAGATGTAGGAAAACTGTTCAGCTAGGTAGCACAGGCCTCTCACGATATGGGCTCTACTACAGAAAGAGAATTTTCTTGGCTAGCACAGGTATTACCTTCGGAAGTCAGGATTTGCTAACTAGACACATCTTTCTTCCTTGCTCTGCCAGTAAAACCACAAATATCCCCCACAGACATCTCAACTCTTCTGTTCTAGCTAAAAGTTCTACTTCAGAAATGTTCTTGCTACTCTAAGAATATGAATGTTGGCTCCATCTCCATGCTAAAGAGAGGCCTAGGAATGAAAACCGAGATGAATGCGTTGAATTATATGGAATTCCAAGTCTTTCAACAAGCACCGGGGGCAAGGTCAGCCCTACCCTTTCAAAATACTATTACACAGGGGAGCAAAGTTTTCCCTACTCATCCATGTAATATTATGGCCATCAGGAAAGCATTTTGTTGTTTTGTGCATAACCAAAATGAGCAGATTACTAAAAATTAAGATGGAGGAAGCTATCAAATATATTCAACTATTTCAACTATATCAAATATATTTTGATCCTTTACCAGAATATAGGATTCTGACAGATTTTTTGATCTTTGTCAGATTAAAAAACAGAATATAAAAACAGTCAGAAGTTCATTTGGGAATTCTTTTACCGTGGAATGAAAAATCTTTCCAATATATCTGTGTGGCTCTAGAGGATAAGATGACTAGTAGAAATCTCTGCCAGCCTGACCTTATAGCTGACAAAAAGCCCAGGACTAACCAGCAATTGAGTATTGCTAAAGTAAAAATCGGCAGAGTAATAGCTTACTCTTTGAAACCACAAGGGGAAAAGTCTCTTTCAGTTTGCAGCACAAGCTGGTCTGTACTCAGGTGGAACACGCGGAACATCGCTGCACAAATGCAATTAGATTTCATCCACGCGGTTCCATTTCAGTCAAGACTGAAGAGATTAAGTCAAAACATAGGACCTTATGCTGCTCTGGGAGACAATGCGAGGTAGGAGCAGCATGGAGAAGTCTAATCATAACTGATGACTTCCAAGAAAAGGATATTTAACCCCAAGCCTGGGGTTACCACCACGACATGCCCGGCGTTCTGCCTTTGCCTCCTGCTCTAAAGCATCCGAAGGCTCTGCTCCTGCACATGCTTTTGATGCACAGCACAGTTACTAGGCAGATGGCACTGGAATCCTTTCCTTAGATGAATCTAACACAAGGATATGCCTATTGCTGTTGCCACCTAAATTTACCTTAAAAGCAGATATTGTCCTATAATCTTAATTTTTGTATTATGAACTTAGTGGATATACAATATAACAGTAACAATACCCTAGCAAAAAGCATATACAAAACTACAAAATTTAGACTGGCATTAAAATGTTTGAAAAAGAGCAGCATGCTGGTGAACTATTTGAAGAGTAAAATTTTTTTTCCACTTCTTAATTTAGCRTAAGCCTAATGTTGGAAAAAAGGTTTTATAGAAAATCTTGATACAGGGAAAGAAAGGAAAATATTTTAAGTGTAATTTACACCAAGTTAAGTTGATGAAGACTTTAGGTTGAGCAAGAACAAGAATCAGCTGTGTGACACAATCAAAGCCAATCACAGYTGAATCAAACAAGTATAACTGCTCCCTCAACTAAAATATGATAGCAAGATTCCTAGTTTACTGAAATATTCAAAATTCCCGTAAACTTCACTTTAAAATCAATTAGCATGATATGCACAAAGATTCACAATGCTTTAAAAATATTCTCTTTATAAAAATGTTGACCAGTTAATTGTTGAAATCTAAATTCACACACCTTAAATTCACTTACCTTATGCTTATACTTTTCAGAAGCTCTGTGAAAGTGAATGTTATTTCATCCAGATCAATTGCTACAATGAAGATACAGACTCCCCATGTTTCCTTTTTCTTTTTGTTATAAGCCTTTTAGAAAAAGAGAAAACAGTTTTTATTTTTATTACACAATAAAAGTGGGTAATATATGGAAAGCATTAATTTGTCCAAACTAGATTAGAAATGGTAAAACAAAACACCCTGAAGCAAACATTTGACTATGACAGCCAATTATTTGATAACCGAAAACCGTTACAAGTTTTACCTTACAGATGAAAGACCAAGCACTTCAACTCTTATTCCTAGAGTACAAGATCAATTTTACCCATACAATTCAGCAAAGCTTTGAAAGAGAAGCTTTGGTTCCATGGTATGTTTATGCAAAGCAGAAACCATGATCTTTTTTTTTTTTTTAAGTTAGTATATTTGACCATAACGAGACACTGAAGGTTAAGGAATCAGGAGAGAAGCCACAAGAAAGAAATATAAAATCATGAAAAGGACAGGCAATAAATACTCATGAACTTTATTGCCCAGCTAAGTCTCAACCACTTATCACAGATGAACCACAAACCTATCTCTTTTTTTAGTAAAGTGTAACAGTAACAAGCACCTTCAGGCATTTTCCTACCATACATCTACACTTAAGGTCTGTCTTCTGCTGCTTAGAAGTAAGGTACAAGCTGTAACTGATCATCCTTCACCAAAGAAAAGCCATCCTGCAATGACAGATGTGCCATCCACATGGAGTTCACTCTTGGTTCACAAGCTAGGAGCTACCTGGGCACCAGTTACGATTCCAGTACCCTTCCACCAAAACAGCATCTCAATGGAAAGCCTCTAAAGAGGGATGTTTTGTAGAAGCATGGAAGAAAAAACCCAAGCTGGTATACTGCAGGTTTTGGAAACAAAGCTATTTTGAGGACAGAACTAGGTGTGGGTGCAGCCCTGCAAGACTCCTAAAACAACAAACTCATAAAATACTCTTTGGACATTTGGCATCCTTGTAAATAAATCTCCAACACCATCCAGGCCCACAGCTGCTTCAGAAAGGAGCAGGATTTGAGCATGTCTCTCAGCAGCTCTAGGTTGGATGTGACATCCATTAGAGGATGGAGGTGAAACAGATCCCCAGGAGCAAGTGAGCTGAAATACCCAACTCCTGCTCTTTTACGCTGCTTAGTTTTAGCCCACTCCGTGGCCCACTTTTTTATCCTTTCCCCGATCGCTCCACCTAGCTGCCTCCCAATGACAACACCAATGCAAGGCACAGGGTCCAGTTCACTCTAGAAAATACTCCCAAAAGGCAACAGGAATAAGGCTGCACCAGACCTGGCTCCCTCCATCTTACGTAGTCTTCCAAAACTACCCCGAAAGGCTCTGCATCAAGGAACGATATTAATCAAATAGTCACGGTCTCTTTGTTTATTGGAAACCCTCACTTTTTAGATATTTTATGTACCATCATATACCATCAGGAACCTAAAGATGAGGCAAAAAAATTGCCCTCTAGGGAGTTTTGCACAGAAGACTTTGCAAGAGATGTGCTCCCACCATCTCAGCCAGTCTCAACAATCCTTTGCTGACAGGTACAACAAGCTACCAGACACGTAAGAACAACAAATGTCCTGTAGGATAGGGATGTCTATTTTCCTGCATTAATATGTCTGTGAAGCATTGTAAAAAATCTTGAAGGTCAAGGCTAGCTAGTGACCTACCAAGAAGAAGGATGACTACTCACTTACCAAGGACACCACTGCCACTGGAGTCAGCTGACCTTGTTTAAAAAAGAAGTTCCCCTCACTTCATGCTCCTGCAAACTCAAACCATGACGTTGTTCTGTGAATACAACATCTCATAGGGCAGGAGGACTGAGTGCTAGGAAGCAGTGAAACTGTTCCTAGTTTGTTGCCTATCCAAACAAGCCTTGCTCTCCTAGGCAGCTTAGATCTACCCTGGGAGGATGAGTGCTGGACGGCTATAGCAATGGTTTATTTGGTAAGAGTGAGGTCTGGTTTTGCAAGAACAATCTCTAAACTCTTTATCCAGTATGGTTTGGGGTAATAACTCATTTATTTCTACCATTGAACAAGACGGCAGCCTCAGAGGCAGCCTGTCAATCCACTAGATTCAAACCATTATGGCGAGTCAAACTCTAATATCAGGACTATCCCCTTATCCACTCCTGGTGTTACAGGATGCTTTGGGCACCTTCTCCTCAACCAGGCAGATGTCGGATGACTGCTGCCCTGACAAAAAACATTACACAAACGCAGGATAAACTAATAGATTATGATTGTTTTCTAGTAGCAAAGAAAAGGTGAGCAGCTCTTGAGTGTGCCTGCCTCAACATCAGCTGCGTGAGGGAGGAGAGGAAAACATGCAAGAACACCAGACTGGGCCTATCCCACCAGCTGCTGCTGGTTAAAACACATAAAGACACAGGTAAACTGCAGTTTCCTCAAAAAATAAGACTAACTGCCCATACCTGTGCATGAAGATTTTAGTGATTCTAACACATAAAATATAAACATCTTGGGGTAGGAGAAGGGGAGAAGAGATAAGGAGAGGTCTTCCTGGCGAGTCAGACTCCTGAGTATTCTCCTCCTCATATCCCTTCCCTCCCAAAGCTGACAGACATTTTTCAAGTCCTTTCCTATACAAATCAGTTAAAGCTGACTGCAGAACAAAAATGCGGCAGCATCACTCCATTCAACTACTTTGCCAGTGTCATAACTCCAGGGGAGCCAATCCTATGACACAAATTAAYGGTTTGTTTACAGCCTAAGCCAGACAATTCATCCCAGATGGACTTGAGGGCATGGGAATGGACGAAAGACAAATTCACAGCCAGAAATTCATTTCTGAGGGTTTTTTTCTTGACCACAGTCTGACTCAAGATCTTTGTTGATACAGCACCACTACAGAAAACACACAGGACAAGAGCTCAACATTTGTCCTTGGCTGTCAGTTCCAATAAGATGACTTCCAGTGACCTTATTTCAATTCATCATGAATCAAAGCCTACCAATCACTAACTCAAAGATTATTTAGCACCTAGTAGTCTACACAGATTTCTTTCTTGTTTTATTTAGGATCTGAGGAACCAATGCTATAACTTCGGGCAATGTAGGTCAGTTCTTTTGAATCAATATAGTTTTCCATAGGAAAAGATCTAAAACTCTTACAAACTCTTTCATAATATTTATTTCTCATTCCAGACTTACTATTACTACTATTTAATCTATTTTTAGCAGATCATCAGTTTGCCTAAATCTAGTGAAAACAACCTGCAGGAGTCATAGGCTTAAAAAGCTCATCAAACTGAACTATTGTGAAATGGGATTCTTGCCTCTCTTCTTTCCATATGTTGTTGCAAGGTGTTAAAGGCACTAACAGAAATAACTTCTATTCTCCACCTCGAGAAGTTCTGCAGTGCTAAACCAGTCACAAGGAGGAGATGGTCACGGGAAGTCTCAGTTCTAGTTTGCAGTTCGAGATGTTTATTATTCTGCCAACACTGATAACAGTTTTGTTGACAGCCTACAAAAGTGATCCAGGAATAGAAACTTCAAATGATGTTGTGTGAAAGAAGGTCAAGAGAAATGCACATGAGGAATATGCAAACACAGACGGGTATTTGAATGAAATGGCATATAGGATGTCACACTGTAAATACCAAAAACCTAATTTTTGAAGGGGAAGATGTGGAACTTGTTGGCTTACTGAAACCTCAGCCACCACATCYTAATCAATATAGAGAACTAGCTAGATGGTACAAGAAACATTCACAGATATGTTTATGATTACAGCGGGGGGAAGATGGCAGGAAAAAAGAATCAAGAAGCATTCACAATAGAAAACTGATCAGAATTAAGACTTGTAGTAAAAATTTCCTAGAAAAAAAATTCTGAAAGTGAATACTGTACTCACTGTCTACATATAAGAAGTTCTGTGTAAAGACAGTTAGATCCTCCATTTTTCAACAATAACGATTTTAAATTTTCTACTGAACATTGTCTGGAATGGAAGATTACTATTAGATCTCAACAGATTAAATCGAACTCAAACATAATACTAGCTAAGTGTAATGGAAGTCAATAGGAAGTATTGAACTGATGAAGATAGTTCTGATATGAAAACTTCCCATTATGCTTTTCTTGCATGTAGTGAGACTGGAGGGGACATCAGTCTTTCCTCAGGATGGGCAGATGATGAGTAAAAAAATAAACTGTATGGCAGTTCACTATGCTTTTCAAGTGCAAGGGCACAACACATACATGCAATGCATCTGCTACTAAGATACTGAGTATCACCATTAGGAGGCCATGGTGATGATTTATGTTTGCTTTGGGACGTTCAGTAGCTCTTTGTTTTTTGTTTAATAACAGAGGATCCTAAAATATCTGTAATTTTGCTCATCCACCCAATGCTTCAGTGGATTCAGGTGCAGTTTAGCTGCAGTTCTATAAATAAGAGACAAAGCTCTAGACAGAAAAGACTTTATTAGCTCATATGTGTTTCATGCTTTTGCCAAAAGCAAGAAGCCTCTGCGTGCCTTTTAACATGAGGATGAGGTGATTTACCAGCTACAATGTTTTCTTTTTCATAAGAAACTACAACCAAAAGGAATTGATTTAATTTAAATGTGAAATTTTATGGATTGGGAACATCTGACCTGCTGATCACCAACTTTTTGGTCTATATAGAACAACCTTGCTATATTTAAGAACTCATTATTTCATTCCTCCACTTAAGCTACAGTTCATCTTTTAAGTTTTCTTGACTAAGAACATAGTTCAACTCTTGTGCGAATCAAATGCTCTGCATTACCTGCATACCAGTGTAAGTCACCAGTTGGAGATAATTCCAGAGCATAAGATGAGCAATTAGAAACAAGGAAAGATGACAGAAACATCTTCAGATGCTAGAGACATTCCGGGGGAAAAAAATAAGGCAGCAATAATACATTATCACATCCATGGGACACAGAATAATCACCCCATGGCTGGCTTGAATTGTAACACAGAAATAGATTAGTGTAGTACTTGGGGAAAAAAATCATGGGCAAAGAAAGTTAAACTAGGAAGGACTAGCCGCAGACTGCAGATCTTTCATCATCAGAATTTTTTAATAGTGGGTTAGACAGACACTTGATAAAAATGACTCAGGAATTCATGAGTCTGAACAGCTGAGCAGCAGCAGCAGAACAGTGGGCCACATCTCCCAAACAGCGCTATGAACAGCAAACAAAAAAGGAAGCTCCTACCCATGCACTACAAACTACAGCAAGTTGGGCTGATGAGGTTGAAGCACACCAGGTCCTTGGCAGACTCCAGTTTCTATCAATTTCCTAAACCACTTCAATTTTCTTTGCAGAAGGTTTGGTTCCAATTTAGTCACCATGTCATCTGTTCCTCATATTGGTTCTTTCCAATATATTAAGCAACAATTCACACAAGTTTCTTTTTCCTGCTTACATCACCCAATATTCTACTTTAGATTTTCATTTTGTTGTTCTTTACCAAAACAAACAGTAGCAGAACRTAACAAACAGCCTGAACTTTTTCCTAGCAGTGTCAGTATGGCTTCCAGGACCTCTCCTAGTCTTTCTTGCACCAACAATCACATATTGCTCACCCAAGTACATTAGTAATTCCACTAAGTCTATTTACTCCACCTAGAGTTTACAGGCACTATTGATTCATAATACAGACCCCAGGACAGTTACAAAAAAATAAAGAGTACAAGAGAAACAAGCATCAGAGGCAATTTTCTAAATCAACAACTGTCGGTATATAAGAGTTTTGAAATTAAGACAGTAAAAACTACAACGCTAAAACAACTGTTTTGTTTACCTAGGTAGCTTGGTTTGGTAAACAAGAGAAATGATAGAAAGAACAAAAGTCTTTGTCTGACACCAATGCAAATGCTCTTATTTTTATATACGCTTCCATGTTCACAATAAACTTGTGCAGGAGTTCCAAGAATTTAAAAATAAAAGGTCTTTCTGTTCATGCATCAGGTACCTTCCTTCACACCATATACCAACAGCGCTGATTCAGTACGACATTTCTGGAACCAGCATTTAGGGTTTTGTCTCAGAGATTTCCAGTTATGACTTCATTGTAAAACAGTGTAATAAAACTCTGGCTGTCATAGAGGAAAACTTTACCACCATATTTAACAGACAGTTGTAGTGGTTTGAACAATCTCTYTGCAGGTCTATTTTTTCCAACTACAAGTCAGACTCAGTTTTCCAGAAAGATTGTGTAACCATCTCTCTCCTGTCACCTTCTTCCTCCTCCTCCACACCTCTCACAGGGGTTCACCTGTTTCAAGGATTCAAGGCCCAGCTATGATAGGGTGCAGCTGTATATCCTTGACTCAAATTGCTGCGGAAACAGGTAAGTTGAGAGCACTGTAAGAAAAGCTGCAGTACAGAGCTATGTAAGGGAAGAAAGGTGAAATTTCAGCCAGAAGTAGGATCATTAGTAGCTTAAAGATTCAAAACAAAAAATATTTATGTGGAAAGGTATGACATCCTGAAGGAAAAAAAGCAGCAAATCAGCCAGTTTTGGTGGTGCCAGTGGCTTCAGCAGGTAATGGCACAGAGGATTCATTCTAGGGAGCAGTGGATACCAACCTTTCTCCTCCTGATTGATGCCTGCCTGGCCAGAAAAGACTCTTTAGGTGTCTCACTGAAGTGCAGGCACACTTAGGCTGATAGGTCACTACATCCTAGCAATCTTTTGTGTGCATGTGTCAAAAATAATTCCTTTATACTTTTAAGCTGCACATACCTTGTTTGCAGAGTCTCTTTGCACATGATTATATGTACCCTAAGTGACCCAAAAAGGACAGTACTAATAGATGTTTTCATTTTAAGTCACTAAATATTCATTGAGCAAGGACACAGCAGGTGTTCAGACTAGGTCCAAGCCTACATTTGCACCCTGAATCTCTGCCAGTTACCACAGTACCTTATGTCTGGGCCACGCTGCTTCCTAGTTAGCACTACAGGTCCCCTCCACATCCTCAGAGGCTTGGCAGGCACAATTCTGAGATAAACCACAACAACAAGGCCAGTATGYCAGGGAAAGTAAGGTTTCGGGTCTCAGGTCTTTATGCTCTGTAAATAGCTTGAGAGTGGCATCATTAGATGCTACCTCTATTTCCATCAGCATTCTGACGATTTAATTTTCCTCAAGTCAAACCAACTACAGGGTTAAACAGAAGTGTTCTGGTAGGTATTTGTCTCAGCCGTGTCCTGCTATTTCCCTTTTTGCTTGAGAACAGAAAGCTGCTACATAAGCAGCTTCTGTTCTAGTTCAGAACTGAACAGGTTAGCATTGAACCACATTGATTAAAACACACACAGCTGGTGCTTGCAGCACAAACCCTGGGACAGACCCTCCAACACATTACCTTTCCCACAAGGGAGAAGGGAGTGGGCATTTAAATACAGCCTCCTCCCAAGTCCCTGCAACCTGAACCAGAGAGTCACCCCAACAAGCCCTGCTCCCCATGATAACAACTTGACTTGGAAAGAGAAGCAGCAATCAGCCGGGCTGTTAATTTGCTTGACTTCACACTCAGATGGAACCTGCACTGGTCTCAGCTAGAAGTAGCAACTCCAGTGCCTGCCAGGTCCCCGTGGAGGCACACGCTTGCCAGCTTCCTCACTTCAACACCTTGCTGACACATCAGAAAGTTTGAGGAAAAGGCCTTGGACTGAACCACAATATAATGTAGAGTTTTTCCTATACATGAAAGGCTCTTAGCAT
Organism: Oceanodroma leucorhoa; assembly: GCA_030449065.1. NCBI lineage: Eukaryota > Metazoa > Chordata > Aves > Procellariiformes > Oceanodroma > Oceanodroma leucorhoa. Next base: position 6,609,105 of record JASVER010000054.1, on the reverse strand, counting down.
AGGCCTTAATTGCACTTTAATTGCAAGACAATAAGTATGAGCTATATGTCCTAATGAAGATCTAGTCATTGCGCTCTTCTGCATAGGTAAAAGAGGTCATCTTCAGATGCTGAAAAGAAGGGTTGCAAATGCCCTGTGCCTTATTTAGCCACTGCTAGGTAACGATCAGTGAAGAGAAAATTTCACCTGTAAGTGAAATTTGCAGAATTATACTCCAACCTGCCTTGTTTTTTTCACTCAATAGAACTGACTACTCCTGTTTTGGGAACATCCATGGCCAGAAATTGTATCTGTTACTGAAAGGAGCTGTACACAGTCTCTCTCCCACGCTGTTACTGTATTGTGTTGCAAAACTCAAATGCATCAAGAGCTGGTAAACCCATACTGTGGTTTTAAAAACCACAGAAAACAAGGTATTACTAGTGACAGCATAGCTGTGGCAGGTCAGCTCAAGTTGTAGAAGAATAAAAAGAAGTTGCAACAAATACATGGATGCTAGCCCACACAGTGGAAACAATACCCCAGCTAGGTAYTTTAAATCTAATTCAGGTCTGTATAACAAAGTTTTGGTCATGATTTAATTGTATTATAGCTGTTCTCTGAGTCAGCTTGTTAAGACAGCAGTAAAACACTGAGAAGAAAGGAGAAAAAAATTCAGGAAAGAACGTAACATTTTAATCTGTTTACACATGCCCAATGACTAACTTAGAACAGAAATACCTCAACGATAAATACATATAGATTAACAGTATGCAGAAGAAAAAAAGAGTTTAACAATCAAACATTCTTTTCTCTGCAATAGTCTTCTCCAGACCCTTTCTGCAGCCTCATAAAGAAGGATCCAGCGGGAAGAAATACATAGAAACACACGATGAGGTGACCCGTATAAAGCTGACTCAGACATATTTGAAATAACTTGCGGTCTGAAGAATTAACTGATCACATGGCGTTGTTTTCTACTGTCATTTATTAGTAATCTAAACAAATTCTTGCGTCCATACCTTTATTGGAAAACATTAACAAAAAACGGAGATATATAGAAACTGGTTTATATAGACATGCACCTGGCAACATCCAACTTCAGTCTTACTGCACTTGGAAAAAACAAAGTCATATCGCACAAGCCTTGGTTGCAAGACACTTGGCCCCCAGTCCAGCAACATTACAGTTTAACATTTCAACTCGGGCACAAGACAGACACCACGACAGAGGGATGAGTTACAGAGCAGCAGGTACTCACTAGAGCTCCATCCACAGCCGATAAGCTCTCGTACGTCTTCCACGCTTTCTCCCTCACGCTCTCCGACACTTTCAGAGCATCACAGAGCACAACGAAGTCAGCTTCGCCGATTTCGAGCCTAGGAAACGCAAAAGACATCACTAGCGGGGCCTCCGTGCAGCACACCGGCTGTACACCGGACGGCAGAGCTACGAGGGGACACCAGCTGCTGAAGGGCGCCGCGGGGTGACACCGCCCCACCCCGCAGAAGAGCCCGGGAAGAGGCACAACCCGCACCCCCGGGCGCGGAGAGCCCCGGCAGCGCCCCGGGCCCGCCACCTCCAGCCGCGGGGCAGCCCGACCGCTTCCCCAGCCCAGCCCGCCCCGCCGGCTGCCGGCCCGCGCAGGACGGTCCCGGCCCGGGCGGCGCTTACCGGGGGGCGGCGGCGGGCGGCGCGGAGCCGCTGTCGGGGCTGGCGCGCTGGCTCCTGGCGGCGGCGGCGGCGCCCGCCCTGCGGGGGGGTTTGGGCGGCATGGCGGCCCGCGCGGGCGGGCGTTGGGCCCCGCCGTTCGAGCGCCCGCCGCGGGCGGCAGTAACGACGGGCCGCCGGCTACCGCTCCCCTCCCCCTCCCCGCCGCCCAAACCGCGGGAAAATGCGTCACCACCAGCCGCTCTGCCGTCACTTCCGGGCCGGTTGCCGCTGCCGCTCCCGCACCCCACCCGCCGGCGAGGAGCGGCGACCGCGCCCCCGAAACACAGACCGGCTCGGCGCCTCTCGGAACCCGGAAGGAGAAGCTGTCCGCGCCAGCCGCTCAGCCAATGAACGCGCTTCTTTCTCCCCGCTAGCCAATAGGAGCTGGCTCCGCTTCGCGCGTCCCAGCAACTGGAGCGAGGGCGCGGCGCGAGGGCGGTGGCTCGCGGGCGGGGCGGGGCGGGGCGGAGCTCAGCTCCCTGAGGTAGCGGCGGGATGGCGGTGGGGACTCGCCTCCGGGGCACATACCGGGGCAGCCGCCCCGTGCCCGGCGGCGTCACTCGCCCTCCGAGACTCGGTTTTATAGCTAAAGTGAGTCCAAGCTGAGGACGCAGCACGACAAGGAGCGATGGCATCCAACCGTTTCAGCCGTAGATGGCAGGTGACAGAGGGAGAAAGGAGGTCTTGGTGAGGTGGTCACCGCCGCTTCCTCACAAAATGAGCACCTGCAACCTCGGCGTTAGAGTTCCTCCAGGGTCCCTCAGTCATTCCAGGGACAATAGCCTAGCTATTTCTGATATTTCAGGTACTCAACAAGCTGGAGGCAGTCGATACATCTTTTCTATGACATGGGAAGAACCATAGACCTATATATAAAAATAAATGAATATACAGATGTGGAGCAGGACAGAAATTACAAATCCTTTATGGCCATCTTTCAGTCTGACATTCGTCTGAGTCCTAACTAAAATACTGCTTTTAACACTGTGCATTGTAATTACGTTTAATGTAAGAAATTCTCCAGGCTTTGGGCATGTTCTGGATTTTAAGCCAATGAGATTCAAATCCCCAGTGCCCGGATTCACAGATATTAAAAATCTCCTCTGTTGTCTGCAATTGCATATCCACGTTTAGAAGGCAGATCACTGCTGCAAACGAGAACATTAATTTTCAGATTTTTATTATGACAGCTTGTTAGAAAAAGCAAAATCTTTGTATGTAAGGACTCAATACATGCACATATTTATCATTTGTAAAGCAACTAGTTTTAGTGAGATTGCTGTCAAACTTCTGGATTTAAAGAAAAAAACATGAGTACAACTATGGTATACAATGAAAATTCAGCAGTATTTTTAAGATTCACACACTATTAATTTGTTCAAGCTTTTTCTTTATATTCATTAACTTATTTCAAAGCAGGAGAACAGTCTATTTTTCTGGTTCATAATTAAACCAATTACAGTAAAGTGAATAGAGAACAAGTGGGATTTCTGAGGCAAAGCAAGGTACATAAATGCGAAATGAAATGTTTGAGTTGTAGACTGTAGTGAGATTTAGACATTCCTTATTATGATTCTAGTGAAACTGTGACAGTAACTTTACCCTGCTTCTAAGCACATTTAGAATACTTCTCATCAGATGATACCAGATGCTGTGGGAGGTTCAGAGTCTAGGACTGCATGTCGTCTACAGTTGAACCACAGACAACTAGGCAGATCTACCAGCTTGGAAAAGTAAGCTAAAACCCTAAACCACAGATGAGTCTTTTGCCCTTCCCTCACAACTGGCTTTAAGAGCACAGAAGAATTTAAAATGAGACCCAAGCATCTCAGAAAACTTGGTCAGAGCCAGTGGAGACCCTCCCAGCTGTCAGCAAGAAGGAAACACACCCCCCTGGGTAGCATCCCTCACAGCTGCTTTAACATGCTTTCAGAGCCAGGCCCTAGATCATCCAAGTGATAGGCAAAGAATTTGTGTTGCTCTCATAACCCCCTGTGCATTAGTGCTTAGGGAACATCATATCCTTTAAAGAGTTGACAGCCAACCTCAGTCTGAATACTAATTTTCTAAAATTGTTAGTGTGCCAAGCACCTTCTCAAGTAAAATTTTATGCATATTTTCATCAAGCAAGGCATTTGGGGCTCCCCTCCATAAACAGGTACAACGAAAAAATAATCTCAGAATGCTCCAAGTTACAACTGGAGGGAGAAGAAGGGAGGCAACAGATGTATCGAGCTACAATAACCTTTAGTCCTCCATCCCGGAGCCTCAGATGTAGTAACTACATCTAAACTGCAGTAAGAAGACTTAATGTGTATGTATGTACTTCCAAAGAAAGGTACATGCATGTGTAAAACTCGGTGGAAATTGCTGTGCCTTTTTTTCCCCAATGTCAGATACATTGATTTGAATGTTGTAATCCTGTATTTTAAAACATTTTCTTCTAAATGCAGCCTTTGGGCTTTTGGAATAAAATTACAAAGGAAAGATGAAAAGCTGCTCTTACTGGGAAGAAGAAAAAAGAAACAAAGGAAACACTGCAAGGTCAAATAAAGTGTTAATGATAATTTCTCATCTGGCCTGACAATAATCTTTATTCTAAACATCTTGCTACAACAGCTTTTAAATTGTAGGTCATAGACAGATGGCAGTCTGTGAAACATTGCCCAGTCAGGCAGTCCTGACTCATTGTTTCCAGCTGCTAAACAATCTTAAGTAATTTTATTATCTTAATTTTTTCACTTAAAACTGTTGCTATAGTTTCATGGTAATTGCCGGTGGGAATAGAAGTCATGCTTTCATTGCAAATGAAACCAAGCCTTTTTATTTTGACTCTTACTGCTCAGATATGATAGAAGCTTGCTACTTTTTTAGTTTTCATAAAAATGAAATATTTGTGATGGGGAAACTTGATTTAAGTGCACCTCATGGTCTACCAAGACTAGCTGCTCATTTCCACATTATCACAGACCTCTACCACTTAAGTTACAATTGTAATAAAATCAGTTCTTCTGGAGATGCATGGCAGAAATGTATGTACTAAAATTACTAAATTGGGAGCTTCTGGATATTAGTCCAAGTACCAAATATTGGCAGAATTTTTGCTTGAATAAAGCCCATAGGCTGTAGAATTCAGGGATTATAAAAATGTCTGCCCAAATCACACCCCATTTCCCTGCCTGTGACAAGCAGAATTTACCAGGCCCAGTGACAGGAGGGCATAACCTGCCCCGGCCAGCCTTTTCTGTGCATGGACATCCCTTGCACGGCGCAGGAGCCACCAGCCCCTGCCATCAGTGTCCCCTGGAGCTCAGCYATCCCTCTCAAAGCCCCAGCATAAGCACTAACAGGAACGAGGAGGAGACAGACCTCCTCGCGGGCCAGCTCTTCTCCAGCTGCTGCCCTACAGGCCCCAGGCCTTAAGGAGGATTTCTCTGGAAGTCCCTCTCCACCACCTGGAGCAACAGATGGACTTAAGTGACGGTCCCGCTTCAGGAGTGCCTCAGGGACGCTAAGGCCATGGTTTGAACCAGGCCTTTTCCACGCCCCAGCATGATCTCCCCTGCCAACGCTGCCTTGCAACTGCACTGGCATCAGCTCTGCCTTTGAAGCTGGAAATGGTTTACGGGTGTGAAACTGGCTGGTTGTACCCCTTGTTGGTGAGCCTGGCCCCTAATATCATTGTATCCTACATAAAACCTCAGTTCAAAATATGAAGGATAAAAATAATTTTTAAAAGTTAATATTTCTACAGTGATGTAAAATCCATATGGACCATGACAAACCTCAACCCATTTCTCTCTAAACAGAGCGGCATTTGTTAGATGTTGCCTCCTCTAACAGTTCAAAGCTTCTATATATACACATTATTAATAAAAATAGTATTTTCACTGCACATTTATACACATCTGTGACTTGTTCTTCTCAGAGCATTACATAGTGCACTGCTGGAGTCTCAGGTACTGCAGTGACAAGTTTAAGGCAGGAATCTCTTATCAATAAAGTGTTTGACCAAATTGTTAGTGGGATCTGAAAGGACACTATGACTATCATTGCTGGGTGGAGAAACGTCTGCACGTATATGATGCCTATATGCAAACCCCCAGGTTTGTGCTAGCATTGAAGATCAGGGTACTAAAAAATAAAATCCCTGACTGATACAATTTATCAAATGAAGCCTTAGTGCAAGTGCAATTACATAAGAAAAAACCAATCATTCCTGGTATAGCTTTCCTTGCTTGTGGAAGGTGTCTGGACATGAATATAAAACATGCCTTTGCATGCACAGCTGCACCACACCATGTGCTTTGTCACGTAGGTACCATCCTGTGTGTCCCCAGCAGGCAAAGCGCTAACCCCAGACACATTCTGCCCCTGGGGTGTGCAGGCCATCCTGCACCCCCACTGCAGGGCAGTTCATTTTGGTTGGTACTGCCAACTGATAAAAAAATAAAGGTCAACAAACCAACCAACCACAACCCTCTTGTTGCTTGCAATTACACGGCCACATTAATGACCCCGTTGCAATCCTTCCCTTCCCGTCCTGCTCAGTCCCAGGTTCCGCTTCCTCTCTCCGCGTGAGAAAGTGTGCTCCGGCACGGGCAACACCCTGTCCTGCTGCTGGCGGTCTCCCCAGTGAGGATGTTTCCCATGCCGCCTCTTCCAAGATTTCCTAAGCCCACAAGAAGCAGAATATCCTCTACTGGAAGTAGTTCTCAGGAATCAAACTGATTTTAAGCGACAACCTGAAAACCAATTGAAAATTAGCAACCGTAGCCTGTAGAGAACAGACAGGAATTTGCCTGAATTAAATCTACCTGTGATCATATTTTTTTCTTTTTGTTAAGAGTGAGCCTAAGATGATGACATTCTTTACCAAGGCATGGCAGTGAAATACCCTAATTAGGTGAAAACATTTGTGTACAGTATTCCAGCAAAACTCATAGCATGAAAACAACGCTATAGGCTCTTCTATGTTGCTTCCCCCGTAACAGTAAAATGTCCTCCTACAGCTAGAACAAACAATGCCAGTAAGAGTACAGCCCTGCTAATATTTCTAAACCACAGGCTCTCTGCTAACACAGCCGTGTCAGACTTCCATCCTCCCACGCAACTTCCTCCCTCCCAACCAACAAAAGCGTGTACCCACCTTTCCAGAGGACAACGTTACTCTCCGTTGATGGCTTTGATAAACCTCTCTTGGCTTCCATGGTACTGATTCAGCTGGAAACAATCTTCTTCAAACAAATGAATCCAGTCCCTACTTTTTGTCTCTGAAAGTGCAACACATCTGTGYGCGTTGCTTCAGGTAACCCCGCAGCTTCTCCTTGCACCAGATAACCAAACTCTTGCATTTTGTCCTGCAAGCCTTCAGTATTTTCTTCAAGCCCAAACTTGCCCCATGGCTCTTTACTAAAGCTGCAAGACTTCAACTAGAGAAGGAGGGAAGACTTGGAGCTTTAATCACGCTTTGCGAGCCCAGATCACACACATCAACTGGTGACATGCAAAGACCTACTGAACATCAGAGGCAGTTTGGGACCCATGAGAGAGCAACACAGCCCCCTCCACCAAATAAAGATGGTGGCTGTTCTGGTTCCAGCTGGGACAGAGTTAACTCTCTTCCCTGTAGCTGGAGGGGGTGCTGTGTTTTGGGTTTGGTAATGAAAGGAATGTTGATGGCCCATTGATGCTTTGGTTGTTGCTGGGTGGTGCTTGCACCGACAGCCTCCCCTGCCCTTTTAGGTGCAGGGGGACCTGGGGGGGAGCATAGCCGGGGTGGTTGACCCAGCTGGCCAATGGGGTATTCTATACCATGTGACATCATGCCCAGCTTAAAAACCGGGGGCGATTCCTTCGGGGGGGGGCGCGCGGTTCGGGCGGTTCGTTCGGAACACGTGGGGGTGAGCAGTTGCGTTGTGTATCGCCTGTTTTGTATATTCTGCTATTGTTGTTATCATTGTTATTGTCACTGTTCTACTTTGTTTTATTTCCATTATTAAACTGTTTTTATCTCAACCCGTGGGTTTTCCTCCGTGTGCCCTCCCGATCCTCTCCCCCATCCTACCGGAGTGGGGGGGTGAGCGAGCGGCTGCGTGGTGTTTAGTTGCTGGCTGGGGTTAAACCACGACAGTGACATAGGATAGTGGCACTTCTTCAATTTTGCTGCTTCAATGACAAAGTGTGTCTCAACATTAGGATTCATTTTCTTTCTTACAAGGAGCTTTAAAAACATTTGCAATGGTAATTGTCCAACGAGGTCGTTTTTACACTAACCGTTTTCTGAAATTCATTGGGCTAGAAATGTGGTTTTCTTCAGTATAGCTTAGCTATGTTTTTTTATTATACTCATTTTTTATGCCAAAAATAAAAAAGGAAAAAAGTCCAAGCAGCTCCTAGAGCTAGTTTTTTCCATGGATTTGTGTCCTGTGCTTCATCAACTTTGTCTAAGAGGGCAGAAGTTCCAACGGGAGCTTTTCCTGCACTCAGGGTGTTTTAGCTCTTCTTCCCATAAAAACTGCCTGGCATTTAATAAGATGTGCGCACATGCTGGGAGCTTTTCCTCAGTGCACATGAGCTTCTCCCTCCTTCCCCACCCTTATTTTCACACTACTGATAGAAATAAATTTCCTTCTGCCATCCAACGGGCTTAAAAGTTATTAGGGACACAGGCATGCAGTGTGATCATATAAACCTCCTGTCTGTAAGAACRAATCATTTCTCCTCACCTCCGCCACCCCTTCAGCAGCCTCATTTGCTGGCATCTCCATTAAAGGACACACCACAGATCACAAAGTTTCTTACGGAGTTTTATTTTGAAAATAAAGATGATGCGAGGCTTACTTAAAAATTAGCAAGTTTCATGTTAACTTATAGAAAATAGGAACGGTACGCTCATGAAAAGGTAGGAAACATGCTTAAAAGTACTTCAGCATGAATCTCGCATCATACAGTGTTCCAAAGAACGCACCAATAACCCTTTCCTGACGCATATTTGATCTTTATTGCAAGCACACAATTGTAACATTCTGAATGTTTGTAGCTAAAGTCTTCCCAGCGGATCTTCCAGCTTGCTTACATCTATACCAAAGTGTAGCTATGTAAATATAATTTATACGTGAGCGTCTAACCTATACCTATGTGAGGCTTTATTTGATGTTCATGACTGCCATGCACCATCAAGAATGGATTAAAAAAGTCCAGCTTTCTGAAAGTAACAATTATACTTTTCATTTTATATACACTGCACCTACCCTGACTAAACTGTAAATTAAGCCAAATGCAGATGAAGAAAAAAAAACTGTATTGTGTATTTARGAAACTTCCTTTAAAACAAATTATTTTATCTCGATCCAAACATTCACAATAGCAGGAAGCTGGATGATAGCATGTTTACAATCGTGTAATAGCTCCAAAGCCAGTAAAGCATCCTCCCGCTATATTAAGAAAAGATCCTTTAAAAGATGAAAAATAAGATTAGTCCAAAGCCTCTTGACTGAATTAACCTAAGACAAAAGGTTTGGACACCTATGGTGCATATTATTTAAAAATTGGTTTAAGCAGTATATTTTTGCAAACAAATATGCAAATATTCTATTAAACATTCCTACTTTCCTGATAAATCAAGGCTCAAAATTTGGTCAGAAAGACAAGTCAGTTTCCATATTATGGAAGCTTAGAAGTGGATTTTGGGAGAGATTTGCCAGCCTTCTTTTTGAGCGTTACTCCCTTTTTTTCTCTCCCATAATTTTTCTTGCAACCAGCTTCAAAACAGCAGGTACTATGATAAACCTTATCCTGCCCTCTCCTCTACAGAAGTTGCCATTACAAAGATCCCAATCATATAAAAAAATTCAAACTTGCTTTAAGAATAGCAGTTTTAAGTGTACATGGCACAATACAGAATGATATTAGCGATATTTGAGCTAGCTCCAGATTAACTGGCAAAGCTCAATGGCACAGGCTGACAGGGAGGCCATGAAGTTGAACAAASGGAAATGCAAAGTCCTGCAYGCAGTGAACACTCCTGGCTCTCAGCTGGGTCAGCCTGACTCACGTCATGCTCCAGATTACGTACATCATTTGACGAATACTCAGGACAGGGATTTCAGACATTAACAACATGTTAAGTCAGCTCTGGATCTCCACTGTGTTTGTACGTATTGTGGAAATACCAACCCAGAATTTAAGCAAGCAGCACAATACTGCCTTTAAATGAAAAAAGAACAGAAAAACATGCTTCTCTCTTCATATTTCATTTCTCAGCCATCACCTATTCTGTTTTATCTTCTCGCTTTTAAAAATAGCACTGCAAGTAAAAAGCATTAATTTTAACTTCAAATTTAACTGTAGTCCCCTCCTCTAAAAAAGCCCCAGTAATAGCAAAAGAAAACACAAGACTTTTAGACAAACAGGTTTATAAGGTTTATTTTCCATTGCACATACATGGATTATATACAAGTTAGTAACATAAGTTACTTCTTAATTTTCTAAAAGATTGTTACAGCAAACACTTGCCATTTTAAAACATCAAGTCAGAAATCAATCTAAAAAGGTAAATATGACAGTATTTTAAAAACGAAACAAATTGCACTTTGTTAGGGAGAGTCAAATACAGGTTTGTCTATATGCTGTAACAAACTATATAGCAGGTAATATTACAGTTAGAAGTAGCTCTTGCAGTCCATTTGTACATTAATAATTCTTTTCAATTTTACTTAATTAAAAACTGGTGGATATTTCAAAGACTTTCTCTTCTTCCTAGTATTCAAGATTCATCACATGAAATGCACTAGCAACTAAGTCTTTATGCAATTGCTATTCAAATATAAGAACACCACACCTGAAAATAAGGAAAAAACTAAAACATACTGATTTTACATGTTATCATGAGATGAAAAGTATGGAAGGTGTTCAAGCAATAAAGCCCTGTCCACTACTTACATAAAAGAAGATTTTAAAAAATAATCACTGCACACAATACAAAGGGTGGGGTCATACTGTAGTTTTTAAGTCTCCTGTAACAGTAATATTCCTCATTACTGTTCACAGATGAGTGTTTCCATAGCAAACCTGTTCTCAAAGTGTCGAATCTTTCGGCAATTGACGGCTTCACGCTTCTGAATTCCTGTTTGTATTGGTAAAGAACAATGGCGGGTAAACAGAAGAGGGGATGAGGTACATCAGAGACATAATAGTTTCACATTTGCTATAATAAGATGTCACCAGAAATCAGAACTACCCCTCTTTGATCCCCCTCTCAGAGGAAACACACACAGGCACGCATTCATACTTAGAAAATCAATAAGCAGGCGATGATCCTGAAGGTGTGGTGAACCAAATCGCAGTACTGGTTTAGYTAAAACCAGTAAAAACGCTTGTGGGGATGTGAGAGAGGAAACAGCAAAGGAATAAACCACTATAGGCAAAAAAGAGTGGACTAGTAGTATTTAAACAACAATATATTGGAATCRAAGACACAATTTAACCAAATTTTAGCCAAACTAATGCTCACTACTAACCTATGCTYATCATTTATTACCACAGGATCAACACACTGATTTTGAATTGGATTTTGCTATTAAGACCTTTTCATTTTTAAACATTGTTCTAAATTATTTTTATAAAATGTATTTCTTTTCCTTGTTTTCCCAAACAGTCGAGTCCAACAACATGACTAAAGCAACTAAACTGCTTCAGTGTGCAGTGCAAGTGCTTCAGTGTGCAAGTGCACATCACATACAGTTTAAATAAAAAAAATAATAAAAAAAAGCAAGTCTGAGTAAAATCTGAGTGAAAATTTTAAGGCAGTATTTAATAGCTTGTCAAGACGCTTCCAAATGATGTTTTTCAAACATTTTCCATGAAGGAGTACCAAGCACTACAATTCTCCTGTGAAGACAACTCTTACTCACTTTTCACTGATGCAAATAGGGAGATGTGGACTAATTTATAGGTGGCTTTAAGGACAAGAAGAACCTGCAATTCTATACTTGGACTACAAGACTATGGCTTCTCATATATTAAAGGGTTTTTTTGTTTTGAGGGGGGGTGGGTCAAGAAACAAGATTAAAGAAAAGCATCAATGAAAGCCTGAACCCCAGAAAACATACCCATGCATACACATACATTTTAGCAGCTCCTAGCTCACTGGAGCCTTGAGCACTTTTGCACAATAAAATGACTTACTTCTATACCTACACAGAAAATATTGGACATACTTAAGCCCACAGAGCTGGTTACTGCAATAAGCAACCCTTGCTTTAATAAAAGTCATTCCTTTCAACACAATCAAGCCTATTTATTGAACTCAAGCAGCATTGAACTTTCTGCCAACACAAAAGATCGCAAGAGGAACATTTACCTTTCATGGCTTCTTTGCGCTGTAGTTTATAGGTTTCCTTGCCACGGCAGAGGCGGTAAATAAAGAATCCCAGCTGATCCACATTTTCAATGCGATCAGTAACAATCATCTGTTCATGAATCAAATAGGACTGAGGCAAGTATGTTCCAGCCTGTTGAACAAAAATATAACAGCTCTGTCAAAAGCCATCTCTTCATGGTCTAAGTACACAAGAAACACTTTGCAATGTGTTTCTTTAACATGGTTATGACATATCTTCTTTGAATTCTTTGAAAATATGTATTACCCACAGAATTTTATTCTAAGTGTGCAAACATGACTGCACTGCACTACAGAAATACATAACGATTATATTGAAAAAGGTCACAAAACTTCCTCTGATGCATAGGTCCACCGCCCTCCCGCTACAGTAACGTCAGTCTTCAGCAGAGAAGAAATGTTTCCGTCCAAAACACCCACTGTCACGGACCAGTCCTGCACTTGTCATCCAAAGTTTTCACTGAATTAACAACAGCCCAACAGAACTCTGCGGGAACTACTTCCAAACAGGAGTTGGTAGAAGCATGCTCTACATGGAGATACTCTTGCTGATGAAGCACGCCAGCTGCGGTATACTCCAGCTGCTGTCCACGGGGTTTGGGAAGCCGTGAACATATTCACAGCGTGGGTCACAACTCTCAAGCCAAATGCAAGATGAGCCCATCTAGCACCATAGATTATTATGGCGACTCCCACAATTGTTTATATGGACAGGTATTAGAAAGCCATAGTGGTATATCAGGCGTTTTAAGGCAATACACTGAAAAAGGGAAGAGCCATTACAACACACAAAGGCTTCCCGAGCCTTTTCTAGTCCCTTCAGTGTCATTCTGCCACAGCTGAAATGATGGAGGAATCCAGCTCTGTGCACACCTCACTGTACACAGCTGAAGATGCACATGATTAGCTATCAGCCAATTTCCTAATACTGCCACTGCTAAATAATCATAAACTTTTTTGAAATATTACTTCATTTAGGAAATCCTGTTAGTGTGGTTCTAATTTACGGCAACAGAGAAGGTGTTGTTTGCTTTCTAAAAATAAAATGATCGCTTATTATGCAAGCAAATTCAGCTTCTGATATAGATCACTATATTTTTTATTAACAATAAACAAAAAACGAAATTTCCATTGCAAAACAAGACTGTCTTTTCAGTCCAAGTGACATGGTGAGAAGAAGCTGATTAAATGCTATTCTTTTCAGTAAAGAAAGGACTGTATAAAATTCACTTTAAATGATGAAAAATTTTCTTCAGCACATACTATGAGGAAAACAACAGCAATTTTTTTTTCTTTAAACGAGAGCTTGGAAGACTTCACACTCCCAAATTATCCCACTCATTTTTTGGTAATTAAATCACAGTAAATTACTGTATCTTAACCCCTGGTGTCTTGAATTTTGGGAGAGCGCCCCGCGGGAGCCCCAGAGCAAAGCAGCAGTGCAGGACACGGGCAGGGTGGGCAGCGGTGCTGAGGACTTGGGGCAGCCTGCGAGGACACTCTTGGGCTCGTGCCCTCCAAACCACAGGACCTCCTGGGACCTCCCGGACCACCCCCCGCACCCGGCCTTCTTGGCCCTCCCRGCGGGCGCAAGAGAAGGGGGAGCTCAGTGCAGGAATCTCCTCCGYCCAGCTGCTGCAGGAGCAATTACCCAGCACTGGGATCCAGCATAGCTGCAAATATCGTCATCTTTGAGATGTCCTGTGCATCGCATACGGTTAAAATTGGCCAGTTGGCTCAACAAAGGGAAGGAGGTGGATGAACAAATATACCTGGGTTTCAGCCTTGTTTCCCAAGGAAAAGAGGCCTTTCACTGTCTGCATATTCAAGCAAACTGTATCGATATATAGAAATGTGGTTCTTTAGGCTAAAATTATGGCTTTTTTTAAAAAATAAAACAGCCCAGAGCACCTCCATTTTCATAAAATGCCCTCTGCATGTATTCAGAGCTCATTTTAATGAAACGAGCACCTTAATTTCATACATTTTTTTTCTTGTGCAACCAGTGTGACTGCAGGACAGTGAACAGAAATTTACTCACTTTGTGCATCTGCAGAATAGTTTCCCAAATTTCAGTTACAAAACATTTAGCCTGATTTTCTGAGACATCAAATGCCCACAGCTTTTTGTTAATACAACGAGAATTAAACAGATGTCTCATAAAATTAGGGCGCTCACTGTTGGGGACAATGATCAAAACAGTTTGTTTTTGCACAGATTTTTCAATTAAATGCGTCATGCCTGGTTATCCTCTTACTTGTAAACCAAGCATATTTGATTTAGTACTAATGACAAACTAGGAAATTAACAGATTTTAATAGTGGAATTTGTGTGAACTAAAAATGGAAACAAAACCATAACACAAAGTGAAAAAATATGTGGTCACTGAGTTTTACAGACACCACCTCACCCTTATGTACAGGAAATGAAAGTGTGGTTAAATAGCCAGTCTCAAAATAGGCAGCAAAAAAGCAGCAGAGGACTTACTTGTGAAGTAATTTTTCACATGAAATTTATTTATATACACGAACCACTCAGAAATGGCTAAAATGGTTCCTGGAGTCCTAATTCCAAAGCCTTAAAGATGCAAACCCAAAGATGATATTAACAATTCTAAAGTCACAAAAGCCCAGTAAAACAAAATTTAAAACATTCTCCCCAAATCTTGGACACTAGTTAGTTATCAGCTCTCTTCCCCACCCAGAGTGTTTTGCTGTTCTGTAAAGAAACCAGAAGGCTGAAAAACAAGGTAAATACTATTTAAATCTGCATTAAGAGCATACATATGTAAGAGTTAGAAAGAAAGATAAAGATGATTCATATTAAATTAGTAAGAGATCCCATTAGATTATCGACTTTGGCCTCCTCAATTTCACAGGCCATTACGTTTCACCTAGTTACTACTACTAACAGAACAGCGTGTCCCCGTGGTGGCAACAAGCCAGCCAGCCAGCACCAGCACCACGGGCCCGGCAGTAGTGTTCAATTATCAAACCCTGCTGGGAAGCCATTAGGAGCTCCCACAACACCACACTGAAAACTCGTGTTCGGTTGTTCAGCGACCGTGGTATCTCAGTCCTTTCCACGGTCCTTGTTTTTAAGGACAACGAATCTTGTTCTGAAGGTCTGGTGCTCACAGAACCAGGAATCTGGCTATAGTAAAATCCCTCTTGCTTAAATGGGCTTTGCTAGTCATACAATCCGAATCCTGATCACTCCTACATCCTACAAAACCTCCCTGGAAACAGGAAGATCCATCTTAAGGCTGCTGGAAGCCTCATGAACTCGCATACAGCGCTAGTCCATCAGACGTAGTGCCACATCTCATTTCCCTGAGTGCGCAGAGCGGATCCAACACACCTCACGTACATCACCCTCAAGCCACTGGATCAGGTCAAAGCAGGGGCCAACCCTAGGGGCCTATGCCTTAAACAATGCCCATGTTAAAAGGATTTCCCAGTATATCTACTTCAAGCCTCTCAGCTAACCACTCTTAGTCCAGCGCATACACACTTTATGGAAGCTTTAGTCACAATGGATTATAAATTAAAAACCACATAGACTACTATCCAAGAGTCTAGGTACACTACATTTACATAATTTTGTCAGCCAAATTTGTAGCACTGAAGAATAAAATCAGGTTTGTTTGCCTTCCTCTGAATTAATAATTCCTTCATGATTGTAGTTAATTAACTAAGAAGGTTATAGACTTTCTTCTCTCTTTGCAAAGATCTCTAGTGATCAGTTAACTTTCTAACACATATGCCTTGTGTGAATGTCACAGTTCTGGGAAAAAAAAAAATTCTCCCTTTTCCCTGTCTTAAGAACAAGTTCTTTACAAATTAACCGCACCTTGATGTTGATGAGCAGCTCCAGGAAATTTTTTGGTGGCATAACAACTGAAGTGTTCAGAGGAATCACATAGCACTTATCCAGGCTAAGGTCAAGATAGGCAGTGAGTCTCTGTTGAGGAAATATTTATTTTAATCAAAATAACAAGAACATCAGAAAATTCACACACAGACTTCGCTAAACTGCTATTGCCTCGTGCTGTTCTTCAATTTATTGTTTTGTTCACTATAAAGTCTGTCCAGCAAACTCCAATTTGAGGGTAGGTAAATGCAGAAATAAAAGGCAGCCTTGATGAGAGTTTAAATCTATGACAGGGATTTGTGCAAGGCAGCAGGCGAGAAGTAGCTCAAATGCACTACAGTAATGAAATTACAAAGCTGTATCTGAGCTGTTAGGGAATCAGGTACAGTATTCATTTATTCCTAGTGCCTACATTTTGAAACAACAGGGCAAAAACCTTGCTCTAAACTCGCACACTTTTATATTTTGTTATAGTGTAAAAGGGAAAAGCTGCTTGGCAAGAACAAAATATAGAAGGAAAAATAATAGTGTTACAGATAATGCAATAAAAATCCTTTTATTTTCAAAAATACTACTGACTTAAAGTGTTAATGATTATTCATAGCTGAATTATTTTCTTTATAGTACCTGACCTGCAATATTTGCCATTATTTGATAAAAACAAAGATATAAAAGCCCAGGGAATTATCCTGATGAATCCTATGGCTGTGTTCACTGAGCTGTGTTTTACTGCATCTGTTCTTGCTAAAGAAGACATTATCTCAAGCTGCTGAAAGCTCTAAGGCTGCGGACATATATAAAATACTGAGCATCAGGAGCCCAAGAGTCAAAAAGTACCAGGACAGCAATCATCAGTGCAACTAATCTCATTACATGGGAGTAAGTGCTGTGCCTGTGGCAAATGATCCTTGCACTGACCTTTAGAGCAATGCCTTTAACCCATTAAATCAAAAAGTAAATTTCTAATATTACATTGTTCCTATTCACTTCTTACATACTGCTTTTTCATCTGGTTTTCCCTCTTTGGAAGCTTTGCTCTAACTCTCAACAGAAGACCCCTAAATATATTCAGGAATATTTTTAAATTACATAGCTCAAGCAAGCAATGTTTTCCTCCAAATCTGGTTATGAATATTTGATAGATAGCACTCATTTTGCCTGGAAAACTTGAAACTCTGAAGTTTGCATAAAAAAAAATAGGATGCTTCCCTACTCTTTTTCACCCTTGCTTAAAAAAGCTGCTCAGCGAAGTCTTCAGATGTTCACAGAAATATAGCTTCCTGAAAACCAGCTGTAGAACATTTCATCGCTATCAGACAGCTTCCATCAGGCTGATACAGAAAAGAAGGGCTTCTAATTGTTTTACAGCTCTGTCATTAATACCGAGAGCTGCAGGCCTGCCAACTGCCTTACCAAAAATTTATTACCACGATTCCTATCAATCCAAGTTGTTTCTACAAAAGAGGAAAAAACAGCTAAAAGTGCCTCGACACCCTGGCTCAGTGCCTTTAGGGATGTGGTGCACAAGGAAAATTTAGCTTCTGCTAGGTTTCCTCCAGCATCTGGAAAACGAGCTCTCTTCCATGGTTGGTCAGATGGTCGCTTCCTTTTCTTTCTGCTGCTGCTTCGGGGTTTTTGAGCTATGCTACGAGAGCTACCTCTGGGGGTGCCTGAACATACCTAGTGACAACAGACGCAATCAGCGCCTGCAAGTTGAGGTCAAAGGTATGACAGCCCTCGGCACCACAGGAGTTGGTCAAATTCTGGTCCGGTGGACTTAGCACAGCAAGAACTATACTCTCTTTACTTCCTCATACTAAGGAAAGGAAATAGCTCTAAGATTTTTCCCTTTCTAAAAACAGAACCGTATTTGCAAATGGTGGTTTACAAACTGCCTCATGACGATTGTATAACGCTGTACTTTGTATGCCCGGTTAATAATTGCTTGCAGCCTGCTGCTGATCAAAACGTTTCTGCTGCCTCCTCCACCCTCCGCCTTCCCTCACCACAATAATTAGGGAGTACATTTATCAGGATGACTGAGGGGGAACATTTTTCAAGTTTTAAATGCTTTGAACTTCTTCAGAAATATTTCTTACCCGGTGGAAGTCATGGACGATATCAGCAGGATCGCTATCAGCAAACTCAGGGACTGGCACACTGATAAACTCAACATCTTCCTCCTCCAGGATCTGAATATTTTGCTCAATCGTGTGGTAGCGAGCACTCTGAGCCTCTGCCCCAGGCTCAGGTAAACTTAAGCCGTCTTCAATGTACTTTATTCCACAGAAATACACACCACCCTGCTAAAAACAGTAAACAACCCAGCAACAAAAACATCAGTAGCCTTGTTAGAAGTTTAAAACTAATATTCTCAAAGCACTGTGGAGAAGAAAAACTTGTCAGACTAGATTAAATGTTTTCCCTTTAATTTGATTCATACACCAAAGTAGGAGCCAGTTGCTATCTACAACAGGACCATGGGTAAAACCTTCATTGTACCGAACCCAGAGGGAGTCCTTCCCTTGAATTCAAGGAAAACAGGATCCCAAAAGCAGGTTCTTAAAATCTAGTCTTCTATTTTGCATCCATTATCTGTGGCACATTGCATCTTACTTTTAGAAAGACAATGAAGTTCCTACATCTATATGCATGCATATTATTATTATTATTATTATTATTATATTATGATTTAACTGCAACCAATAATTACAACTTAAGACATTGAAATTGTTCATCCAAATCACCTTTAAAAAGCAAATCTAACTCTGAATTTGGTCCTGCTTGCAGCAGGGGGTTGGACCAGATGACTTCAAGAGTTTCCTTCCAACCTCAATTACTCTGTGAAGTCGCTTAGTTTTGCAAGGCTTCAGAAGTTTTGAGAGTCAGTTTCCAAAATAAATTATTTTTTGTTTGGAACAGTTTTAAAAGACAAAAAGGTAATAAAAAGAATTTAAAACAACCAATTTGTGTCCTTCTGTCACAGTACACATGGCAGGTTACCTAAGTGAAGTGTAAAATAAAAACCTGAGTCAGAGGAAGTCATATACCAAATTTATAGGCCAGGCAGTTTTAGAAACATACAACTTACGCATATGCACATGCCATCAATTTAAAGTTTTACACTGAAAACATGTCTTCAGTGCAACGTTAGCTCAATTTCGTAATGTTTCCTTCAACCCAGATCTGACTCATAAACAAGTACCACAGGTTTGAATTAAATGGCACTTTCAAYTTCAGCTAGCTGGCGTGTGAAAGGTGGAGCACCGTGGTGCTAAGCACGGATGAAACATGCGTTAGTAATACAGCAGGCCTTCAGGTACTCTGAGCTTGTTAATCCAACCAAGATACGCTATGCTGTTTAAACACCGTTTGCAACACTACTGCTGCCCTGCAAATTAGGCTAACGTGATAGCCAAAGAGACTATAAACTGCAAGTTCAGCTAGAATTTCTCATGTTTGATTACTTTGCCTTCTATGTTAGCAGCTACTAAAATGGGGAAAAAAATAATCCTAGTGGCAGGGACAAGAACATAGGATTTCTCCTTATAATTATGTGCACTAACCAGTGGGCTAGAGGGATTCATGTTTTGCTCATACTCTCCCTTTCTGACCCTGTGAATCTTGCAACCCCGGCAGTTTCTGAAGGAGGGAGGGTGTGCCCGCATCATTTGGGCAACAGCCCAGTACATCTAGCGCTGCCCAGTGACAATTCCCCCCAAGAAAGTCGGATCTCCCATGTTTCAGGTAAATGCTCGACTTCCCTGGCACCATTGCCTTCACAGGGCTCCTACTGCAGTGGTGCCATTTGTTAAAGACTGAATACACATTCTAACAGAGGTCTAATCTTGTCAGCGTGGATTAGATTTGACAGAGCATGTTTAACCACGTTGACTGTGCTTCTCCCAAGTCCCCTGCAGGGCCTGTATTTCTTACCCCTGTGGAGGCTAAGAAGGAGGAGAGTCACCGCACTGCTTTGACAAGCAGTCCCTTTCCTGTGCATTAGCAGTAACCGCATGCGCCTAGGAAATCTGGGGTGAAACAAGGAGGCTTTCAAGGGGTTAATCCACCTCCAGTATTCGGTACTGTGAAACAGGAGAGAGAGCAGGTGAAAATCTGGGACACCACTGGGGTTGCTAAACCAAAGTCCTATTTAGATATAATCCTTTCTCTGCAAAGTAAGGTTTTCAGAAGTGCTGCTCTTTTATTTGCCAGCTTCGTTCCTGCCCTCCTCTGCCAACAGGTAACTTCAGAGCAGGCGGTACACTTAGCCTTTAGAAAAGCTGAGATTTTAGAAAGATAAAAATGGGAGAAGCAAGGCTAGTGGGTTTAGTCTGTTGCTCCTCTTCCCTCTTCTAAACATAAAGCATAACAGAGGAAAATCGCAACCCTCCCATAACAAAAGGTATTTGACTTACCTGGAAYGCAAAATATTTGTACAGATAGGCACCACCCAGGATCACGCCAGCCAGCATAAAGGCCAATCCGAAGCACATGCACCAGCACCAGGCCCTCCTCTGCCCAACAGGCACAGCATCCTCAGGGTCCTGCAATGCATCAGAGAGAGACCTTCAACACACTGTTCCCAAGACATGTATGGTAGCAGACAGTTCAGGCCCAGCGAGTACAAACATTGCATCCATCAGAAAAGGCTATATGCACTTTATCACAGTTGCTTGGAAACGTATTTTATTTGGTAAAGTTTAAAACAGATCTATTTAAGTTGAGGTTTAGGAAAACTTGTACTAATGCTCACTTTTAATGCCATCATCACTGACTAAATCAGCACACTTAAGTCTTAAGGAAGACAAAAATATAACAAAACCTCCCAAGATACCTAATAACACACAGCGAGCCACTTTACAGACTGCAGACAGAAAAATATCCAGGCAATATCTCAGGYAACCTCCATGCAACAACAGCAGAGCAAGGAAGTCAATTCAGACAGGTCAGATTCTTTTTTATCTTGCTATATGCAGTTTAAGTGAACTAAGAACTAACAAAAGATCAAAAGTAATAAGAACAGCAAAATACATCCTTTCCTATGTTGTTCCACCAGGAAGAAAGAGACTTTACCACCTCTTTGCTGGCAGAATAAGGGTGGGAATGAAAAAAAGATGCTTTGTAAGTTGTAGTTAAAGAAGTTTTCTGCTCTAAGACAGTGTTGGCCATGCCTCACCCTATCTGCTGTGCATGTTAGGCTAAAGGAATGACAGGATGTTACCCCTTTGGGGCACTAGTTTGCATAACCATTCAGTCCCCACAGGCATCCTAAGCAATAAACTGCTGCTTGCAAAATCTTTCCTCTATCAGCCACATCACAATGCTCTTTCCTCCCCCAAGTGTTCGCATAACTCACATCCAAAAAAAAGAAAAAAAAAAMCTCAAAAAAAMCAACCAAAAAAACCCTCATTTTTGAGTCACCCTCTTCCAAGCCATGATAATCCTGGGAAAATATCAGAATTCAAATAAATACAAAGCAATTCATTACCCCTTTGCAACCAAAAAAACAATAGGGGAGCATGATGACCAAGGCGAAATCATTACGGCCAAATAAACAAAAAACCCCAAACCAGAAAATGGAGGAAGAGCATGAGGGAGGTGCTTGAGAAGGCATCAATAGCTATGGCTGTCAGTTGATGTTCTGCCTCATGTGTTTTTTTTGCAGTATTTGCTAATTACAATGATTTCCCACTTGAACCAAGTTGTGGGTGTAGTCCCCACGCTGCCTTGGTCCAGTGGGGAAGGAATGCCCCTCCTCTGGCTGAAGCCATCTAAGCAAGTCAGACACCAAATGGAAACGGGACCCTCCCTGTAAATGGTGGGGAAAAAGGGGCGCATCCTGAGAATGACTCATCCCAGCCATCCCTGAGMGGGAGAAGTAGTTTTTTGGAGGGACTCCTTTACACTGATTATAGAGGGAGATTCCTTGGTTAACAAACTAGGTACCTAATTCATACGTAGCTAAAATTATGTGATGTGAAACCCACCTTTACAGTACACTGCAATTATCTTTCATACAGAAGTGGCAATGCAGCTTCTTTGCCAGGCAACGGCTGCCAAAATCTGCTTCAGAAATATTTAGAGTCGAACTCTGAAGATATTTCACAGATTTTGTTTTATGTTACCTCGCAAACTACCACAGTAAATCAGGTTGTGAAATCTTCACCTTTGGAGGTTTTCAAGACTCAACTAGACAAAGCCATGGCTGATCTTGCTTTGGCAACCATCCTGTTTCTACAGGGAGTTTGGACTAGATGACTTCCAGAGGCCCCTTTTAACCAACATTTCTGGGATACATTACAAAGCAAAGTGAGAGTGGCTAAAAAACAGTTGCTGTGGTCTGAAAAAGCAGAATGAAAAGACAAGTAACAACTTTTAAAAGTTTTCACATTACTAATTATTTAAGGAATTCAGTGTAAAGAATTACAGGATTACTAGCTGTGTCATTTTTACCTGGCTGTTTGCAAAGACTGAGAATAGAACATAATACCCATGGTAATCTAATTAACTTTCAGGTCAGGTTAAGATTCACTGTGGATTCTTCTATAAATCATCTCAATTATAAATCTAAACCAGGTAAAACAAGGATTTTTATTTTTATGTTGCCCCGTATCATTAGGTAACTGTTTCCCTAGATATTTCAATGCATAAAGGACACCCAACTGAAACTTTTTAAAATAGCCGTCATTTAAACTGTTGTAAGTTAATGTCAGAAAAACAGATAGCAAACTGGCTCTAGGATACAATGCCAAATATTCCCTAGTGAAGAATATAAAGAGTATCTTTATTCCTTCCCAGCGCTGCTTTTATTTCCTCCCCTTTTTTTAACTCCAAGCAGAATTATCCATTAGTGGAATAACTACCTCTTCCATTTTTACATCAGAAAGACTTACAAAATATGCATCTGGGAAATGATGCAGAAGGCATACACAGTGTGCACACCTACCTGGAAATGGGGATTAATGTCAAATTAATTTTGCATAGGCCACAAAAATAATCRGAAAAAGGAAAGTAACTTTTACACTTGTAACATGCTAGGAGGAACCTGAAGGGCAAGTTTATCAGTATTCCACTCTAAATAATTTTGCTGTGATATACGAGATGACAGATGTAAACAATACRTTTAATACAACTCTTTAATCCTCTACCAGCAGCTACATTTTATCATGATTATTTCTGAAGGCATCCCTAATGGTGGCACAGTAACATTTTGTATTTGTAGTTACTTACTGCATTGATTTGTCTATAGCCTACTGAAAACAGCACACCAAATTTAGAGCCAGTTCAAGCCCAGTTTAGCCTCTTGCTTAGGACAGTGCATGAAAGTATTGCATCTCAGTACAGAGGAACCACAAGCATGAGGCAACACTGACAACATTTTATGCTGCCGCAGGAGAACACAGAATTGATTTCCTCTTCTGAATCTGAAAACTAAGAACACCATCAAGCAGTTTAAAACCACCTTAAATTAAAATATTATAAACAACCTACTGAAGCTAAATTATACTTCTATTAGTAGCTGTCCCATGGCTAAGCTGGCTAAACTTTTGTGTTGTTGCCATGACAGCTTAGTTCGGGCTGAATTGACCCAAAAGAGTAATTCATCCCTCGCTATATAAATCTGACCCTCCGCACTGCAAGAGAAGAAAGTGTGATGGATGCTCACCCTCCTTCCAGGTGACTCCTGTTCTGAAAGAAAAAACATGAAGTGAAAGCGGATCCCCACTAAGAGGGACGGTGCTGAACTAGCACCTCTCCCACACGGTCACAACCACACTTTGTTCCCAGACAGCAGCGCCGGCTTCTGAAGCCAGAGCACAACACGAGATTGCAGCCTCACTAATTTTTCTCTAGGTCAGCCTTCCACTGCCAGAGGTATCTGACAAAAGAAAGCATCGTGTACTTGAGGTGAAGACTGACCTCTAAAAATATGCCTCTCTACTTTTGTGAGCAGCAATAATTAATCATTGCTGTTCCAGTCCTTTTCTTTCCCCTCTTCTGCTTCATCCCTGCCCTGTGTACTTCTAACTCCCTGGTGAATCCTCAATCTTAAGATGATGCCACAGAACTAATCTTCTCTGATGCAAAATGCCTTAGGAGGAACTAGATGCAAGCCCAATACTGGCTTGTTTCCCCTGATAAGCTGATTGTTCTAATTGGAAAACATTTGATTAGCCTATTTCCTATGGACAAGACATGAAACAGAAGCATCTCTCTGCCGCTTGTACACTAAATTCTAGTGTTAAAATTAAACAGCTCAGAACTTCCCAACCTGAATAGCTTCAAGCTCTGCAGGAACAATTTTCCTGTAGATAGAAAATGAGAAGTATTAAATTCTCTCTTATTTGAGACCTAAAGATGTTGGCAAGATTCTCTCAAACCGTTCTTCTCATAAAGAAGTTGCAGGATGAATGCAGTTTTGAGTAAACATCCCTTCATCAGTGACCGTGGCAGCTAATGTAAAGCTGCACTCTGTCTTGTTACTGGAACCATGAAACACTTTGGAGATGGAAAAATGATACCACAAACTATTTACCAAAGCACCTCTCAATTACAGAGAGATCTTCACAAGAACATATTTACAACAATTAGCATTAACTGTTCTGGAGTGGATTTAAAAAAAAAAAAGTTAATAACCCCTAAACCTGCAAACATCAGCAGTTATCAATGGCTATTGGCCACATATTCTCTCACTCTTTTCAGTTCAATTTTAATGCTACTTTTTTTTTTTTCTTTAAATAAATGCTGAATTTCAGAAGGACCAAATTCACGTTTGGGGTAACACTACGAAATTCTTCTAAGAAACTCCAATACTGAGCCACAAATGTGTATAATTAGACTTGATAATTACTTAAATTTTCCCCTTGTGGCTTTTTGTACATAGTGGAATATAATTGCTTTAACGTTATAAAAGTAAAGCCGTCTAAAAACTTACAAGGCATATGTCTAGCTCATATTAAAATGGGTGAGAAGATGCTCAGACCTTGTTCCTTTACAGAAATTAAGGACACATCAATTATATGATTTTTAAAAAAAAAAATCATATTAATCAATTAGGTAGGAATCCACGTAAACCAGATACGATGGATATGCTGTGGGGAGTCCAGAATATTGTATGACCATTGTGCACCTATGCAAAAGATAATGGCCCAAATTTAAAAACAGATATGATAGCAATAAAAATAACTTTGGGAGGGGGAAGTGTCTTTCAGAACCGACACGCAGTCTTTGATCCACAGAGAAACCAGATGCAGAGTATTACTGAGTATTATAAATATTACTAAAAATGTCTGCAGCATAATACACAAACCATCCATAATTATGCATCTGAGCATAACATATATATATATGTATATATATATATATACCCCCCCACACACACACAAGCTTACAATTAGTGTGGGTAGAACC
This sequence comes from Oceanodroma leucorhoa, assembly GCA_030449065.1. Classification (NCBI taxonomy): domain Eukaryota; kingdom Metazoa; phylum Chordata; class Aves; order Procellariiformes; genus Oceanodroma; species Oceanodroma leucorhoa. The sequence goes on along the minus strand of JASVER010000054.1, from coordinate 6,583,724 downwards.
GGCTGGAAGCTGTTGAGAACAGTTTTCTTCCGAGGTCCTTTGCGCACCACTTAGCTCACACAGATGTACAGAACGTAGTGGGGCAGACTGAGCTTCCTGAAGGCGAATATTGACCAACTGCAGCTTTAATTAGTGGAATGGGAAGAAGAGAGGTTGATGATGACTCCCTAAAAGCGTTTTTTAATGAGGAAAGCTAAAAAGTCTTGAAATAAAATACCAACCAATGGCTGTATAAACTGAATTCTGTTGGTCAGGCTTGCCTGCTCTGACTTGTAAATCTGACATCTGTAGAAAATCCTCCCAAAAGACAGTCAATTTAAAATGAACTTAATTTAGAAAGAGCTCTGCATTCCTCCCATGGTATTCCTGCCTGAAGACTACTCCAAGCCTGGTATTCTATTTATTACTTGTTGCAGATGGGAAATTAAGGCAGGCTTTTGCAAGACTCCTCACTTGGCAGATGCTGCGAATCTGAAGGCCATCATACTGATATGCCTCTCAAGCAGGAATTTTATGCTTCCTAATAAAATTAAATTTAAATTTTAAGTACAATGATCTTTTAACTTGCTAGTTGGAAAAACACACTCTATATACAATAGATACTTCAGAGATCTCTCGCTTATCACAAGGAGTGACGTGTTCTTTCTACCCAGATGATGAAGCCTGAAAACAAGCTATGGTTGTTTATGTGCAGTTGATATCTGAACACTGCAAGCCTTCTGTGGCAGCACTGCCAGTTCCTCTTCTGTCAAGATGGACAGGGACTTGTCCATCTGGCCAAAGGCTCTCTGCCTAAAGAACAGCATAAAAACCAGACCTTAGTTCTGGTCTTGCTTGCTGTAGTCACGTAGCCTGGATAACCAAGGAGATTAATTAATTAGAATTACATTAACGGTACTATTACCCTCTTCCTGTATTTCTAATATCTGCATATGTTCTATAAAATAATATTGTAAATACAAAATCTGTTGTAGAGCACTAGGAAATCCAGCAGTGAGAAGAAAATACATTCCCAGAGCTTTCCAAAGGTCAAAGTTCAAGGTGATTTTGATATTAGTTGAAAGCTACCTTTCACCGAATAATAGGGGTGTTTTATTAAAAAACGAGGTGTCTGTCAAATGACTCATTTCATGGTTCGAACGTCATAACCGTCATGGAATAAAGACATTAATGTAAGCAGTCAGCTCAAGATCATCTTAAAAAGGGAATTAGTGCTGGTGGATACGAAGGTAGCTGCATGTATTGGGAAAGATGGAGGTGAAGGGAGAACAAAAACAGATCAGAAAACAAGCAAGGAAAGGAGAGCAGGAAATAAAACTAGAGATAAACATGGTGGAACATGAAGAGTTCCATCTCTCTGCAGGAAGTCAAGAAAAATTGTAACTGTAAAATGAATGTAAAGAATGTGAATCAGCAGTTCACCTACAGCTAAGTGATAGAGGGACAATGAAAGAAGCATGTCTTGGAAGAGTAATCCTGCAACTCTTAATTGACGTGAGTAATCCCGATTTACCTAAACACTGCCTTCAACTGCTGAGATAAGAGATTACAAAACTTGATAGCAGCCAACAATTAAAGAGGATTAGTAAAGAAGGAAGAAGCCTGTAACTATTTAGTCTGCTGCTTTGATTAAATTTACCAACAGTATTGTTAAGAGTGGTTATTTTTATTGTTAGCTTTGGTCTTACACGGACTAGGAAGGGGGGGGTGGGGAACAAACCAAAACAAACACACTTATTTAAACGGCCTGAAAATTCTGTCTTTGTAGATCAGGCAAGGACTTTCTTCAAGTGATTCACATGCACAGCTTTTGGCTATATCCTCATCCCAGGCTGTCTACAGCAATTGTACAACTAACCACACACTGTATTTTACTGTTTTCTTCAAACTGTGTTCCCCAAATTGTTCCTCTTTTCTTTGTCCAGTTCCAAAATCCCACAACTCCCTTCTCTCACCACCAAACCCAACGGTTTCAAGTCTTCTTACAATTTCCTTCTTATCCTGTGTCTATGCCCCCCATATCTTTCCCCATCCCAAAGCAGAGTTCTCCGGTCTCTGCCACATGCAGAGCACTGGGCACACCTTATTTCCATCTCCTCCCTCCATTACTGCTACAAGAGTATTCACCGCGTCAGCCTGCTACACTCTTGGGAAGAGGAGCTGGGCTATGGCCACAGAAGTGCTGTCTCTTTGGCTTGCCCCACCAACCAACACTCCTGTGCCTCTTGTCCTGCATTTTCACTGTAAGCACTCGGGGCCAAGGACTGCCCTCCTTTCTTCTTCTGTATGGCAATTAGCACAGCAGGATTCTCATACCATCTTATATTCCTTCTGAACATTAGGACACACTTTTTTACTGTGAGGGTGACTGAGCGCTGGCACAAGTTGCCCAGAGAGGTTGTGGAATCTCCATCCTTGGAGATAATCAAAAGCCATCTCGACATGGTCCTGGGCAACGGGCTCTAGGTGGCCCTGCTTGAGCAGGGGGGTTGGACCAGATGACCTCTAGAGGTCCCTTCCCACCTCAACCATTCTGTGGTTCTGTGACACACATCCACTGTTTTTAAGTAACACCAGCACTATGCAGGGAGAGGATTAATGAATCATCTTCAAAAAAAAATATATCCAGGAGTGCTGGGTCTGTGCTAGACAAGTAATAAAGCTCCACACATCCTTTATTTCCTTTGCTTTAGGGCTTTATGATTCTTCTGCCTTCTCCCCACACCCTTGCCCCCAACATGAAACTTCAACACAACCTACAACACTTGGAAAATGTGTTGTCTTTAAACATCTGGACGCTGAATTCAAAAGTTCTTGTGCTGCTGACAGCCACAGAGATCTGCAATTGCCACTGTACTGTACTGAACACAAAAAGTTTTCATAAGCTTGGCTAGTGAAGAGGTGGTGGAAGCCTTTTTTTTTTTTTATTATATATAAATGTTGATAAATTTATCTATACATTTTCATAAATTAGAATGATGGAAATTTGTTCTGCATTCCACACCTATTTTTCTCAAGTATTTTAAGAAAAGAGAGTTGTTCTGGTGCAACAGTTTGCAAGTCATACACCAAACATGCAGATGAAAGCTTGCACAGGTATCTGGCAAGAGGTGCCTGAGGGATGTTTATTTTATTTAAAACAAGAAACCCCAAACCTAAGAGGTTATATGGGACATTTTTCAGAATACATCTTGCTTTCAGAAAACAAAATCTCTACACCCTTTATGGTTACAGCATGTCAAACATGGCATTTCATTAGATTGTCCAATTTTGAAAAATACTTCATTTTTACACATTGCCAAAATAAACCCTTTCCCCTACCTGCAWTCTTTGACTTAAAATTGACTTGCGTTTACCATAGTTCTAAAAACTAAATAAGTCTATAACTTTAAACGCAGTATTTCTCTCTACTTTATCCTGAATTAGATCAAGGTTTGAAACACAAACTGAGATCCACTTAAAATGGATCAATACTAAATTACCTTTTTGACCTTGATTGTTCCAGTTCCTGTCTCTTCCTTATCCTGCTCACTTCTTATGTCTGAAATTTCTCTGCTTTTTTCCTACGACTGCCTGAACCTCAGACATCAGTATGATGGAACGCTACGTGGATTTAACCCAGATTTCTCTCAAGGCTATTTTCCCAAGTGGTGATGGCTCTTTCACCCAAGAGATCTCATTAGCATGCACATATGCACCACTGAGCCTCAGAATTTAATAACTCTATTCCCAGTTCAGCCACAGATGGTATGTCATCTCAAGCAAGTTACGAACGCCGTGTGTCAGTTTCTCTCAAAAGTAGAATCTAGCATCACAGAAACCACTCTGGAGGTCTCCAAGTCCAAACTCTGGCTCAAAAGGAAGGTAGACTCTGAAGCCTGACCAGGTTGCTCAGGGCTCTTGTCCAGTCAGGTTTTGAAAACCTCCAAGGACTGACACTTCAAAGCTTGTCTGGGCAACTTGCTCAGCATTCAGTTCTCCTCAAATAAAAAAATATTTTGCTTATACCCAGCTGGAAGCTCTCCTTTTTCAATTTATGGCCACTGTCTTTTCAGTCACCTCTCCAGGTGCTGGGAGGCTGCTGTGAAGTTCCCCCACAGACATCTCATCTCCAGGCTGAACAAGCCCCACTCCCTTGGCTGCTCCTCACAGGGCATGTGCTCCAGTCCCCGACCATCATGGTGGCCCCTGTTGGACTCACACCAGTCTGTCTATGTCTTTTTTTGGATCGGAAAGCTCTCAGCCTTCTGACTGCCCAGCTGACTGTCCACCAAGAGCCCTAGGACTTTCTCAAGCAGAGGGGCTTCCCAGCCAGGTGGTCCCCAGCCTGTCCTGATGAAGGGGTGAGTCTGTTCCAGGTACAGGACTTTGCATTTGTTATTTCTGAAACTCATGAGGTTTTGTTCAGCCCATTACTGTAGCCTGTGGGGGTCCCCCTGAATGGCAGCCCTATCCTTAAAAAACCACACCTTGCTAATACATGTCCTAGCGAATTAAGATGCGTAGTACCTGTACAGCAAGCAGAGTTCTCTGAGTGGAAGCCATTCTACATGCAAATACAGAATAGCATTTAATTGTAGCATTTATAAGTATCAACACAGAAGAGAGGACCTTGAAAGGCTTACATTTAATTACGCCCTCTTTTTACAAGAAACTGTTATAACAATCTGATGGGCTTCATTGCAATTAAACTATTCAAAGCCTGAACCCGGGTGCATCCCACCCTGCAGAAACACAGATGGTGGCCAGTGTTCAAACACCTCACCAGGCAACAAGAGAACTTCCCAAAACTGCAAACCTTAGGCAAGACAACTCACCGCACTGTGCAGTGGCCTCGAAAAGTCATGTTCAGCCTCCCACCCTGCAAAGGGTACGGCATTTTCAAATGTGTAAATGCAAGGGATTTCTATGTAGACTATATATTTTAAAATAAATAAATAGACCTTTATGATTTAGCAATCATGTAAGATCCACCCCCGAGATCACTGCCCCTCCCAATATGATCTCCACAGCGTACTCTTTTTCCACAGTCATTCCACAGCCTCATTCCACCTTCAAAACAGCAGAAAGCTGCCATCAAAAGCAGGAGTTTGCTGAACCCTAGGAGGAAGACAACCACAAATTATCCAAGGATTTGCATTCAAGGAACTCTACTCTTAAAATGCCTGTGGGTTTTATTTTTATGTGTGTGTATATATATATATAAATAATATATATTACACACCTAATAATATATAAACTTTATAAAAATATTCRTATACACACACTGACACTATATGAAAAGGGCAAACAAGATATCAACTTATTTTTTCCACGACCTCTATAACAACTGTTGGGCAAATATTACTTTGCCTTTTTTTTCACAGTAAATTTTGTACGCCTGTTGCACGAAGGACCCTTGCTTGTAGATGAGGCATGGATCACTCAGACAGGAGCTGGAGTCTCTCTATATGTCCATTGTGGTCCAAGCCCTAGGCCATGTGATGTCTGCTGCAAAACCATTTCTGACTTCATTGCAGAGCTCAATCTTATTAATTATCTCATTCCTTTGGTTTACCACGTCTGTAAAATTAGGACAGATATCTGAGTTTTACAAATTAGCATGCTTTTCATCTGTAGATTCAAAGTAATTTCCACTGAGGATAAAAAGCAGTACATAAATAGTAAGAAAATTAATGTTGTATTATTCATACGGATCAAGAGACTAAAACAGATAATGCTAACCTTTGTCAATCATAGCATAAATGGGGGGTGGGGAGAAAAACAGAGAAAAAAAAAGGAACCTATGCAATAGCTAACAGAACACACCATTACTTATCCCAGCTGTAGTTCTTATGTTTGAAATATAACATAATGTTTTTAGAAGCGCAGAATAAAGAGCATTTAAAATGACTATGACTTAAAAAATGCAATATTTGCTTTCGAAGATATTTCCTGAGAGTCATAGAAAGAATTATTTTCTTTGTATGTAAGCTATTTGGTGCCTGTAGCTAGTGACTACTGGATAGAAAATATGTATAGTGCTGACAAATATTCTGAAATCGCAACTGCAGAAGAGTTAACTGAAAACATTACTGGAGGTAAGTGCGCTTACCATTCTTATAACCTCCCTTCAAATAACCATTAGCATAAAGATTTATTAAATTGCTGATAAGAAAAAAATGGAAAACACCACACAAGTAACGAAGAAAATTTATTTATTTGAGTCTATAAAAACACAACTGTTAGATTACATTTGCAACAGTAAACATTTCATTAAAATACTTTTTGAAATCAAACTTTTCTTGAAATAGACATTCATATGTTGGATTAAATATTCATTATAATGGAAGCAGTCTAAACCATTTCCCTTGAAAATATTGATTCCAAGAACATTTCCTTTCGAATGTTTGTTTTTACAGGAAAGTTCAGCATTTCATCTTGACCCACATCTTCAGAAATGAACTAATTTAATTTAATTTTAGCTTTTCCCACTAAACAGAACTTTTGGTTCCAATAGCCTCTGTTTAAGTGGCATTTTTCATACCACTATGCAATGTTAATATCCAAACTAGTTTCTTGAAGCTTATCAGAAAGAAAAGAGTATTGCAACAGAGAAAGACAGGAGTGAACATAAGGTAAGTATTTATGGCATTAACTATAACAATACATTACAGCACAGGATAGTTTTTCTAGATAGTGCACTATGTAAAGCTTCATCTAATTACGGACTTTGCCACATGACAATGTTAAGCAAAAAAAAAAAAAGTTTTCTAAATACATTTTTAAGGCAAGGGGCCTCGGCCAAGTGTAAGTCTGTTAATCTGAAAAGAGAAACTATTTAGAACTGCCTCAAGTACTCATCCCTGCACTGAATTCATATAAGCTGTAATGATATGTATGGACATCAGCTCTTGCTCAGACAGCCAAAAATGTAAATGATACAAACAACTGACAAAGCAGTTATGACAAAGGTCTGGTAGAATACATCCTGTTTGAAATATTAAATATCATTCTTCTGGGAAATGGTTGTATTTCCAAACCAAAGCTTTGTATTTGTCATTCAGGTCGGGAAGCGATAAGAAACAGAAAAGGAAGCGAGATATGGACCACTGACAGAACCCCTCTGTCCCACAGGTTCGTTTCCATTGCTGGGAGGATGGGGATGACACAAGCTCTTCCAGACCACTTTTTGAACTTTCTAACCTCTAATTCCAAATTCCCAAACTCACTTCAAAATAGCGAGAGATTTTTCAGAGGAGCACCACAAACTTTTAAAGATCTTGTCTTTTTAATATTGTTCTCTCAACTGCTGGCAACCACTACGGAACAGCTTTAGGAGCCAAACATCTCAAGACCAAAGCAATCTTATTTTCAGGAAGCTGCACTACTTAACCAGTAGCACAGATTCACCATGTAAAAGGATGCAGGAGATGACATCAGCCACAAGGCTTCTTTTCTTAGGAAGAGTTCCTCATGAACAACCCTTGCCACAAATTTTGTTTACATAAACTCTATTTCCCCAAATTTATGCATGCAGGTACCCATAAAGCCAAATAAGTAACAGAATCCTGGGTACCCTTTGTGCCTAGAACTGGAGAGTTTTCATCTGAGGTTTGGTGACTTTTCATTAAAATCTTAACAAAGTCAGGGAAAAGAAGGGGGAGATAATTCAGTTTGCTAGGATATCTTTACTTCTGGTCCTCTTTTAAATAATCACGCCTTAATCCAAAATGCTCTGACAGAGAGCAGAAGCTGGTTGATTTAATGACCTAGTTGCATCACGGAAAATACAGTAAAATGCAAAGACTGCTCTTTCCCCAAGGGTAACTGGTGAAAGGCCTATAGAAAATTTGCTGGAGGAAGGCTGTGAAGGCAATAAGGAAGCTCCTCCAAGCAAAAAGAAACCAAAAACAAACAAAACAACCCCCAAACATCCCTCTACATATATGCCCCATAAAGTAGGAAAACCTATTTTCCTGACAGCAAAACAATAAGCAAATTACTGTTCATTAGTGTGTATACTAATATATATATGTATATAAATATGTTATATAGTATGTATATATATACACACTATATATATACACACAGAGTATAGCAACTGTAAYGCTAACACCTTTATTTCAGAAACATCTACCACCAACTACACAAAATCTAAGGGTTTTTCTACATGGAAGAATAGTGCTCATTAGTGGCTCAACAGTATTTCCCAGGTCGACCCTCTTACTCTGTGTTAAAAGTGCCTATTTTAGTACGCTTTAGAAAAGATTAAGCTAAACTGAAAAAAAAGATAATTTTATAGTACAGAATAATAATGTTCTCATAAGGAATAAATGCAGAAAGCTGCTGCTTTTAAAATCCTTAACATTTACACTTTTACACTGAACTCTGCAGATACAGCTATCCAAAGGTCAGCTATGATACATATGTGTAAATCCACAGCTTCCGTGCACAAAGCTGTATTTGGTAAAGATGCACCGAGTTGAGTGCCCCAAGGAAAAAAAAGGAAAAGAAAAAAAAGGAAAAGGAAAAAAAAGGAAAAGRAAAAAAAAGGAAAAGGAAAAAAAAGGAAAAGGAAAAAAGGAAAAGAAAAAAAAAGGAAAAGAAAAAAGGGAAAAGAAAAAAAGGAAAAGAAAGAAAAAAAGGAAAAGGTTGCCACCTACCCCGGCAGAAGGGAGCAACTGTCTGAGAGTTACTGAGGGCCCAAAGAGCTTTAGGGAGAACTTAATGTATTGAACGGACACTGCAAAGTATCTGAAGACTTCAACTATGCTCAGAACCATCTTTGGCTCTCCAAAGATCTATTGTAGGGAGAAATGTTAAAATACCACACATTGTTTGTTTGTTGGGAAACTGGGTCATAAAATACCCTATTGTACTGACAATGAGCAAAGTGGAAAATTAAATGTGGCCTGAGAACCTTCACTAAGAGTATTCTGTATTTTGGCCAAGAATTATGGCATAGAAGTATCATCCCAACAGCAGTAGCAGAGTTGTGACGGTTGCCTGCAGTAAGTATGGAGCCACTTTCACAACACGCAATAATACTGACAGGTGATTTATGCAGAGACAGGATTAGCACTCTTGATTTTTAAACTCCTTTTTAAGTAGCACACTCCAATGCCTAAGACCATTGCTTTCTGCAAAAGGTTTTTTTAAGCTGTTGTTCCCATGATACATCCCCTACTCTTCTCGCATCTTCCTCTCCTCCCTTCCCCAGTTAATTTCCTATTAGCGTCTGCATCAGAGGTTACTGGCCAAATCTTGGTGAGAGCAGAGTATTTCTATGCCACATCACCAGCATATTTTGGCTGAAAACGCTCTTTAATAAGCCCTAGGAAGATTATCTACTTGAGAGTAATCCTGCGATGGCAGACAGAGTGGCAGTCTTCATGACACCCTGCTGGGAAAAGCAGCAGAACGAGACCATCAAAGAACTAGCCCAATAGCTCATTTGACGAATCTTTATTTTCTGGACATTTCAGAGTATTTGGCTTTATTCATTAATATCAACTGGTTTACTAGTATCTCTTGCTCAAATCTTTGGAAGTTCTTGATAATAAAATTCTGAATGTGCAATTCTGCTGATCCTCTTCCATTCTTAAGGTTTTCCCTTTACTTCAGTCCAGAACACCTCCCAGGACTTTCTTCATAAAACAAAGCTTCATAAAATGTTGTAATATTTTTCATGTTCATACTTGTGATCCAGATCTATTTATTGTCCTACAGAAACGATGCCTGTAAAGGTACTGGAGAGGGAAAACAAACGTCCCATATATGCTTGGAGATCTACCTTTTTTCAATCTACCAGAATTCACTCTTCTATATACATTCTCATATTGCCTTCAAACCTCACTGGAAGCTAAGGGTTTTCCAGCAATGAAGTGGTAGGAATAATACGTTTGTCAGATATGGTTTATTTCTCCCCTTCCCTCCAAAGAACTGCATAGGCAGTAGAAGTTCCTTGTGGATGGGGCGGGGGGGGGGGGATTCATTTCTAATACATTTGTATTCGAGAAAGCAAAGTTCAAAGAGCATATCTTGCACTTACTTCAAAGGTATCAAGTTTTACAATGGTCCTCAGTTCCTTTTTTCATCCGAGATCTGAGAATAAACTCCCAGACTCAAAGATCCAAATACCTCTACAGCTACGTGACATAATTTGTTTCAATATTGTTAATCCTGCATGGACTGCATAGCCTTTTCTACTAAAACTACAGATGACGCTACTGTACTCAGATCTGCTTTTATTTATGCACTAGAATACGCAACCTCAAAAAAAAGCTTATTCAAGAGAATTTTGCACACTGGTAGGTGTAGGTCTGCAGTTCTGATGAGAAAAGATGGAAATGTGTCAAGGAGAATGTCAAAGGCTTGATGTCCCTTAAGAGCGCTCATTTACTTTTGGAATTTTCATCTGTACAGAGCATCCGCTCCTAGCAAGCTATTTTAGGACTGTTTTAAGCCTTGTTCAGGCATGTTCATCCCCTGATAACAGTGCAAGAACTTGTAAGTAGCTACTGTGAAACCAGACCACCTTTTGACCTCGTTAATAAATGTTTGCAAGTCTCATTTTTAGGTAAGGAAAGCAGTACTAAGACCTGAGCAAAGTTAAGGCAGATCCTGTATCTCATCCTCAGCTGCAAGAATTTACAGTTCTGCGTTAAGGAAATCATAGCCAAATAACACACTTCCGTCAGTATCTGGACAGGGTCAGAAGGATTTGCTCCCCAGTGTACAATCAGCCAGATGTATTTTGTTTGTTTAGCAGTAGGAACGACAAGACCAAATTGGTAGGCTATCTGGAAACAAACATCATCCAGGGCAGATCTGGATTCCAAGGTAGTATGAAAAACCCGTTTTCTGGAACTTGTAATTTGTGTCTTGCTGACGTGCTCCATGTCAAACCGATCACCAAACCTGGGGTCAGGAAGGAGCTCCACAGCTCAAGCTGGGCTCTGGGAATCCATTACCTTCTAGAGAATGGCACTCCCGCTAGGAACAGCTAGGCACACAGATCACCTAACGGATTTCCCGTAATTGCAGGCAATTTGAGTAATGATACTGTCTCATTTGTTGTGGCACACTGTTCTAAGGACTTACATACTTTGGTCCGAGTTTTATAAATGCAGTACGTTCAGTAGAAGCCTGAAATTTCACCACTTGCTGTACCAGGAAGATGTCATTAGAAAACATCTTGTGGTCCCTCTTGGCTTTGAAGTGACAGCAGATTCTGCTGGTGAAGAACCTGGCCCCATCAAAATCACAGCAAAACCTACACTGGAGCACAACTACATGCTAAAAATTCAAAAGATACTGTCCTCCCAGGCAGAATGTCATCACAAAGATTTAGGAAATTAATAAACACTCTCTCTTTTGCAGATCCAATCTGGTAATTCAGCGGCCTGATGCACAAAAGACTGTGAAAGCAAATGAAAACAGCAAGGCATGCTGTTTATGTGCAGCTGGCCATTTTTCAAGTTTTCATTCTCTTTTCAAAAAGCTTAGAGCAAATTACGCGACTCCTAATTAAAAACTGGTTTTGATTAGGGGAGCACAGAAATTGCAACCAAAAACCTTTCTATTCTGGGCAGTTTTGCACTTCAAAAAACTTTAAAGGCAGTTGCTGTTTTGTTCTTTGTTGCTGTTTGGAGACGCGGAGGGAAGGCGACAGCGACTGGAGTCTGGGTGCTGTTTTGGGGCGGGGGGAGAGGCAGCTCTTTGTTCCTTTATTTAAACCAGCCCAAGTTTCAAGGCGAAGTTCGCCGTAACACACGATCACCAGGCTCTGCAAACACGCTGCGGCACAAGCACGGCCAAACCTCCAACTTCACCCTCGCCAAGCGCTCCCTGCCCTGAAGCGTTTCAGGTTGGCGAGCTCGCTCGCAGCCTGCCGGACTCATCCGTGCGGCCGGAGGGGATTAGAGGCGGTGTGAAGACCAGACGCGATCCGCCTTCCCCAGGCAAACCAACTTCCGCGACCGACCCGAACAGACCGAAGGGACGCCCCGAGCTCCCCGCCGCAGGCGGCGGCTGGGGACAGGCTGCGGGACCGGGCGGGCAGCCGGGCTCGGCGCCGCCGGCCCGTCCCCGCGCCCCCGCCTAAGGGCGGTGGGCCGGGGAGGCCGGGGAGGGCAGCCCCTCGCCGGGCCGGCCCCGCAGCTCGCCGCGACTCGCGGGTCCGGACGGGATTCCGCAAAGGAGACGAAAGCGCCTTAAAAGCCGAGTTGGACGCGGTCCAAGCGCTGTCGGGCTAAAGAAAAAAAAAAAAAAAAAACAAACCACCGCAAAAATCCCCAAAGCAGGGAGAAGCGGAGCTTTAAAAGCTCGTTCTCCTGTCAGCCATTTTAGAAGCGTGAGTTGAGAGGGGCGGCGGGGCACACCGCTGCGCAGCTTTCCCTGCCGGCCCGCCCGCGGTTTACCGCCGGGGGAAAAAGAGCATAGAAAGAGTAAAATCGTCCCCTGCGCGCTTCCCTCCCCTCGGCAGCACCTCGCCGCCGAGCCGAGCCGAGCGGAGCGCCCGCCGCCTCGCAGCCGGGCCGGCCCCAGCGGCTCGGTCCCCCACCGCCCTCACCTTGGCGTCCGGCGGCAGGATCAGCACCTGGCTGTTCTCCTCCTCCTTCTTCGCCGCCTCCTTCTGCGCCAACGCAGAGTTGAACGACACCTTCACCATGGCCGCTCCTCAACGCCCCGCACGCAGGAGAGGGAGGACGAGAAGAGCCCGGGCCGGCGGAGCTTCGAGGGCTGCCTCCTGCCTTGTCGCCCCCCCGCCCCTCGCTGCCGCCTCGCCGCGACTGCCGCCCCCGTCCCCTTGTCAGGCGGCGGAGGAGGAGGAGGAGGAGAGGCGGGCCGCAGCCTGCGGCGGGGCGGGGAGAGGAGAAGGCGGTGCCTGACAGGGCGGGCGGGAAGGGGGGAGGTGGGGGCGGTGGGACCTCGCCCCCCGCCCGCCCCGCCCGACGCGGCGCGGTGCAGTGAGGGGGCTGCGGGGCCGGGCCGGTCCCCCCCGCAGCTCCCCTCTCGGCGGCCGAGGGCTCCGTGCCCCGTGGGCCGCCTCTCTGCCGGTGCTTGGCTGTGCCCCCGGGCGGCTTCGCCTGCAGCGGCCTGGTGCCCCCACCCTGGCCTCGGCGGGGAGCCCCGCGGGGGCCCGTCCGCCTCAGCCCCGGGCCCCGCTCCTCTGCAAGGCCTTCGAGGCAGGCCCGCGCCTCGCCCCGGGCTSGGCGGCGGCCCGGCGGGCCCTGGCACGCTGCTGGCCCTGCCCTTGGGTTGCGGCCAGGCATTGGGGTCCCAGCTTCCCCGGGCGGGCCAGGGGTGTCACAAGCGGTTTGGTTCACCCGGTGCAGTGTCTGCATTTCACGGGTTGCCATTTTAAAATGGTTGGGAAGMAAATCCAAAAAATGCTATATAGGCAGCGTGAAGGTGAAGTCCACCAGTTGTTACACCCCTCGGGAAGGATACGAGGAGTGGGTGTAAGAAGTCAACCGAACCCAACGCACTATCCCGAGTAGGGTGCTTGTCAGTAAAACTATGCCATGCACGCAGTTGTGTTGTGGGTATGGTTATAGTCTGCTCCGAGAAGGATTTCATTTTGGTGACTCACCTGGGTAGAGTTGATTTCCTGGCAAGAGCTTGGCASAGTGATGTTTCTGTCGCTCTCGGTAAGATACCTGGCAAGCAAAATGCAGTCCTTGAGTCAGCAGCTCTGCTGCTGATTTCGGCAAAATCTGGTCTTTCTCTCTAGGGCATTAGATGGCACCACAATTGAATTGTCCTTATGCTATGTGCCTGGTCATCTGTGTCCTTTAAAATTGTTGACCTAAAATGGCTGACAGAAAAGCTAACTTAACATGGTTTATGCTATCATCCTAAAGTATTTTCACTTAAAGATCTATAGATAAATTAAGGATCTTTTTTTTCTGATAAAGATATAAAATCCACAAAGCAAACCATTATAATTTTATGTGGTCTCAAGATAAAACAGCTGATGGTACAGCTTGCACCCAAGACTGCAAATTGCCCCAGGTATTCCAAGAATTCAGTCTAACTACCTTAAATTTCAACAGAGGTTAACTGAATAATTTGCAGATATTTCACTGAAGTATAAAAAGCCATGGGTGCCAAGGAAGACAGAATACAGAGAGGTTTCTCTAGGCACTTTCCGCCCATATTTGGTATGATCCTGGAGGTTTTGCTTTAGTAGGAACTTTCATAAAAAGTATTTGAGCATTCTACATGAAAACTGTAAAGTACTTTAATGAGGCTATCATAAGCTACAGTTTCCCAGGCTGCTACTATGGATTTTTAGTTTATTTTTTTTTATAAGTGGGWTGTTATTGTCCCACTCCCAGATTGAGAAATGCTCCAGGTGACACCTCTGCTCCCATTTCAGTGGGAATCCGAGCAGGCGCACTGGTATTCAGGAGAATATTTAGSATGCAAGGGCTGCAGTTCTGAGTTTTGCTTTGCTTTGTTCTCCTAAATGACATCTTCAGATATTTCTCACAGAAAGATGGGTATGCAAAAGACAGCCAAGRCTAAGGCATGGCATTTTATTATCTATGTCAAAGTATATCTCTTTCCCCAGGCAGCATACACTCTTATCTCTCCAGATCAAATATACTCTGTCTGCTTCTTGAATAGTGTTTTCAAATCATGGTGACTTACCACAGCTGGATTAGAGCAGCACCTTATGGTGTTGCCACTTCTGACCTTTTGATTAGCGAGAATTTAGGATATTTAGGGTTCTTTCTATTAGGGAACAGAGTAAGAATAAAAACACCAGCAGAACCTCTCAGCTAACTTTCAAACTGTGCTTTGCTTCTACATGCTTGCTTTCAGGCTGTGGTTTCGCAGGCAGCTGAGCCGATCAGATGGCTCCGTTCCTCCAAAAGGAAGGAGGAGGATGAATGCCTCATCTTCTTCCTCCTCTTGCCCTTCATCTCCCCCCTCATCTCACCCTTCATATTCCCCTCTTTCCACCAGCAATCCCACCCAGTGCCTGTGCTATATGCGTGACCTGTGCATGAGCCAATTCAATTCCTAAACCCAGYAGAAAATCATCCAAGTTTTTCTGGGTTAGTTTTCTGCTGGGTTGGTGAGTTATGTCAGAGAGATATAAGGATTATGTTCAGAGAGATATAAGGACCAGCACCAGCATAAACAGTGGGCCTGCGAGGCGAAGAACAGGGAGGGGGGGAAGTGTGGAGGAGGGCCTCCCCACTTCTGCATAGATACAAGTATTACATCTCTCAAAACCACAGCCTCGGTTTTTCTCAGGCAAGTAGGTGCATCTCAGTTTATATCCGGAYGACTTTCTTGTTCTATCTCACATTTCTGCCCCTTCTCTCTCACGTACAAGGCCTCAGTTCCTTCAGTCCTCTGCCCCATCGTTTATCGGATCTCRGGGCCCCCCCTAGGAACAGATGACCTATGCTGTTTAGATCTGTGTGTTTGTCCTTGGGCAGAGGTTTGCCATTGTTTCAGCTGACACTAAAAAGGGGGCATCTCATTGATTCCTTGTTTACCCTGAGTGGAAATGGCTATTACATCCATCAGGACTGGGAGTTGCTTTCTCTTTCCAATGCCGTTCTTAAAATGCCACCATGCTCCAAGCCGTACCTTTGCTTGCCCATCTACAATTCAAAATCAGCCTATGTGCTGTCTCTTACACTGGGATCATAAGTTTCTAATGTCTCTACTAGACAATCTGTGGATTCAAACACGTAAAACAGTGGGGTTTTAAATAACAATATTGTCTTCCAACAAAGGACACTATTTTGAGGTGAGGAGAATGTAGTTGTTTTAAAGTTTCTTTTATAAAGCTTTTAAATGCAACTGAATGTGCAAAGTTCCATATGGTGTCACGGTATTTTTTAACTGTTTCTTCTACTCCTCGTTTCTCATTAACTGCATGACATTTTGATATGGTGTGTCTTACTTTTTCTTCAACCACTCTTCCCAGTTTTATGTCTATATCTATCTATCTATCTAACTATGTATATCTTTCTAATTTCTTGGGGCAGGGGGAGGGAGGAGACAAGCAAAAGTTGTTTCTGTGACAGACATTTCTTCAGCTTGCTTTCTTAGCCAGAAGTTGAAATCCATTTACACTCTTTCAAGGCTTTTCACACCGCGGCTCTTCCTCTCTGCTCTGTTCTGTCTTCCACCCCCCTTCTCCTCTGCACAGCCCCCTCAGCTCCACCTGAGAGAAGTCTCATCTGCCAGATTCTTACCCAAATGGCCCGCAAAAAACTTGCTGTCACACTGTCCTTTTTACGCATTCCCTGAATTCATTCGCAAGGACTTGTACTAAGAGTAGGCTTAATCTTAGATACATTATATTACACAGGTAAGGCTAGCAGTTTTACTTGTATAATTCCAGTGACAAAACCCTGTACTGGGAATGCCACTTTATGAGCAAAAGGAAATTTTTGTTGCCATTGCCTGGTGTGTTGATCTGGGATTTTTTTTCCAGATTGTTTGTTTTGGTTAGATGGGGGAATATGGCCGTGGCAGCATTTTTTTAGTTTTGTCCTGAATTAAATCTGCTGCCACCTCCAAATCTATCTTTCTTGTTAACAGCTCAAAACAAAAAGACCAATGTAAATTCCTGATGGTGAAAGCAGAAGGGAAAAGATGGCACTTACTATTGTAAATAGGATAGGATAGGAAAGAAAGCATACCAAAAGGCATATAAGTCTGTGTATCAGCCTTTATATTCTTCTTAACATCCCAGAGCCCGCTGAAGGTGGCAAATCAAATGGTACATAAATCTTTGCTATTCTTTAGCTTGCAGATGGTTGGGATTGCAGACTGTTGATGTTCTCACATATTTTGGGACCCAACCATTACAGCAGAATCCCCAATTTTTATTAGCCTGTAGGTAGTATTGTAATCTAAATCTTAAAAATAACATCATTTTCACAATCTGTCTAAAATGTAGCCGCTACAACAAAGCACGAAATAAGCTTAACGAATCTATTTCAACTTGGCTTGTGCCTGCCGGCACCTCAGTCATCCCTGCTGTGAATAAAGCCCATTAGAGTGCCTAAGTGGCACCACAGCAATGAATTATGCCGTAATCCGGCAAGCTGCTTTGCATGGCCGGCTTCCGCACCCACGTGGAACCCCAGGGTCCACCAAGACACAGCAGCTTGCCTGACTGGGTCTGTAGTTTGTCTGGTGGGAAATTACCATATGCAATATGCAGAAACRTACCTGCGTGTACAGTACCCAGTTGCACACTGTTAATTTCAAAGAATTGTTTGCAACATGAGCCAGATCTTCCCTCGTTTGAAGGCAGTGGAAGGACTCTCATGCTCTTCTCTTAAAGCTGATCCTGTGCTCAGGTTCAATACAAATGTTTTTACTTCAATTCTAACTGGGTGTCATCTATTAAGTGCCAGACTGCAAGAAGGCAACCTTTATATTAATTTATCAACATTTTATTTGCTCATTAAGCATCAATGATTTGGCCAGTACTGAAGAAGACTCAAATTAAAGACTATTGCTGCCCCAGGGATTTTATAATCTAAATCAGATACAGAAAAAAAAAATTCTCYGGGAAGCTAAGGACACAGAATAACTTTGAAGGCTCACCCTCTTTCCCCTTAAGCTCTTTCCTCCTCTCATTTCCGTTCACAGAAATAAAAATCGTGTGCAAGACCTTGTCCTCTAGTATCCTAGCAGCTGTTACCTTCTCCTTACCGGTCCAACAAATGCCATCTTCCCCCTTTTTATACATTAAATACACGCTGCAAATATCTTTTGTCTTTTAGGCTTTATTGAGCTGATATTATCACTCCTTTTTGCTTTGTCCATTAGCACCCAAGACTGCCAGAACTGTCGGGTGCAGGTGATATTAATTTGCCCCAGGACACCTGCTTTAGGAGGTTAAAGACTAATTCAGCTYGCTCCATTACAATATATCCTAGCATAGAGTGTCATAGTCTCAATTTTCTGTTTGGGCCTCAGGAGTTTTTTGTACCTGTCCTTTTGTCTCCTTTTCTGCTGCATCAAACGCAAACTTCCTCACCTGGCCTTCCAGGCCTTCCCTGACTGGTGCATGTCCTTGTCCATATTGGTCGTTAGATCTTATGGCTGGTCCTAAAGATCATTACTGGTGCAAACTTCCTTTTCTTTGACCCTGGGTCACCCACACATGGAAGGAGCTGTCCTGTCGATCAAACCCATAATATTAATATTGCTAAAGTGATGTGTGTTCATAGCCCAACAGAAGAATCACATTTGTGGCAGCTGGGTCACCACAGATTTGTAAAGTTGCCCTTATCTCACACTTCCCAGCCAGATCACTAAGATCTGGCACATTTGCACTTAACTCTATAGTTTCTCTCTTCCTTGGGGCAAATAGTATCTATACAGAGGAGAAGATGAAGCCAGGCCGGAAGCACTGAGTCTGCTGGATGGACCCACACTCTGTGAGACCCTACTACTACTATTCCCCTGCAGTCCTGGGACTCAGGATACAGCCTCCCGTGCACGGATAAGATGAGAGCTCTGCTGAGGTGAAGTGATAGGCTGCTCACCTCACTAGTACAAATCATCTTACCATTGCTCTGCACCCTTGTTTTCACCCCTTTTCCCCCCATTTGCTGTCTATCACTATGTTCCCGTGCCTCTTCTGGACCTGCGATTGTCTTTTCTTAGACCCTGTGTAAGTGTGAGCGTGCACGCAGTGCTTTCTGCAACGAGCTAACTAGCCCTAGGCACTCCTGTGGTACAAACCATTCAGATAGCATCCTTGCTGTTCGTTTGGGGGTTTGAAGCAAGCAGGGGGGTGGAATGTCAGCGGTGTGGGATTGGAACAAAATTCTCATTTACCAAATTTGTCAAAATTTCTATTAGTCAAGGTCTTTTGTTTTTTCTTTTCTTCCCTAAAGCTTTTGTTGGCTTTGTTCATTTTCAAATCTCTTCTTTACTTACCAGCATTTGGCAAAAAAGTAAGGAACTGACCTTTCCAGCCCGATGCTGTAAGATTAATTCTACCTAGCAACTATTGGTTTTTAGGATAAACTTCTGCAAAGCTGCATGAGTTAAACAATAGAAAGCACGAAAGGCTCTATCCTGTTTAAACAGGTTTCAGTGTGGTTGGCTCACAACGCTGCTCAGAGAACAGCAAACTTGATGTCTTGTGTTGAAGGGTTAATTTCTCTGCTAGCTGCTCTGCCACACCTAAGACAAACCTTCTTCCCAAACAGCAGGAGTCAGAGGCTGCACCCAGATGTGCCTGTTTAAAGCACCACCTGATATCTTCAGGAGAAGTTTCATTTACCGAATTTTGGACAACTGCATGTATCTGCTACAGTGGCACCCCCATTGCTTCCTATGAGTCAGGCCTTGGTGTGGTCATAGATAAACTGGATCCAAGAGTAAAATTCTTCTTTTCTTTATTACTGTACTTGGCTTGGTRGATGCGGTTGCACTGGGTCAGCTCGGAGCCACTCGCCGTTCAGCTGCACAGCCCCTAGAGCTGCCTCCCGGAGCTGGCTGGGGCAGGGAGGGGAAGGAGCAGGGAGAGGGCTCCTTGTAGGCTGCAGCCCACAGCCGCTTTGCTGCAGATGTAACGCGAAACCTCACTCTTCAGGCTGGAACAACTGACATTGTCAGCCTGGTAATGAAGGTGGTGAGGGGGGAGGTGTAAAATGGCCCAGATGCAGAGACCTCTGTGCTCATCAGTTCTTTTTCTCCCTTCTTTTCCTGGCAGGCAGGGCGTCCTGGAAAGACAGTAGGAGCAGCAACATAAATTAAGAGGGGCTGCAGGAGAATACTGGTAACAGAGGATGGGATCCACCAGTTGTCCCATGGCAGTAGTCAGAGGTATTCCTACATTTGCATATAAGATAAAATATGTTTTTAAGATGCTTGGACATTTAGTTACCTTTCTACTCAATTTACAGACTTGTAAAATAGCCCATCCTACTTAATATATTTTTAAAAACATCCGTAAGTTCAATAASATCATCTGGCTTAATAAGAATAAGGAAAGATTTCCCCAGGAATGCTCTGGCATGAGGGAGGTTTTCTTCGTGATATGGTAATTCTAGTAAAGCAGAGCAATAAACATGGGTCCCCAGCCTATGACTTGTTTGCATCATACAGCCCAGACTTTCCAGTATTACTCATAATTTCAAGAAAAGAAAAGGAGAGAGAAGAGAAGAGAAGAGAAGAGAAGAGAAGAGAAGAGAAGAGAAGAGAAGAGAAGAGAAGAGAAGAGAAGAGAAAAAAGTTAAAACCACGGCTTATAATGAGAGCAGAATCTGGAGTGGGCTGCAGCATACTGTTTGTTAAGTATTGTCCCTGGGCCACAGAGAGTTAGGTATCTGGCAATAATTTAAACCTGTTTTAAAACTTCCTTCAGGAAAATTTACTAAAAGACCACCTTCTCAGATCRTGAATGGATTTGTGGAAAGATGTTTACTTCCCAGAAAGCCTCATCTTTTGCCTGATTATAGAGACAAAAAAATCAATAACATGCAATCTCTCCCCAACATTTTTCTCTTCGGATTATTTAAAGCTACAGAGCTAACAAATGGAGTTTCCTTTATATTTTTGAGGCTGGTTAGTGGGGTAGTGATATGATTACAAGGATGAAACACTGAAGAAGCTGAAAGAAATGTAAGAAATATTTCCTAGTTTCTCAGGAAATCCCTGTGGTCTGTTGTTATGAACTGCTCTGTATCCAACATAATACAGCATTGACTGCTCCAGCACAGGGTAAAACAAGCTGTGGTAAGGTGACTACCTACTTGTTCAGGATGGCTCAGACTCTGCACTAGAGAGATAAATGATGCAGGAAAAATAAAGGTAATGGTAATTTGTAAGGAAATGCCAAGAATCAGAGAGAAAACCATAGTCTCAATCTAAGAAAAATTCTCAACTATCTCCTCTGGGAAGGGTTAGACAAAAAAAAATCTGTCTTCCTGCCTGAGACTTTGTTCTGTAGTTACTGAAGTCAAGGGCAATATTCCCATTGACTGAAGATGTGCAATTATGGGTCTTGACTGCCTTAGAGATAAATCATCCATCTTCAGTCTGCTAAAAAAGGAGCTTACAATCTCCTTTCAAGATTAATAAAATTTATGTACCAAGAAACACCTGGCCAGTTCTGGAAGCAACAGAGAAGCATACAAAGGCTTTTGCACAAATTGCATCACTCTGACCCATCAGAGGCATGGGTCAATGTTTTTACATATGTACCTTGCCAGCAAACCAGTTAATTTTCCTTCAGTCTTAAATAATTCATAGCACAAGAATTAGATTCCTAAATAATACTGCCCCTTCTGCGTGGAAACCATTTTAAAAATAGGTTAAAAATAGAAAACTTTATGAACAATAAATTCTTTATATAGATTGTAAGTGGAAACATAGTATTTAACCGGTCATCTGCAATCAAATCTGAGGCTACTTGTATGTTGGTGAATATCTCTACCACCGTGCAGCTTGCCACAGAAGCAAGATCCTAATATGAAAACCATGGATCATTTCCGTTGCCTTTTCTCCAGTAAGACTGCCATTTGCTTTCAATAAAGAATCGTCTGAGTAAAGACAATAGAAGCAGGTCCCATATTTGAAAAACAAGAACAAACACAAATAAATACAAACCAGGAATGACAGAGAAGGAGCCAAAAATAAATAAACCAGAGGAAAAAGAGCAAGAGAAATAGACAATTTAATGAGACTGGGAGTGTGGAGATTAAGACAATTTTCATGCTAGTTTTAAACCCAAATTAAGAAAAAAGTGTTAAGTATTTTATAAAAAAAAATGGGTAGACATCTTTTGACATATCATGCTTTCCTCAGTATGCATGGGGGCTATCGCCTTGTTCTGATTTAGGAGACCTAAAGAGATGTTCTTCATATCTTTGAATAAATCACATTATCATATTTGCTAGCCTCTGTGTTTTCTCCTCTGTTTTGTACAAGTTATGGGCTGAGTTTGTGAGCCCTACAGTCAGCCTCATGATACCTCTGTTTTCTCTAAAGCAGTAACTTCTGAACACAGTTTCCATTTATTTCTCGAGTTTCAAGGAATATTCTTGGCACGAGTGGGCAGAACTCTCTTGATTTTGGTAAATATTTAATAATGAAGAAGGAAGAAAACGTGAAAAGGGTACAGAGCCTCTGTACACACATTAACACCTTCCAAGATAAGAGTGCCCATCCATCCTCTCTGTTTGTCCTTTCAATACAGCTGGGACACACCCACACTGCATAATTCCTCTCCGGGAGAGAAAAAAAAACCCAACAACAATAGTCGGGGAATGGGTATGAACCCAGCCCTGGAGGTAGGGAGGGAAGTAGGTGAGGGGAGCCTGAACTGAAAAGAAAAAAAGAGCTTAAAAGTGGTCAGCACAGAAAGAAAGAGCATGAAGTCCCTAGCATAAGGAAATGAGGGTCAACTGAGCCATGAGTAGGAAAAATGAGAGGAAGGCAAAATCCTTGCACTGAGTAGGAGCGTAGATGGCAAGGGAAAACGGTGTCGACAGAGAGCTTTTGGTGTGGGAAGAGAATGGGGATCCTAGCAGAAAAAATGGGGTACACTGGTGTGTGTGTCTCTGTGGAGGATGGGAGGCGGGCGTGATTATGGTATTTTTTAAGTAGGGAGCAGGTAAAGAGGGACACTGAGCCAACAGCAAGGTAGTAAAATAATGACTGTGTGATGTCTTAGGTATCAAACACGGGCCTGAGGGAACCCTGAAACTGAAATGGGAGGCATCACATAGGGATGTGTTTTGTGTACAGTGTGAAAGGTGGCTTTAAAAAGAACAAATCTTACAGATTCATAGAGTGAGGCAAGACAAACGGGGATTCCAGTCAAGCTGGGTGTTTCCAGGAATTGGCTCCTCTGAGGCCCCTTTGCTTTGTCGTAAATTCCCGCACATTACTTTAAGATGACTGGGGACAGGAACCTGCTGTCCTCAAAGGGCTCTTCAGTCACTGGGGTGGGAACAGTTTTCAGGCAGACCCTCATGGAGAACGGTTAACCCTAGCCACTTCCACAGCCACCTCCTGGCTGTCCACCTCCTCCAGGGAACAATGTGTCACTTTGGAAAAGGGTGGGCAAGGATGCACTCTGCGGGGGCAGTGTGTCCTGATGGCCTAAACAGCAATTTTTTATGAGTGATGGCAAGTTATGTCCAGTCTGTGCAGCACTTTAGGAGTGCATTCACGCAACAACAGAATGAACAGGTGCTAAAAAGACAGTTTACAGGCAGCAATTTCTCAGTACTCCACCAAACCAGTAATGCTACACCTATGGCTTGTTCTTCCATACTCCAGTATGCCCCATTTTTATCTCTCTGACAATGTAGAGGCATTAGTATCTTTTCAAGCTTCTTTTGCAATGCTACATTATTGTCACACAACCGTTTGTGTATTTTTTCTAATCTAACACATTCAGTTTGGGTATATACTTGCACTGTTACTAAAACACGTCCTGAACTGCACAGCTTCAGCCAGCTTTCTCCCCACCACAGAGCAACCACCAAATACTTGGCGACACAGGATCTTTTTTTAAYACTGTGGTTCTAACCACTGACTTCATCTAACAGGTTCATATCTGCCTCAGGAAGCACCAGCACAGGAGCAAGATTATGCTTTCAGTACCATCCCAAGCTGGCTGTTTTGTGCTTGGGGAGAGACATAGGAAACGCAGATCTGGCTGGGAAATCTTACTATGTGTATGTGCTACAGGCAGAGGCTGCCCGTTTGGGGGTGAAGCAGTAGAAATCTTTAGGGGTGGTAGGTTTGGGAGGCCTACAGCACTTTTATAGGCCTAGGGCACAAAAGTCCTGTGTAGGTGCCCTTAAGAAGGAGACACACTATAGTCCCAAAAATTGACAAGACAAGGAAATAGTTTTCATTCCCCATCCCTGCAGATTTTGCTGCTCTGAGTATAATTTCATACTCATTTAGGCGGGGGGAGTAGGATTACACAAAATATGATTAAACATTAGAAATGGAGAATAGCAATTAGGTTCAATCAGATTGAGTGCATTTTTAGAAACCTGAAGCGACGGACACAGGACGCCATAGTGCTACGTGCAGTATGGACACAAGACAGAAGGTCCCTACCACTCAGGACTGAGCAGTTAAGCTTAAAACTGGAGACAACAGACCAGAACAGACAAACCAGACAGGACAACAACTGAGGCATCATGACASACCTGCATGACAGTGTAAGCACTGTTGTAAGCTCTTCTCAAAAAGGATAGTTTTGAGGAATGCAATGAAGTACTTGAGGGACAGTGTAAGATGACAAGCTTACTGACGTTTCTGGAGAAAGTCTTCCCGGGAGAAAGATGTGGGGTGCAGAAATCATGGAAATCTCTGTCTAACTGAGCCATGGCATCAGATTCAGTGCATACGTTTGTTATGGCTGTGTAGCCTCTTTGAAGGACACCTGAACTAGCTTTTTGTTGGCCTAATCAGTTCAACTGATAAAAACATTGGTTGGATGGAGGGAAGATGGAAGAAAGAGAAAGAAGAAAAGCCACATCTGCTGTGTAATGAGAGCCATGCCACGGGCTGGTTGGAAATGTGGCAGCGTATTGCAAGTACACGCTACTCCCCACTTTGAAGCAATCCCATTTTTTTCGTCTCTGGCTGAGATCAAGGCTGGATGGGGAGASGGAAATGGACCTTTGCAGAAATGCAGCGTTTTGCCTGTCTTGTGACCAGGCACATATGTAGCTCTGAATCTGAATAGTGTCAGTCAACAGAGTAGGATGTGTCAGTAAATTCCCCCCTGGAACTGCTTTTATTCAATCCTGTTCAAGTTCTTGCATGGCACACATTGACTTGATGCTGAGTGGCTCTGTGGTAAAYGAAGCATTTTGCATCTCCAACTTGGGACACGGCAGAAAATAAAAAGGTTTTCTACTTAGAAAAAAATTTAACCTTGTGCAGGAAGGAAGGACATTCTGAGCAGTCCTTTCACAATATCTCCAGGCAAAGAAGGGACCCGTTTTTGTCCCTTAGCACTTCTCCCCTCAGAGCTGGAAGCCAGCCTTGACCCATGGGAGCCCCTTTTAGTCTCCAGATGTTGATTAAACTTGGATGGACTCTTCCCTCCCAGTTTTCTTGGGATGCCATGATTGGCAACCACAGGTTTATTGCCCACTTACTATGAAAACGGCAAAGACTGATCATGGGGGGAGATGCTTGTGAGCCAGAAGTGATGTGTGAAATACAAAAGAACTAACAAAATATGTCTACATAGCACATACAGAGTATGCAAACTTTTTGACTGTCCCAGATGGATCACCTTGAAGCAATTTCCTGATGTAAATTAGCTCCTCTTGAAACATCCCAGAAAAAATACCAGTCTGCTGCAGGGAAACTGAAATACTTCTCATAGATGAAGAGTAATAACAGAAATACAAACTGAAAAAAACCTGTGATTTATAGGTGACTATCAGGGACAGGAAAAATGTGGCTGTAGAGAGAGGTTATAGATGAACTGATCATAGGAAGGAAATTTGTTGGTTTCTCAGATTTACTATCATAAGTTGCTTTCTAAAAAGGAGAGTTTAAATTGCACGGAGTATTATTTTGCAACTGTAATATGAATATGTAATATCATAGTATCCAGAGTGGTTCTGTAGCAGCAAACAAACAGAAATGAGGGAAAGAATGATCCTGGAATAAGATCAAAACCCTGAGTCAAAAAAAATGTGCCCTAGTCCCATATTTGCCAGGAAGTTCCTTTTCCTGGACCCCAACAYTAATGGGAGTTTTTCACCTTACAGACCTACTACTGTTGGTAACAGGCAACATGTGGGGTACTGTGGGTTTCACGGTGTGTCCCTCCTCTGTCCTTCCCCTTCCCTGTCCTCACTCCTGTTGAGATCCTGAGCCTGTCCAGATTGAGACCAGTTGGAGCACACTGTAGATCCTTCTTTTCCCATACACCTGAATTTCCTTCCAGTGGAAACCGGGAGGCAGGAAGGGGAAAAAAMCAGTACATCAGAACCTTTTCCCCATATGCAGTTACAATGTGGCCAGAGTACATTTTGGGAACTGAACAAAGTCTCTGGTCCCACAATTTTAGACACACCCAGAGGGTACAAATTGCCTGATAACAGCTTTCAAAAATTAGGGATTAAACTGTGTTTCTTACTGCCCTCCTCTGTAAAACAGGAATAATACTTTACAGCAAAGCAAGGAATGCTGACATCAGCTGTTTTCATGATCAGATGAGCACACTAAGAGAATAATTACTTGCCTGTAAGCACTTCATTCRCAGGTAGCTTCAAAATTATCAACAAAAGGATGTGTTAATATAGATATTCTGCACACCTAAATGTTAAATGGCTGCTGTTACAATTAAAAGGGCAAAAGAAGCCTATGGAAAATTGATAGGTAAATGTCTGGCTGGGATTTCTGTTAATTAAAGTATGTAATTTATTAAAACAAAACAAAACAAAACACAATGAACTGACTCAAGACCATCTGTCCATGGTAATTATAAGTATATATTCCTAGTATTGCATCATTTGAGTAATAACCATAGTTGAACAAGCAATTTGAAAGAAAGATAAACCCATCARACATAAGTTCTTTGTGTGAGCAAAATGAGGACCCTAGTCCTCAGTCAGGACTGGGCCTCTAGATGCTTTGACAATATAAAAAAATATCAATAAGGAAAAGGAATGAAAAGTAATTGAGGACTAAATAGCAGGTTTTAACATGTTTAAAACTGTTGAATATGCATCTATGACTAAGAAAAACAATATATTGACTTCTCAGTTACTCGAGTTTTGCCCTTTTTAAACAGTATTTTGTTATTTTTACTCTTCCTCCATAGACTTTTATTAGTAGCAGAATAAACAATGATCAAAATATGCACTGGAATGTTTTYCTTCAGGGAAAGAAAAAAAAAAGGAAGGGAAGCATCTTTCTCCTATGACAGTGTCTGTATTTTAATGTAAAATGCATTCTGAGCTAATCCTCTCTTACACAGGCTTGTTCTTGCACTGAGAGATGACAGGCTTTTAAATCTGCCAAAGATGAGTTCAGGCCTTTCTTTCTGGCTCTGCATTGCTTCTGCAATACTTGCTGACATCACTGCTACTTAGGGGAGCATAAGGAGTCTACCTTAGTTTAACGGTGAGCTGTGGAAATGGGAAATGCTGACAGCTGGGCCTCAAAGGTGAAGGAGGAACTGATGCTAAAACCATCTTTAATAGAACCAAATGGATAAGCAAGAGTAGCAAATAATTAGTCAGACTTTAAAGGAGATTCTTTCTACACTGCAAACCTCACAAATTCGCATTAGCTGTATCCATGTTAGCAATTGCAAGACACTAAGGCTGTGCCTGTGCTAGTAAATTAAATGTGCTCATGATCCCACTGAGGCCCACTGTGACTACACATTTTGTTAAACTGTCTTATCTCCCAAAACAGGGTGGCTGCTTCCAAATTGCTTATTGCGAATGGTCCCTGACTGATAAYCACACAGCACCTCGGAACTGTGTGGGGAAGGGTTGCACACCCTAGGTCAAGTGGCACAAGATCCTTCTGACAGGATCCCTTGCTAGGGATCCTTCTCCAGTTTAATAGTTTGGATGCTCAACTCCCAGTTCCAAGGAATGTTCACTGTTCACTTCACCAGTATAGGGAGGACAGTGCATTTGTCTACTAAGATGAATAAATGTGCTGAAGTCAACAGAATAACTCATAATTATGAAGGTATAGCGCTAGTACGTTGTACTATATATGTGAAACTACAATATGATTAGCAATTACTACAACATCAGTCTCTGCATACTCATATGTATTTGTTCTGTGAAGCCAAAGACTTGAGAAGATCTGGTGGCTATTTATATGCGTAGAGTTGCTTGCATACTTAAGGGTTTGACATACTGTGGCCAAGACAAAGACAGACAGTAAAAGTCACCAGGAATGCACATAAAACCATTTAGTTTATTTCTTTTGGCAACTGAAATTTATATTACATTTCTGTTAGTACTTTACTATGTCCTGCTTCAGAAAATTGGTAGTATGAATCATTCAGTTTTGGGAAGGTAAGGCCCTCACCACAAGATAGGAGATGTGTGGATCATTGAAAGTAGCTAGAAGCCCACCAAAACTTTTAAGCTAGCACAGTTTTATTGTGTTTTTCTCCAATAAAGCCTTTTAATTCACCTATGGGGATAGTATATTTTATAGTTCCAGTGATGGACATACCAAACATGCAGTGACCTGCTAAGACGTAACCAATGTGGTGTTAAGGAAAAGATGTACAAGACTATGAGAAGTAAAATGTTCCTTGTTCAAATTTAAAGGATAAGTTTCTCTTAAATTAAGGCCTCTATCCATAGTTATCAACCCTCACTTCCTGGTCACATAGGATCTGGTTCTGTATTACAGGCCTGCAGCAAAGGAGGCAAAGCAAGAGAGCAAGCAAGAGTGGGAGACAAAATTAGTATTTATTTTTTTACTCTCCTAAGTAATCAAGTATTTCCATATGCCACACAGCAAATGAAATCTGGTTTCCAACTCATTTTCATCTGATGGTGGGATCCTCTGGTGGTGCCACCTCTGATTAAAACTCTGCATGAGGTTGGGACATATAATATTGCTCTCCTGTGTAGATTCTTTTATGCCTAACATGGCTTGGGTTGATGGTATACATTTTCTTCCGTGTAAGGCTGTAGGCGTTCCCTCTGTAATATTCAACTGTCTGTTTTCATGAAATATGTAGTGACCCAGTATGTTTGAAACCACTAGCTTTAAGTGAAACTGGGCTGAAAATGGCCAGGAGTTATTTGCAAAGGGAGGACAGACAGACAGACAAGAGCACACATATGCTGAGAGCATGACTGCATCATTGTAATTTCCATAGAAGCTAAAAATAAACAAACACAGAAGTCTGATTTCGCTGCACAATGTCTTCCTTAATTGTAAAAGTTCAGCTGGGCTAGAAATTGAGCTAACCACATTTTAATGCTAAACATATCTGAAGACTCATGCTGCAAGCCTAAGGCAAGCATGTTCTCAGAAAGTAGGCTCCACACCAGGCACTGAATGCATCCACAACAAATCATCTTCCTTTGCACAACCAGATCCTGAAATGGGGTGCAAAGATCATGCACGCTGTGGCGTAAGTGTGGAAAAGCAGAAAATGCAACCATCATCCCAAATGAAAATATGGAAGCTCTGCTGCACCACCAGTGACTCAGACCTGCTTCTTTCACCCCTGCCAAGAAACTCAGGACACCTTTTCAGAAACCCCTGGCCACGTTACTGAAACACATGCACTTCCCAAATTCTGCCAGAAAGTCCACACATCCTCTTTCCAGATCTCGGCAGCATAAAAACACAGAAGTTGAATGATTGTCTGAGGAATAATCTAGAGTCTGGGGTTCCTATGGCTCCATTATATACTCAACAATAACTCATCAAAAGATGCTGCTGGTAAGAACTCAGTGTATATACTACACAGGGGCATTTTCACTAAGGCCAATCGACTTCAGTGTGAAGGATGTTGGATGTTGCTCATTGGTGGGAGGGGAAGGAAGGTTCCCATGTCTCCACCACAGCTTCTACAAAATCAGTGGGTCTCAACTGCTCTGAGTGGATCCCGTTGCCTGGGTGTCTCGGTTCTGGGACAGAGCTGATTGTTTTTCTGTCCGAGGAATGTGGGTGACTTTGTAGATTGTAATCACTCAAACTGGATCGTGCTGCTCCTCAGGGGAGCAGAAAGAGCTCTCCTTTCTGCCTGACTGTTGGCCAACTGAAATCACTTTTGTTTGGGGAACTGGGAAGGGCAGGAGCTGTAACCTATGAAACAGATCTGTGAATCTCATGGCTTATAAATGCCAGCAGAGAGAGGCTGGGCCCATTGTGACAGCTGCCTGTAAGAACTATGACCTGACAGCGAACAAAATGTCAGCTCCTCTTAACAGAGGAATCACTAGACTGCTGCTCAAAGAGAGGAAGTTCTCAAGTAGGTATTTTGCCATTTAAGTGACATTCTTCCCTACTGAATGCAGGCTTCATCACAGCATTTCCTACTATTGTTGCCTAGCATCTGGATTACTGCAGCTCCTCTCCGGGGGGCTGGCGTTACAGATTCTCCAAAAGCTTCCAGCACGTAATTAGATTGCTCCCTTAGCAAGCAGAATTTCCTGGAGGGGAAGCACATTGCACCACTGTTCCACAACTTGCCTGAGCTGCCAGCCAAGAGCCAAGAACAAAGCTGGTTCTTGACTCTACAAGGATCTGCAAATTCATTAGCCCCATAATGCGTACCAGTAAAAGTTTGGCAGGGCTCTGACACAGGAGTTGCATGCATTTAATAATGTGCTTTGGATAGCAAAGTCCAAGAAGAGCTGGGCTGCAATTTGGCAGGAAACTGAGCCAACCTAGCAGCTCGGTGTTGCCAACAGGCTGTGATCCTGCTCCCACCTCCCCCCTGCACCCTCCTGTTCCCAGCTGGGCCTCCTGCCCCTTCCCTGGAATCACTCAGCATGGTGCTCATCCGACCAAGCCAGGTGACCAAGAAAGCTGACTTAGCTCCTAAGCACAGTAGACCACTCAGTTTTTTGCTGGCTTTGTTTTCTGATGCAGTTAGCAAGACAAACTGACCCACTCACAAACTAAGTGCAAGATGAATGCTGGAGTTGGTGCAAGGCAAGCATTAATGGGATGTGTCTGTGGGGGAGAAAATGCAGGAGAAAACAGGGTGAGCAGCCCCCTTTCAGCAGCAGCAAGCTGTTAAATTGCATTCAGCATCACATGAAAACCCACCCTTGGGCCTTCCTCATTGCCAAGTCTTTTTTTTTTTTTTTTGGAATCACAAAACCCTACAGCAGCTGATATCTAATCTATTTTGGGACTCAGTATGCAGTTCAAACACATTTATTTTACAGGAGGTATGGATGATGGCAACCCACTGGGCATATAACAGCCCAAACTGTACCTTGGAGTATGATTCCAACACAGCATAAGCTGCTCTAAATTTGGTCTACTGCTGCCTGATTCCCCTCCCTCCTCACTCAAACGTTTCTTCCTTTCCCGCACGTTTTGGCCTCGTGTCTTGCATGGCAGTGGTGCCAGCAGAATCAGAAGACGAACCAAGCTCAGGGAGCTGATTTAGCTAGAATCTAACCTGTCAGAAAGTGGTTTGTTTCCTCAGGAATCTGTTTTCTGAATTGGACCACTGCACAAGTCCATCTCATGCAAAGGAACGGGTACAAACATTCAGCTGATGGCATAAATGAAGGAGAGAAAGATACTTTGCCTTTTTAACAACCTTTTAGTTTTTTAATATGCATGGTAGGCATGTTTTCAAGCTTAGGCACTAGGAACAAAAGGGGAAGATTCACAAGGGACTCAGGCTGAGTATTTTATCTCTAGGCAGGTATTCAAGGCCTGTAATTCATAAGCCTGATTTAGGCATCTCTCTCCCTTTCCAGGAACAGAGGGAGTTAGGCAGCGGTGCATCCTTTTCCTAGCAACAAAACCTCTGAATAAGGGTGAGCAGCATCTGTTGAAACCAGCCAGTGGGAAATGAGAAGGCAGAGGAGAGCTGAGATTCTTCCTCTTCTCAGATTTAGACTCCTGCGTGTGTGAGACTGGAACATATCTTGAGCCCTCCTTCCTTTAATTTGCTTCTAGATTTAGGTAACTAGCTCTTGTCCTGGGGAACAAATGTGTCTTGCTGAAAAATGACCTCCAAGGAGAAATACGTAATGGTTTGAATATCCACCCAAAGAAAAAAGAGATCGGGATTCTCCTCAGAGGGACGGTGTTCAAACCTGCAGCTCCCTTCTTCTCAAAGGGGAGCTTCTTAAGCCGGAGCTAGGAGACTAAGCTGCATGAGCCTTCACTTCCACAGTAAAGACCACTGGACAAAAAAGCACTGAAGAACCACAAAGCCAGGAAAAGCACAAGCAACTCTGTACCTTAATTATAGAGGTGCTCCCCTGAGAGATGGAGGTCTTGAACGCCAGTCCTTGATTCCAGCATAGATTACATTTTTTATCCAGTGACTCCTTAAAGCAAAACGCATAAGCAAATCCAGGGCTATAGGGAAAGGTATTAATTCTCCTTACTCACTAATTCCTTTGATTTTTCAAAACACAAGACATTTGTACAGTTGCTAATAACACGCTGTAAATGCCCAACAGCTCCAAGCAGGAGAGAGAATGAACGCTTTGTTATTCTAGGAAAATAGATGTGTATTTTTACTGTAGTCATAACAAAGGAGGCTTCAAGCATTCCTCTACATGCCAGTTGGGTTGTTTTTCTCATCACAGATATTCATCTCCTTGCAGTCTGTAATGTCTTTCTGTGTTCATATGTGATGCATTCTGACAGTTTTTTTACAAATTTGATATTTCAAGAAATCCATTCACAGTCTGGCTTTGAATATGGCACGTGAAGTTACTTTAGCTTCTGCATCACTTTCCATTTTATTTTCAGCAAACTTTGGTTAGCATATTCCTGTAAATGTGTGAAACTTCAAATTGGAAAGGACTTGTTTCAGTTCTCCTTCTGTTAATAGAAGTTTGTCATCTCTCCAAAAGATAGAGGCAATGGGATTTGACTGAGGGTTAGATTCCCTTCCTACATCCTGTTACTTCTGGAAAATTAGTGCATGTCAGGTGTTTGGAAGTGAACACATGATGTTGTTATTCCACCAGGAGGTAGGATTGCCAGAGGTCAATCTGGAACTAGGGACATTGCATGGCTTCTCCAGCTAACCTACCTCTGATGCTCAGATGTTGAAACAAACCACAGCATTTTGTTTTGATAAAAACAAGCCTTCAGTTAATCGGGCACATGGGATTAACAGCAAGTACTTGTATGAGGACTGCAACAAACAGACACTAAAATCATGTGAAAAAGCAAAACTAAAGTCTCTCTGCAAAAGTTTCAAGGTTTAAAGATTTTTAAGTTTTAAGGGCAGAATTTATCAAAGTCTGAAACCTTTTTCTAACTGCTATGTCAAAACAGAATTTCTGTATTATCTCCTTGCATAAATAATCTTAAAAACATCTATTGAGTCCTCCTCTTGTTTACAAAACTCTGTAGCATTAGGCTATTATTTGTAAAAGCACTATTCCCTCCTCCAAATTCTGCATTTCTTGTTTTCTTGGCACCTGTGTTCAGGCCAAGAAGAGAAGCTGGGTGAGAAGGAGGGTTATGGACTTAGGATTTTATCTCTGTAGAGTCTGGCATGGTCCTCTCTTGTGAGGCTCCACCTTCGTACCCAGATTGTGTGTTTTTGTGAGAGGGAGGCAACTGTTTGTCTAGGAAGATGACATTGCCAAAGGCACGTGTGAATTCACAAGACAGGAGTTTTATGTGGGTCCCTAACGAGCAAGGGACACCTCCGCAAGGCATCTGATAGCCTGAGAGAAGCAGAAATCCCACAGGGATAGGATAGCCTTTTCACAGACAAAAGAAAGCTTGTTTATGAAATACCTGTTTCATGAAAAATCAAATTTAAAAACTATTCCAAGAGAGGTGGTGTGAGTTAACAGAAAGAGAAGGCCTTAACTCCCTAAAACAACACAGGGCATATGGCTACATGCAGAATGCAGCTCTGGAATACCTGACAGTATGTTCCTTGCTTGGGGGTCTGGAGGAATGTGTCATGGTTGTCTTTTGGCCTGAGTTTATTTCCCATGGAAGGAAGAAGGTGTGAAGAAGTGGGTGAGGCAAAAGGATAGGTTGGTGCACACCCAAGGCTCACCCTGACATACCAGAGACATGTGTCTGGGCTTGGGACTACTGCAGAAGCACTCCTGGGTTCTGGAGTTTAGACATACCCCATGAGATTCTTTGATTTTTCTTGCAGCCACAGGTAACAGAAAGGTATAGTCAGTTCTGGCAGGGACAGTACAGTATAGTGCCATCTCCAGCACTAACATCTGATCTATACTGGTCGTGTAGGGAGTTTTTGCTGTTGGGTGAGTGTGGAAGGATACTCTCCTGTGACTGTGGAGTGGTCATATCAGGAGCAACCCAGCTAGTCTGTACAACTGCCCACAATTCTACAAGCATCCTGCCTGCATCCATGCTGGATGCAATTCCATGATTGTGGAAATGCTCTAGGAACAGTAGAACTATGCTGGATTTTACAGGACAAAATGTCACATCTTGGAAGGCAGGGTATATAGAAGCACTTGGCTGAGTCACCAGCATCTAGAATAAATGTACTTGTGCAGCCCTAGCACAAATGTGTCCCCAAGTACTCTGTCCTGCAAGACTGGAATCTGCCAGGTACTGTATACTCAGGCCACAATCTACCAAACAGCTTAAACATGTGCTTAATTGCAAGGAACGAGTCCAAAGCTTAAAGCTAAACACAGGGAGAGGCATGCTATTGAACTGAGGGCAAAAAAGCTCAGCACTTCACAAGGTCAACCCCTGGCAAAATTGAACCTTAATTTCTTGAAGCACCATAATTGTTCATGTGTCTTTGGGGCTTGAATTTGGAAATGAGGGTGACTGTTATTTCAAGGTGTATGACTCAGGCCCTGAGCAACCAGAACAAAATCAGAGACAAGGGAGAATTAGAAGCACAAGGGRTACTGTGGGGGAAGAAGCAGACGACTGAGTAAGAGGGTTCCCTGGGGTGAACTCCTTGCCACACTACCTGCAAATGCCTGTAACTCACTGCTATGGCATCCTTTTCATTGCCAACTTTATTACCAGATAATCCAAGTGTGATTTATGAAGCACCTGGGGACAAGAATTACATGTGATCCCAGCCTGGGCACCTTTCCTCCTGTTGTAATGACTGTATCTTTTACTGGGGTGGGGGCAGGGCAGGTGAGGGATTATGAAAGGAATTTGGTGAGGTTAAGAGAAACAACAACATGTAAATTATTCTCCTGTCATGACACTTTTCAGGGTCTGTAAAAACGTGACAGATTGTGCTGGTCGCTTTTCAGATTCTGTATTCCACAGCGCATTTTGCATATATGCTTTATGTGCCCAAGTTCATGCCTACAAAGCGGCTCTTAACGAAGCATTTTCCAATGCTAGCGTTGCCATATATATAATGTATGAAATTCTGACAAGCAGCTTGGATCTGAGCAAGATTCTGTGTCCTTACAAGGCACAAGAGAATTCCTGGCACAAGAAGCTTAGATCAAACAGGCAAAACACCCAGGATCATTTCAAAATGCCCTGGATATCAGCGATACACTTATTTTAATTATGTATGAACTCTTGGCAGATTATTTTCGTTGACTGCCACCTACCTAGCACAAGGTGGCATGATAAGACTGCATGGCTTTTAATGACCTCATGTCAATACTATGTTGCAGTTTGAGCTAAAACGGAGATATGACATGAGTAAACATGAACTGTAGTCAGGATTTGTCTACTGGAGGGAGGTTTGGTGTGAATTTGAGATGCCGTCTCTGATTCTGCATTGACAATGCTGCTGAATGGCTTCATCCATTTTGGAAGCCGATAAGGTGACTCTCTAAAGGCCTCTCTTGGCCACCTAGAAGCGTCCACATAAGTCACTAATGAAGAATGATTGTTCAATGTGCTTTCAGTATCTATGTTTGTGGATGATCAAAACTACGGAAATAACTCCTCACCTGGCCCTACCACTCACCCTTGAACAACTCATCTACAGACACAATAAATCTGCCAGCACTTAAATGAAGAGCGGGGTTCCTTTCTGTGTGGTATGTTAATGTCCAAATAAATGGCACAGTCCTGAAGTAGAGATCCAGGCATGTAATTGTACAGCCTGCTTCACACGGGACAGACTACTACTGATAGTAATAGTCTTTCCCAGGCTTAATAGCTATGAACTCTCCCCTCATTTCACATGGAACCAGCATTATTAGTAGTTTGTTAGATTTCAGAATCTCCCATGGGATCCTACTTGGCTGCTGAGTACAAGACATTCTGTAATTGCTTTTGGAATAGTTTATCGCACTGTTTTCTCAGCTGCCAATAAAAGCTTGCCTCACTTCTCCCAAGACTCATCTTTCACAAGGCGTTTTACCTCTACCCATCTCCAACTGCTAGGAGAGAAACCACTTTTTTCATTTTTGCTCTTGTAGGTTTCTAAATAAATTTTCCTTTTTATCTTCACCCTAGAACTCAGTCCTCACAGCTAATTTACGCCAGCTACCTCTATTTCTGGCTGGTGTTCTGCTCTTTCTGAATCTCATGGGGAGAAGCTGATGTCAGTTGCAGGTATTTGAAAACCTGTCTGGAAGTTGCATTACTGTGAAGCAGGTGAAAATCTGAGTAGCATCTTGGAGATCAAAAGATGCACTCACCCAGCTAAAAGACAGGTGTCCTAGTCTAAATGGGAAGAGATGACAGCTTTATCTTTAGCAGGCAGTGGGGCACAATAAAAGGATGAGGGAGGTGTGGGAAGAGATTCATCCTAAGTAAATTACAACTCCTATCAGCCTAGCTGGAATTCAGCCTGTGGGAGAGCAGGGACTGCTGCTGTCATCACTGCCCTTGGATTTTTTTGTGAGGAGAAGTAAACAACTCTAAATTTCAGCCTGGCTTCTATAGAAGCTTGTGTGGGTGTCCCAGTAGTGTTTGGTAAACAGGTTACAGAAGGAGCCACAAGGAAAATAAGATTTTTTTCCAAATAAACAAATTTAACTTAATGGAGACTCAAAATTAATATGTGTTGGGGGGTTACCCCAGGAGTCTTATTATCCCTAATTGGATGTTCTATTTCATGAAGTAGTCAGCATTAACTTTTAGCTTGGTGAGGGAAAAGATCTCATATTTAATTGCCCCCAAATTTTCCTTTATTCCTGGGAACACTTGGCAGGATTGTGAACATCTCTAGTGGCCAAGCTGTCAAACAAGCTTTCCCTATTCAAACGACGTTCTTTTTTCTCTTTTTTTTTTTTTTCTTTTTTTTTTCCCCTACCCTCACTATCCAGGGCCAGTTTTGATTCTCTTTCCCACTCAACACCTCCTACTTCATAGGCAGCACCGGTCCCAACAAGCCCTCCAGCAGACTGAAAGCCACGACTGCKTTCTGCCTGGGTGACTTCCTGTCTTGAGGACTCTGTGCCCAATTTGCACCAGCAGAAATCAGTGTAACTCAGGTTTAATATAGCTCAAAGCAGAGCTAATTTTGTGCTGGAACAGTCTGGAATGGCATACCAAACTCTGGTTTTGGCCACATGTACTAGTGTTTCCCACTCCTTCCACAAAAAAATAAGTTTTGGCTCATAGTATTATCTATTTTTACCTCATCTTTAACCTATTCTAGAATTACACCGGCTAAGCAAAACCACCTTTTTTTCCCCTTTCTCATCTCATCGGTCTAAAATTGCTATCCAGCAGAAGTGAGCAGGGAAATGAAGATTTCCTTTTAAATAGCAATAAGAAATGGATGATTTATCAGAGGCATTTARAAATATTAATGGTGTAAAGACAGCTTGACAAATAAGGGACGATTATTCTCATCTCCACAGGCCAAAGTACAGCTGTGGCATCCTTCCAAGCAGTGCTCAAGATGTTTGATTCCTATTTTAGTTGATATTTGACAGAAAAGATTTTATTTTTAAATTATCTAGGGGAAGTAGAAATGAGTATTTGTTCTGTCCTTTTTCCTACTTGCTCTCCTTGCTTATCTTCCTGCCTTTTTATTTGTACTGTTTGCAATGTTTTATTATACATGGTCAGACACCTGAGAGCCTTCAGGAGTTAGGTATCTTCTGTAGTCAGTATCCTCCATTATCATTTTAAGGTGTGGTATACCAAACACTTGCCAACTGAACACTTGATGTTTAGTGTCTGGAATGTACAAATAAGAAGACAGCCGAAAAGCCTGGAAAAGATACACACTGAAACTAAAACATGTATCTGCTTTGGGCTTCTTAGATGAGGTTCTCTAAAGCTCAATTTCTAAGTTCCAAAGTGATCCTCTAGTTCACAAAAAGTAAGGTAGGAGCACCAGGAGTTAAGAAATCACAATAATATGTTGGAAGAAAAGGCTTTGCACCAGAGGAATCCTAGGCCTGAACTTCACTTAACTAGGAATAAGAGTAGYATCCCTCGTTCCCTCCCCTGGCCACATACTCCCTTGCATCTAGTGACCTAGCAATGGCTAGCGCTGAAGTCAACTGCTTCAACGAGCTCATCTGACAGAAAACAAATCCACCAGATAAACGATGGTTTTCCATTGAACTCRTTTGCTCACCTGATCATTCTGCAGTCTCACAGTCACTGGATCTCATGTAAAGGGGAGCGAGATGGAATACATGGGAGAGAGATGGAGAAGACTGAACTTTTCAGCATTAGTCCACAGTCATACTAAATTATTTCTAACATAAAACCACACTCTGAAGGCATGGTTCCATATAATGAGGTTAAGTTTCACTCACTGACCCAGAAGGAAATGAACACCCCCTCCCAAATTAAATATTCCTCAGTCTTGTTACTGCGTTGAAGGGGCTCATGGAAGTGTATGGCAAACACCAAGGAGGAGCTAAGGGAGGGTGAGAATCTGCAGTTGGGAGATGAGGAGTCAGCAACATCTCAGCTTCTCAGYCTTGGTGAACTGTTAGATCAGCTCAGCTGCTCATGGATCTGCCTACAGGAACCAGTTTGCTCTGCAGATCATCACTTAAAGGCCCATTCTGGAAGAGACAAGACTCAACTGAACAGGATAAAATACACTATTTTTGCTTGTGCTAACAGGTTCTTAATAGTACATTCCATATGCAATTGAAAAGACAATATGAAATGAAAGAGCTCTAAAATGTCTAATAGTTTCACTGTGGAGGGAAAGATACATTCATGGCCACACAACCTAAAATGTTCTCAGACTACTGAAAAAAAAATTGGGAACAATGCTTAGTTATTCAGGAGGGGCATGAGCTTTAAAGAAGCAGATCTGGCTCAAAACCAACACAACTATGAAAAAAGTTTACTCGGGAAAGAAGGCCAAAAGCACTGAAGAACTGAGGAAACAGAGGAACCAACACTGGGGAAACAGAGGCTCTGTTGTTTTGTACGGGCAAGTATTTCAGAAGTCTATTCAGCAAATTATCCACTCAGTCTTAAAGCAATGGACCCACGGGGCAAGTTTGGGGCGTGAGCCCATTTCACCCAGCCTTTCCCTTTGTCCTGAAYGAGACGACCCCTCCGACAGAGTCTGAATGACTTTCTGTCTCTTGGCACAGGCAGGCATTCCCCGAAGCCTCTGGTCTCACCCTATCCTCCCACMCAGAGGCAGGAGCATGAGTAAGTCTCTGCCTATGAACCTGCACTTCCCGGCCACTGCTGCATCCCCAGGGCAAGGACAGCGTTAGGACTGGGCATTAGAAAGCAGAYAGATGTCCGTGTTACCTGGAAGAGGGGCAGCAGTTTGAGAAGTGGGGAGAGTAGGGTGGCTGYTCCAGTGAAAGACTGATGGTATTGGCTGGGTTGGGTGGTAGTAGTACTGCTGTCAAAAGGAAGAGGAACAGGCTCCTGGACACAAGGAGAGGGAAAGATCAGCCTATAGGAACCTCCTGTAACCGCTACTCACTCCTTGGCCTGTCAAGTTTGAGTGTCCTCTTAACACCCCAAGCTTTTAGCTCTAGTGAAACTAGTATTATGGCCCTGAAATATATTAGAAGTACTTCAGGTCTAAATAATTCAGATGTCAAAATGAATATGAGGAAGAAAATGATTTAGCGGAAGGATTGCTTTGTTTTCAAAGTTGCTATTTCCTTCTGTTTATGCATCCATCAGACACTCTAACAAATCAGTGAACTGGATGCACAACTAGACAGCATCACTGATTAGATCTTTCCCTGAACAAAATCGGGGAAATACTGGGGGGAAAAAAAAAGGAAGCAAAAGTTATTTAAAGGGCAGAACTATTTGATGAGATTTTATCTGCTATGTAGTTTAAAGAGAATTCCCAAACTATCTACAATCAGAACGTTGAGGGTTGTTGTATATTGTAAATGAATTTTAAATAACTCCTGTTGGCAATTATCTTCTTCTCAGGGTTGCCAGACGTCATTGCTTTATCACAAATCTCATAATGCTGAATCGCTTATTTAAGCCACAATTCAAAGAATCACTGACTAATGAGTTTCTTGTGGTTTTTTTTTTTTTTAATAAGTGTAAATTTCTCAGGGACATACTTATTGTGGAAGGTAAAAAGATAATCAGAGTAAATACCAGAAGAGCCAGGGATGTTATCATTCATCTAGTGCTTTCTCTAATCAAGAGAGAAGAGAATCGCTGTTTGCTGGCAGGTTTTGCAGCTGCCTGCTGACAGCAGGACGTGGGGTCTGGGGACTCCCTGCTCTCCTGTTGAAGTGCCTGCCCCGGTTATAAACCCTGGCCCCAGATTAGCTTTCACCTCGTGCTCCCTTATCTGCCCTCCACCCTGGCTTCTCTCTCAGTCTCTTCACATTACTGAAAGTTTTATGAATATAAAAAATTCCACTGGCTTCACTATGACCCCACCCAGAGCTAGAAGCCTGTTTACAGCACCAGCTCATATACAGCAACATTTAAAAAAATAAAGTGAAACCCAGTATTTTTCATTATAGCTCGACTGCTGGCAGGATCGGGGGCAGATTTTGCATCTGTTACCTGCCCCGATCATCATGTGCAGACGTCTGTAATGGATGCAAAGCTGCCTTTAGCCTCCACGGATAGATAGGTCTGCACAGGCAGCATCAGCATGTCAGGCAGGTCACTCCTAGGTCCTGTCACTTACGGGACAGACAGCCCAGGTAAAAAGAGCTCTTGGCTCTGCCTGATTTAAAGCTCGAGTATTTGTTACATTKTCAGTTATTAGCTGCTTAACTTTCTTCAGCCACTAGTAAAGCAACATTTCTTCCTCCATCTGATAAAAAGCACCTAAAGGATTTTTGGACATCAGGACCCTCAGACATTGAGTTAAAAAAGTTAAGACGTAATTCAGTCAYAAGCCCTTTCTCTGCAGTTTGTTTTCTGTGTCTTTAGCGTACATCTGAATCTCATTTAGAGGCTCTTTTGTGGAAATCCGGGGACTGGAAACGCATTCGGAAGAGCAACAAGCGCAGATCCTTGTGTAACGACCCAGCTCCAGGAGAGGCCGTTTACAAACACGCATCTGGCCTCGCCGAGGCAGATGTGACCTCCTTTCCCCTCACACCCACGCCCCTCCGAGACGAGCACCGCTCATCTCCCCCTGCCGCCCAGCCCTTCCTTCCCCCGCGCTGCCCGGCCCCTCCGCGCCTCACGGGAGCCGTTACCCCCCAGCCCCTTCCCGC
Source organism: Oceanodroma leucorhoa (assembly GCA_030449065.1). Classification (NCBI taxonomy): domain Eukaryota; kingdom Metazoa; phylum Chordata; class Aves; order Procellariiformes; genus Oceanodroma; species Oceanodroma leucorhoa. The sequence continues at coordinate 6,542,499 of JASVER010000054.1, read as the reverse complement.
CCCCCGCGCGCGCCGCACGGGGGGAGGGGGAGGAACCGCCCTCCCGCCTGCCGGGCCGCCCTGCGCATGCGCCCGCCGCCGAGCGGCTGCAGCTCGCACCTCCGCCGCCGGGGGCGCTGCCGCCCGCCCGCGCGGGCCTGGCGCCGCCGCCGGGAGGTGGTTCTCGCTCGGGTCCGCACCCGGGATCGTGATGGCGGCGGCGACSGGGGGAGGTGGGGAGCGGAGCAGCACCCGGGACCGGCTCCTGGCGGCGCTGGAGGATCTCGAGCTCTTGGCCAGGTACCGCGCTCTGCCCCCCGCCCCCGGTGCCCGGATGGGACGGCCTCCGGCAGCGTCAGCGGGGCGCCGGGTGTGGGGAGAGGGTGCTCGGCGCTGTACGTGCGGGAGCCTTCGGCGGGGGCGGCGAGAGGAGCGAGTGCCCCTGGGGTTGGGCTGCGAGGGGATCGGCCTGACCTGACGCCTCGCTGGGCTGCGGGGCGGGAGGAGGGCCCGGCCCGGCCCGGGTACACGCGTGTTCCTGCTCTCCTGCCGTCCGCAGGCCGGCTCCTGCGGGAGAGGGGTGGGTGCTGCGGCGGGGGGCTTGGCCCGGCCCTGCGCGCTGCTCCACAGCTCTCACCCGAGTAGGAAAGCATCGGGGGTGCTTTATTTCCTATTTTCAGAGCAGAAAGAGAGCTTACTTGCTCTTCCACTTGCCTTTCTTTCTTGGCTGACACCTGCATTTCCTGTGAAATGCACACACACCGATTTTAGGCATTTCATTATTCACTAAAAATTATGTTTAAATCAGAAATTTGTAGATGGTGTTGCATGACTTAAGCCGTTCTGGTCATTGCCTGTATTAGTGTTAAACTCGCTCAAAGTAGGCTGCAGAGCTCGTCTTTGGAGTGATATAAATGCTCACATACTTAGTTCCATGCTCTTGAGGACCRATAACCCTCGTCCAAGTTGTCCACCATGTTGTGGAGGCACAGCTGGCAATGCAGTTAAACTGGTTCCTAATTATTTTCCTCCTCTCGAGGAGAAGAGGAGCTTAGGAAAACTTAGGATGGTATGGGAATAACCCATACTATTTATGTGGCTGGCTCACTCTGTATGATTACCACTGGTAGGACAAGGAAAATATATTGGTCAATTGCTTTTTTTGTTTCTGGTTAGGTTTTATTTTCAGTTTTAGATTTTATTGTGACATATCGGTTGCTGGAGAACATGTGTTTTTTGGAAAAAAAAAAAAAGACTTGCTTTCTATCTAAATTTTTTTTTTTTTTTTTTTTTTWAAATCTTGTGACTAATATTCTACCATAATGAATCCAGAGCAACCCTCAGCAGCGTTTAGTGAATCTTCCTGTTGATCAGCAAAGTGTTGCAGCACTGTGGAGCTAGGTCTTTCACAGTCATGGTACTGGTTTAGTGGTAGGGGACAAAATTAAGCAACATGTCTAATCTGTAGCCCTTGCATAGTTTTGAATCTGCGTCTGTGCATTATCTGGCTAACACAGGACAGAATTAAAACCCTCCATGACAYTGGCCTTGATGGCGGTAGTTGACCTACTCACAACAGATTTTATTTGCTACTGTTGGTGTTGGTCAGGTATAATAAAGCTTTAGTGATAATGACAAGTTTCTTTATTSTCTAATTGTTTTAAATTATTTTAGTGTTCAGGAGTGACCAAGAAACGTAGACCAAGATGCTAGTTAGAGCTTTACTGGTGAGGGACTTTTTCAGACATTTTGAAAAGTACCTGTTTTCATTTTAAGGTCCTGGCCCCACTGCTGTATTAGTCGTACATTCCACTTGAGCTGCTTGCACTGGACCAAGCAAAGAATCAGTACTGTTCCAAGGACAGTGTCTTCAGATAAACAGTTACTCATGCATAGCGTTGAACTGCCATCCATAGCCTTAGAAGCCAAATAAGTTTGCTGAATTTACAGAAGATGCCTTTCTGCATCGTGGTCTTGTTGTTTAGCGAGTCCCCTCTGAGGTTCTTGATGGCTTTTCAGAGTGGTGGCAAAGTAAATGGGTACCTGGAAGCGTGATCAAGAGGTTTGTTTGAGAAACACTTCTAACCTAGCATCAGAATATTATTAGTTTTTTGGTATTTGTGTGTGTTTGGTATACAACTGATATACCGTTGTGGAAATACTTCTTGTTATAAAAGTAGTTTCACAACAAACTCTTTAGGTGTTTGAAAGCGTAGACTTAATTGCTCTAAACCCAAGTGTGGAACTTGCTCTGTTGGGAAAAAATGGAGGAAAAGTAGAGAAGTAAAATAGTGAAAAGAACTTTAATGCCCTCTTGCAACAAACAAAGGCAGTAGAAGTAGGATGTGAATGCATTTAGTTGTGCTGTTTCTTCTCTCAGCTTCTRCTTATGTCTTATGTAGTTCAGCAGGAACTTAACACACTTCATGACTACAAATAAATACACATGAGCATTTCATGAGCTCAAAGAACAAAGAAGAAAATGTGCTCCAATCATGAGACTRTTCACAGAATTACTCTTAGTTGAGAAATCCCCACTGTACTGTAAAATCCCATGAATACTTTTGTAATGATATCAATTTGGGGGTGACTTGATGTGATTTACAAATAATGCCCTAGAAAATTGCGCAAACACAGAGTTTTCCTTTCAGGGAACTAATTGAAATTTTGGCRATTTCAAGAAACCAGAAGCTTCCACAGCCGGGAGAGGAGAGCCAGGTAAGCTGACTTTCTAAACAGTATTTCTTTGGGTAAGCACAATGCTTTGCTTCTAACTTTTTCCTTTTTTTTTTTCTTTCTCCCTTTGTCCTTGCCTATACTCAGGGTAATGGTGATGATGAGGTTTTTGGCCCCACTACAAAGGCATTCTTTGTCCTCATGTTGTTGTTTGTTTGTTTGTTCATTTGTTGCATGCTTCATAGGCTGTTTCTGTAAATAGAGGAAGAAATTTTGTTTCATTTTTCATGCAAACAGAAATACTCTTATGGATGTCAGTTGCTCTTCTTTGCAGCACGATTGAGGGTGTGTTGTTACTCTAGCTAAATGAAAAGTTCTACAAAACTCTTGTTCAATAGATCCTGGAACTGCTGATTCAGAGAGATGGAGAGTTTCAAGAGCTAATGAAGTTGGCAGTTGATCAGGGGAAAATCCATCATGAAATGCAGCTTTTAGAAAAGGTAGTAGAAAAGAGGGATAATGATATTCAGCAGCTGCAGAAACAACTAAAAGAAGCAGAACACATACTGGTAAGTTCGTAATGATGTGTTTGCTTTTGAGCATCTACTTGTGAAAAAGGTGGTTCTGGAGAAAGTGGTGTTGTGCTAGCTTGAGAAGATTTAAATATTTAAAACTTCATAAGAGCTTAGTGGTTTGTTTTTTTTTTTTTTTTCAGTAGTCAAATACTGTTTAGGTGTCATGGTATTCAGTATTGTTTTATAATGCTAATTTTCTTCCAAACCTACTTTACTTCTCTATATTTTGAAAATGTTCACTGAATAGTTTCTCTCTTAAAATGCAATTAAATGCAAGGGTTTATTCACAGAGCTGACTTTATGTAGAAGTGTACAAATTAAAGATGCATTGAAGGTTTGGTTTAGTTTGTTGTTTTTTTACAACTAGGCAACAGCTGTTTATCAAGCAAAGGAAAAGCTGAAATCAATTGAAAAGGCAAGAAAAGGTGAGTATCCGTGATTGTACATACTACATAAATGCAGTTGTAAAGAAAGTTGCTAGTGAGCTCAACTTAGGGTTATTTTATATTTTTTTAATTCTACTATTACAGATTTTGGATGCTTTGTGTGTAAAAAAAATTTCCATTTCATTATGAACCTATAACCATTTCCTCAGAATAAAGGCAGGAATGAATTACTTTTTGTGGCAAACATATCTTAATATTAAGCTTAAGTTCAAGTGTCTCAACACTCTTCTTGGACTGAGAATACTATATCTGATTACCTAAGTGTCTCACCAAATTGCCTCAGCAGGCCTACTGAGGAAAGGGAGAGAATGTTTATGTGCAGGTGCATTGTATTTGAAAGACTGACTAGCTGGTGATACTGGCTTGTATTTGTAGCGATTCCTGCTACTCTGTGGCACTTACCAAGCTAAGCTGACTTTTTTTTTTTTTTTTTGTGGGAGGCATTTTCTTGGTGTATTTTTTTTACAGTGTCTTTTATAATTTTGTTATACCTCTTTCATCTACAAAATCAAGGAATTTCATAAAGTTTCCATTACTGTAATACAGGCAWATATTTAGAAGGACTGCTACATGTGTGCTTTACAATTACTAAACAAACAAACAAAAAATTCTTTACTACAGAAAATTCCATAATAAAGCAGGTGCTGAAGTTGTCTTACAAATCATGCTTGTCAGTACACTGCTTAAGAGATTGGTTTGTGTTTTTCACAAGGTTGGAGAACTGTTGACATTGTCATGGCTGCAAAATCCGTTCACTGCGAAGCTCTCCTTGCATAATCTGAGAATCCTCTAAGCAGTCATCGCATCTGAAGCATGCTCTTGATGTTTGGCAAAATTACATTCCCAGTCTTTTCGATATTAGTGTCCAGTATTCTGAAATAATTGAGTGATGCAATCTCTTGAGAATATAGTAACTTTCCTTCCCTTTTTCCAGGTGCCATTTCCTCTGAAGAAATAATTAAATATGCCCATAGGATCAGTGCTAGCAATGCTGTTTGTGCCCCTCTGACATGGGTACCAGGTAACTATCATGTTTACGACAATAGATTTTTTTATAATAAATCATGGTCAGTATCTGGTCTTATAATGCTTTTATATAGTGAAAAACACTGAGGTTTATTAGAGTAACATTGTTTTCAGCTGTTAYATCTAATATTTTCAACAAAAATGGTTATCCAAAGTCCTGTAGACTTTACATACATCTTCAAAAGGCTATGAAACTGCTTACTTCCGTTACTGACTGGCTGCCTCTCCTCTCCTTTGTTTGTGTTTTCCCCCGAATGTTGGCCTCAATTGTAAGTTATGTTAAAGTATGTTAAAGACTTTTCCATGTGCTTGATGGTGTTCTCTCCTGCCCCTTATAATATTATTTACAGAGGATGTTAGTAATCAGTGGAGTCAAGAGGGTTTTCATTATGTCAGGTTTCAATTTTGGGAACTAACCTCCTCATTTGTCCAAAATGAGAATGTGTTTTTTCCAATTCCTGTCCTTGCTGTTTAGCTGTGAGGTAACAGGGAGAGCAAAGATATCTTCTAAACATGGGGTTTTTTTCCTTTTTTTTTTTTTTTTAAATGTGCCTTTTCTGCCAAGTTTGAAAGAACAAAGAAAGTCTAAGTGAAAGACACAGACTTGGATTTTAACAAAACAGGTGTGATGCTCATTGCTTATCCAAACAATCACAGTATGGGTTTTTTTGGTCAGGAAACTAGGCACTGAAGAAAAAGTTAATGTCTGCAAGACAAATGTTAAATATTTAAAAACATTTCTTTTTTTTTTTTTTTTTTTTCTAAAGGGGACCCACGTAGGCCATATCCTACAGATCTGGAAATGAGGAGTGGTCTCTTGGGTCAGATGAACAACCCATCCACCAATGGAGTTAATGGACACTTACCAGGGGATGCACTTGCAGCAGGCAGACTGCCAGGTAAGAGAAACTCAGTTTTGTTTTGCTTTTCTTTATTCTTTGTACAGTCATAGCAATTACACATTTTCCTTAGCAAAGGCAAATCAGAGCTAAAATAATGAAAATTATGGCTAACGTGGTTCCCTGGCAGTGAAGATGTAGTAAATAAAGTTAACAATTAGTAATTGCATAATTTTATTTCATGCTAAATCATACTGCAGACACTACAACTAAGTCAATATAAATAAAATTCACTTAGTTACCCTTCAATTTGCTTATTTTAAATTGCTGTAAATTAAGTGATATCATATTAAAAAGAAACATTTTCAAAGCAAACTTCTTAGCAGTAATGACAAAGTATGGAATTGTGAAAGCTGTATTCAGAARAAAAGGGGTGTATTGTCATCCCCTACCTTCCTTTAAGTCTACGCTCTATATAGCAAGACTGTTTGCTTAGAAGTTCTGAATTGAAAAGACATTGCAAAGGACAGCTGGTGAGGTAGTACCTCGAGTGTAGGAATTGAGCTTTAATCCCTTAATTGCTTAGTGAAATGGGCACTTCCACTGACTTTAGTGGGATTCATTCATTCATGCTAAAATAAAATTTAGTAGTATGTTACAGTAACTAAATCAAGAATTCAGTGGTTCTGTACCTGTRCAGCATTAATCTATTATGGTTAGATTAAATTGTGGAAAAATTCTTAGTTTGGATTCATAGGAGATCTGTAACAGTTCTTACCTGCCTGTTAAGCCATTTGCAGGTGTTATAGAAAGCTTGTTTTCAAAAATTATACTGAATATATTAAAAAAGCCTGTATCGTGATTCCATTGGAGAAATAGCAGACTTGGATTTTGTGTTTCCAGTCATCTGTCTAATCCTCTTGTCACCTCTTAGGAAGTGGTTTAAAAGTTCTGCATCATCTGGCTTTCTAAACCTCTWGCCTTGGATAAAATGGGTCAGTGAGCAGAATAGGAGTGGAACCCTGACATCTGTCCGTAGCAACGCACCAGGGAAGTGCTGAGGATGGGCCCATGTATCTTTTCTGTTCTTTTGAAATATGGTCAGAGGAGATGTTAAGGTTGTGTCTTCCTCATGGAGTTGTTTCAGTAGAGCCTATTCTGGTTTGCTCCTCTGCCTTACGGGATGCAAACTTGTTCCTTTTACTTTTGAGTGCTGTCTCGGTAAGATCTGAAAGCCCATTCTAGGACTTTTCCTTGAGAAGCTGGAAAACGTAGGATTTAAACTCCTCAAAGTTGTTAATTGAATCTGGGTCTCCTATGTCAGGGGAAATCCTTGAATTACTAGACTGTCAGGTAAGAGGAAAACATCAAAACTTCATTTAAAAGAAAGTAGAGGCTGCCCCGGCATTTTGTGTAGGCATCCTGAATCTGTTGATGAGTGGAGGCATGCCCTGAGAATGCTAATTATGGGATCTAGTCCTTTTAGAGACTTCTGCGGAGAGATGTCCAGTTCCTGAGTCCTTACTGACTCTGCAAGCCAGCCACTGGGCTGCTTGGTAGCCTCAAAACTTTGAGGCTGCTTAGCACACGCATTCAACCTGGTTTAATAGTGGACTGGTTCCAGCATTGAAGCGTGGCCACAGGATGTAAAACACTGGCTTTCATTCTCAGCTGGTTCAAATAGAATCCTAGAATCATTAAGGTTGGAAAAGACCTCTAAGATCATCAAGTCCAACCATCAACCCAACACCACCATGCCCACTAAACCATGTCCCGAAGTGCCACATCTACACACTTTTTGAACACCTTCACCACTTCCCTGGGCAGCCTGTCCAATGCTTGACCACTCTTTCAGTAAAGGAWTTTTTCCTAATGTCTAATCTAAACCTWCCCCGGTGCAACCTGAGGCCATTTCCTCTTGTCCTATTGCTTGTTACTTGGGAGAAGAGACCAATACCCACCTYGCTACAACCTCCTTTCAGGTAGTTGTAGAGAGTGATAAGGTCTTCCCTCAGCCTTCCTTCTTGAAGAACGTCCAGCCTTCCTGGACCCCTTTGCCCTTCAGGACTGCCTCCCAAGGGACTCTCTCAACCCTGTCCTCAACAGGCCAAAGTCCACCCTCYGAAAGTCCATGGTAGTGGTCTTGCTGACACCCCTCCTTACTTCACCAAGAATCAAGAATTCTACCATTTCATGGTCGCTAAGCCYAAGACGGCCTCCGACCAYCACATCTCCCACCAGTCCTTCTCTGTTGGTAAAGAGCAGGTCAAGCGAGGCACCTCCCCTGGCAGGCTCGCTTACCAGCTGCATCAGGAAGYTATCTTCCACRCACTCCAGGAACCTCCTAGACTGTTTCCTCTGCTGTGTTGGTTAATAAATTCGGTTAACTTCAGCACAGCTGGGATGAGACCACCTGGTACTATTGTTGGTCTTCCTAAAGTGGACTCAGAACTGGCATAAAGGCTGCATTACRTCCTCACATCTGTTGGTGGGTCGACTTTGTACAGGTAGGTAATGCATCTGATATTAGGGGACTGTTGCTGTAGTTCATCTGTGGAATCTCAGGTGTCTGCAGGATCAGGAGCTACAATGTGTGTGGAGTCTGTGTGCTTCTGAGTTAGGCAGCACCTGAGTGAGAGTAAGTCTACCATATGTCACCCCCTGCTTAGACAGTRCCCTCTTTTTCTGTACTCAAAGTCCCACGTGGGTGGGCTTTGTTCATTTCTGACTCTGCCTAATTATTTTTAATTCTTGCTGTAAGTGGGAGATAGTTGGTTTCTTCTATGGGATAGACTTAGCTACAGTGCCTGGTAATAAGTTGRGAAGAACTGAAGCACAGCAGTAGGAGCATAAATTAAAAGGAAAGGAGCAGAAATGGCATGTAGATGTGTGCTGCAGCCTTGAAATGGGAGCCATTTTGGGGTCAAGGAAGGGAGAGGCTAGGAAGTGTTGTGGGGGGAGGGTAGGTTGGTAGGGAGTACAGTATGGAATGWCTTTGGAAGTAGGAGGAGAAGGGAAGAAACAGCTGAGAGAAGTCAGAGGCAACTGAGGCAGGCCTGGCTGGGGCACAGTGGGGCATTCTCACCTCTCAAATATCTCTGTGGCCCTGGTTTTGTAGTAGGACACTCTTCTTTGCACTTGATTCACCATATTTGCTGTTGGAAAAACGATAACCAAGGTGTTTCAGCCAAATTTGGATAAAACGTTTTACTCTGAATTTCTATGGTCTGTCTTAAGTATTCGGTTTTGATCTAATGTTTTCATCTATTTTTGCATACTGACAGAGGGTGACCATTTTCATCACTGCCGGTGGTTGTGAATGTTAAGTCAGTTCAAAGTGTGCTTTGAAGATTAAAAACTCYGTATGAATATATACTGTTTTGAAGTGGAGTGATGAGACATCAAGAGCCACCTACATAAATGGGCCTCTCTGGCAGAGTAGGTTTTTACAGTGATAGCATGGCTCCATCATGATATGTTTTCCAGCTGTTACTGGAGGGTTTCATCTRTCCAAAATTCAGAAAGGATTTTAAGATTTGTTTTAATTTTAAATTGGAGTTCTGGTTGAATTTTGAATTTGTTGAATTTGTTGATACACAAAGCTGATGATAGTTTTATTGATTATGCCTCTTTTTTCCAGATGTGCTCGCTCCTCAGTATCCTTGGCAGTCAAGTGATATGTCAATGAACATGCTACCTCCTAATCATAGTAATGACTTCATGTTGGAGCCTCCAGGACACAATAAAGAGAATGAAGATGATGTGGAAGTTATGTCAACAGACTCCTCAAGCAGCAGCAGTGACTCAGACTAGGTACAAGAGGGACAGTATCCCTAGTAGACCTTTCCTGTGGTGAAGGTAGGTTGGATGCTGTTCGTCACAAACTGCAATACCCTTTTGTTACGCTGGCATCCCTGTGTAGGGAAAAGATAACAGCTGGCTCAGAAATAGGGTGACTAATTTAAAACCATGGACTTTAGAATTTCTTTTTTTTCATTAGATGTTCAAGTAAAATAACTTGGAGCTCTCTGCTGGAGAATCAAATTTCCAGTGATTATGTAAATGTGTGAATGTGTATGTTTGCAAGAGAGTGTGTGTGTGTGTGTGTGTGTGTGTGTGTATTTACTATGCATTAGATGACAAAAGTTCCTGGGAAAAAAGGTGTAAGGGGAATCCCCTTGTATGTTTGTTACTCTTTTGATGATAGCCTTTTCTATGGCACAGAAATGAGGCATGAAAATTGTAATTTTAGTATCTTTTTTTGTTATTGCCTAAATCCATGTTCTTGATCATCTTGTGTGTGCCGAGAACAAAAATATGGCAATAAGGTGTAAAAAAAAAAAAAGTCTGTAATTATTGTAATATATAATGAATGATTTGTCACAAATAAACTCAGCTTTGATGTAACTTTGTTTCATTTTGCAAACTTAAATCTTAGATGAGTTACTGTGTAACCTCAGCACATTTTATCCCAGTATGTGGTTGAATTCCGGTTCAGTTTCATAAGTTTGTACTCCATTTTCCCCTTTGCAAAATGCCAAGTCACTATTAGAAGCAGCTGAGCAGTCAGGAGCTTAAAGTCTGTCCTTTTCAGCTCAGCTTTATCAGGTACACACAGAACTGGGCAGACCCTGAGGCAGTGATGTAGAGTGCCCGTTCGCAAGACTTCACCAATACTTTGGTTAAGCATCCTGGGACCCTGGAGATGACATGCCTTGGGGGACGCTGCAGGTTCAGCTCCTTCCAGTTCACAGTGCTCACAGATTCTTTATTCTTGTCATCTATAATATTTTCAGTTCTTTGAACCTGCTAATTTGTTTACTTCAGGAGTTGCATTTCCTGCCTCAGCTACTATGTTCTTTCATCTTTCCGAAGGCCTTTCCCTGGCTTTCCTTTCCGTGTTCTGTTTTGCTTAAGGAGTCATTTTATGACAGCTACTTTTCTCTTTCGTGTTCCGATTTGATCAGAGGGTTACCTGTGTGAACTGCTGCTCATGGCAGTTACAGGTTTCTGCCCTGCAGCGAGGATTCCTGAAGCACAGATCACAATTCTCTCCACTTTTCCATTTTGTACATTACTCGCAGGAAGTATCTGATAAATCAGGTACTTCCTTATTTGCTCAGACAATCTTTCAAATATTGCTGTCAGTAATGCTGCCACATATGACCAAGATATGTACAAATCCCATAAGGATGTAGAAATGAAAAGGACCTCTTCAGTCAGGTTCAATCACATAATACGGGGCAGTGGTTTTTGTTTTAAAAGAGAAATGGGGAATTTGGTTTTGTCTCATCTGTTCCTTTTGGAAGTATTTTCAGATTTATTAAAATTTCACCTTTATTTTGCAATCTAAAGTTATTCCTATACATGCATATTTTAACCTCAGTATCATCTTTTCCTCTTTGGTGTTTACCCCCAGTGTCTTTATAGAGAACTGTATTTCCTCTTTAATTCATTTAATCCCAATACACCTGATCTCTCTCAAGCATCCTAGTTAACCTAGCCTAGCCCTGTTCTAGTTCACATTGTTTTTCTTAAACATGTGATCAGAATCATACACAATATTGCAAAATTAATTTCTTAATGCTTTGTACCATGGGATTAGTATTTTCTTCTCTAAATGCCCCTCTCTCAACACATCTTAATGACACAGCCACAGCTCACTAGTCTCTTTTGCCTTCTCATTTATAAGGACATTCTTTTCTTGGAATGAAATACAAATAGAGATAATTAATAGTCATGCAAAGTGTAATGTACAGTCTGCCCAAAACTCTTACATGGCTATATCRTGTGATTCATTAACTAAAATATTGTGGAGGTGGGTGATTGCTTCCAGACATAAATAAGAGTGAACAGAAGCAATGACCGCTTCTTTTTCTGAGTTGTCTGCTAGTCTGTTAAAGGATTAAATGGGACCAATGTGTTATATCTAAGAAATAGGTGAGATGACAGCTCTGCCCACTCTTCACATAACATAAAATCAGACTCTGGSTATCAGATGCATTCTAACCAGTTTTTTTTTACATCAGTGCTCCAAACTATATACTGTTCAGGAGTATTTTTCTCAAGGATGGATAACCATAATGCCATTTTAGGTGAATTCTATTACAAGCAATTTAGCAAACCACAAAGTTTTAACTGCGTGTTCTGTTATTCAGGGGCTTAGATGTGTACATAATATATTTTCCTATTTAGCAAAAGTACCAAAAATCAAAGTAAATGTAACATTTAGTTAAAGGGACTGAGTCTTAGCAGCTAAAAACTACTGAGAATCAAATTTTCTGGGGGGGGAAAAGTACAAATGCATGATACATACAAAACAAGCTATTTAATTTAGGGATTGCTGACAGCTGATTGCAGTRATGCACTGTAGTAATTTAATCAGTCCACTTAGAAAGGATACAGAAACCCTGACATATGGAGGTACTGTTTGTGTCCTCATTTCAGTAACTACTCATATATTTACAATATAGATAGAATGAATATAACCATTAATGGTAACAAAATATTTATTGCATGACAAACCATTTTACAGTGACCTCGGTTTTCCCATCAGGAGCTAGATGCCTTCTAAAATTTTAAATTGCACTAAATCATTTTAATGATTTTTTTTTTTTCATTATTCTTTGGGACAGATGGGCAGGACATCTGTCAACTCTTCCTACAGCCTCTTTGTTGACAGCTGAATGGAATAATTTTCAGTGTACATAAGTTGCTTTCAGGAAGAAAATCTCCACTTTTGAATAGAAAAAATAAGCTTTCTTCAGAGATACAGTAGTAAAGGAATTTTCGGTGATATTTCCCATCTCAAAACTGCTTTACAACATTATCTTCTTTCTTCACTTCAGAGAAAGAATATCCATCCKAAGGGAAGTTGTGCGTAGTTTATACTTCAAATTCTAAGCAGGAGGCTTCCGATCGTCAGTAGCATCCTTATACCTCGTATYACTCTGCTTCTCAGCAAAAAGAGCCACCTCCATTTAAGAAAATGTATGTGCAAAGTAAGGAAGAGCTTTAAACCCTTCAAGCTCATTTCTTTTAAGAACTCACAGGTCAATTCATAATTTCAGACAATTTTAATCTTTTGATATTGTGCTTATGTTTTATTCAAAAGAAATTAAAGGTATCTCAGAACATTTTGTACAATGSGTTTGTCTAAAGGAAACAGACAAAAACTGTGTTTTAAAAGAACCCTAAAGAGAAAAAAAAAGAGCCAAATAGTGATTTTTTTTAAAAGTCACATCCTAAAGTTACTTGTCCTAATGACTACAGCTGGAAAAGAATCAAATTTGGTTACAGATTCTAGAAAAATGAAAAATATAAACTCATTGGTTTTGTATACATCTTTGTGTACTGTGATTTCATTCACTACCAATTCAATCATTTAGTCACATCAAACTGAAAATTAACAATTCTATCAAATCCTGTAGCCATACAGAATTACACCCATTTGTGCTGTTTAATACTGACAACCCTCTTTAACCAAAAAGTTTGACCTTCTGCCATAGAGCTACACCTCTAAATGAGGTATTAGTTTGTACAATGTTATTTGTGTCAGCCTAGTAGAACACTGTAGGCACCTCTCCATTAAACTACTAAGAGTTTAGTAACATGATCAGGAATTAAAATCAACTGCAGAGATCTGAAACACTTCTACAGATAAATTCTAATGTAACTGAGGCTGCAAACAGAACTCTGTAATGAAAGGGGATGGCAGGAAGGGTCAGGGAATTTTCATTCCCTGCAACAAGCCACCACAACCTTTTCATGTTTATAATACTCTGATTTTCAAGTGTATACTGCTGTCTGGAGGAGAACGAGGCATTGTCTGTAAAATGTGACTTTTGTTCGTGACAGAATCTGAACTGAAGCTATGAGACAAGGCTAAGTTTAAAAATTGGTCCAAGATTTATAATTACAGGAAAGCAGCACGATATACAAAGTAGTTTTACACAGAAAGCAGGAGAGTGGTTTAAACAAATCAGTTTCTCTTGGGCCTGATGCTGCAACTGTTTCCAAGTGAGTAAGCTTCTCTGACTAGTTCTGACTTCCAAAGGGCTATTCATCTAGATAAAGATTAACCAGATAAAACACTGTGAGTTTTCTATAAAAGAAAACATTAATTGTTAACCACCAGAGCTAGAAATAGCTCTGGAATGAGAGGCAACTGTCATGTGAAATACGGTAAAAGCACTGAAACATTTGGCATCTTTTTGGCTTTGGGAAGGGTAATATTTTCACACGGGCAGAGTGAGCACGATATAGCCTTTTCTGTTTTACACCAAAAAAGTAGGTCTGTACTTTAGTTTGTTACATAATGTACATTTAGTTTTTAGGCTAGTTGGTGACTTCCTGTGTACCCCTTTAGATGATCGAGTTCTTCTGTAAAAGGATTGTAACCTTGCTCTCTTAAGCAGCGTAAGGCCCAGAACAGTTGGTCTGCTGGCGGAAATTCATCCCATTTAACCCATTCCCAACCTGTAGGGGGAAAAAAAAAAAGAAAAAGCCAGAGTATAAAATTAATCACGTAACAGCTCTGCCTCTGCARGTCTGGGTGGATTGTGCAGAAATTACCAATGCAAATTCAAGGTCTCTGTTGCATACACAGTTATTTTAAATTTATTACTCTCCTCCCCTTGGGCCTTGACCCCACTGGAAGCGAGCGCGTTCTCAGATCTGCACAGTAACTGTACCTGTAGCCACTCCCGCACCTGCTCATGTCAAAGTGACGTGGTAATAAAGGGAAAAATAAAATAAATTAAGCTAAAACGTGTATTTTGATACAACCGAGTAAGAGAACAGCCGCACCCGCAGTTCTCCCTGCGGGGGGGACCCGCGGAGCAGCCCCCGGTGACACCCCGCGCGCGCGCGCGCCCCCGCCGCGCCGCGCGCGCGCCCCTCACCCTCGTTCTTCTCGGGCTCGCGGTTGCGCGGCTCCGCCCCCGGCTCCGCKTCGCCCTTCATGAGGACGGTGACGTAGTGGTACCGCGCGGCGGTGCAGACCGAGTTGACGGCGGAGGCGAAGCGCACGTTGCGCAGCTGCAGCGCYGCCTCCTCCAGCGTCTCCCGCGCGGCGCACTCCGCCAGGCTCTCCCTGCGGGCGGGAGAAGGCGCGGCCGCCTCAGCAGAGGGCAGGGCCGGCCCGGGGCGGGCAGCCGGCTCTCCGCGCCGCCGGTGTGCGCGGCCCTGGGGGCCACGGGGGAGGGGGGGGACTCCGGGCTCCTACCCGAACTCCAGGTGGCCTCCGGGGAGCTGGTAGGTGCCGGCCCCCACCGGGCCTTTCCTCTTGCCCAGGAGGACGCAGCTGGGGTGCGCGGGGCTGGTGACCACCACCCCCACGCCGATGCCGGGCCGCGGGGGCTGCGTTGTCTCACCCATGGCAGCCGTGGGYGCTCGGGGAGGCTCCGCTCCCCTCCGGCCCGCAGCACGGCAACGGGCGGGGGCGGCTCCTCCGGTCAGACCGCGACCTGGTTGGGGCAGGCCGTTGCGGGCGGCATGCGCGCTGGGGGTGAGGGTGCTCGGGGGCGAGGCCTGTGGTGGAGCGGCGCGCGGGCGGCTGCGCTGGGGCGGCCCGGCCYCCCCCTCCCGCCTCTCCCTCACTGCGGGGCCGGGCTGAGGGGCGCCGGGCCCGGAATTTGACGACTGTGCTCGGCGTCGCTGCCGGCAGTACGAGGGCAACAAGTGCCACTTGTGAGGAAAGCTGTGAGCTTCCCAGGCAGGCTCGCAAGAGGGAGAGAGAGTGCCTGCATGGCGAAATGGCTTTGCGTTTTGGAGTTCTGTTTGCGGTTTTTTTTTTGGCCTCGGAATACAAAGGGGCTAATGAGATCATCGAGACTTAAAAATAAATATGTGCAAATGAGGGGCACCTAAAAACAAAGTAGTTACAACTCGGTTTCTTGGAGATCAGGGTGCCCGTTGGTTTCTGACTGCAGGTTTGTTCAGGACTTAAAAAGTGGCCCCTCTTAGATGAGCCCACAGTTCTTGCTGGGTGAAGAGTCTGACTCWGAAGCATCACTAAGAAATCATTAAAAAATAAACTACAACCTTTGCTAAAGAGATCCAGAGGCAGAATAACAGTTCCTGACTGATAAAGCAAAATTTCTGCTAGCAAATGTTTATCTTCATTTTCACAATTTTTTTATTATAGAAAGATAATTATGTAGAATATAAGATAAAAACTTTAATGTTCCTTATAAACAACTGTAATATTTGTCAGATTTTCCCCTTCCATTTATCAGCCTATTGATCACAACAGGGATATGAAGTATTATTCCTTTGCAGGACTTTAAAATACCTTTTTGGTAAGGTTTTGAAATAGTTGTATACAGATGTTTTGATTTACTTATGAAGGACATAGTGCCAAATTGGCTGAAGATTAATCACTGAGTTTTGTGGGATTAGTTTCCTGGAGTTTAATTGCCTGAACTGGCTCAATATGGCATTAGATGAGTGCCAGTGTTGGCATGAAGGAAATGTCAGGAGTGTATGGCTGGGCCTGATAGAAGCAAGGCTGCCCTTTGACAGTAGTTGGCTGTTTTGTTTAGCTGTAATGTCAGCCCATGCAGTGAACTACTGATATTAGTAAATAAAAAAATAACAATCTTGGGCAAATTGCCAGGCTAACTGACTTTTTGTAAACCAAGCTCATTTGTTTATATCCGTCCTCCAGTACAGCTGGATTATCTTAATCTCCAGATTAAACATCAGTCAGTTATGTCACTTCTGTATTTACAAATTAAGATGACAATGATCTTAAAAAAAAATCTCACCCACCAAACTCATTCTGGTCTAATATATTACAACACCACAAGGCTGTTTACCTGAACAGTGGAAACATTCTACTTTCTGTGTACACCATTTTCCTGTACCTTGTACCAAACAGCATTTACAAACAAGTTTGAGGGTGGCCACTGTGATTCTACTCATACCTTTTTAAATACAAAAAAATATTCATACAGTCATTATGTGTGTCAGAATGGTAGCAGATACCATTTCTTACAAATACTATATAAAGATAATTATGTAGAATATAAAAACTTTTGTATTTCTTATAAACAACTGTAATACTTGTTTAAGGCTAAGATTTTCCCTTTCTCTCTACCAGCCTATTGTTCACAACAAGGACAATTGTGATTGTATTATTGCTTTACAGGACTTACTAAAATAGCTTTTTTGGTAATGTTTTGAAATCTACTTTTATACAGATGTTTGTATTTAATTGTTTCCATTTCTTCATTTTACATTTGTGGTCATTAACATAAAAAACACTGTGTGAAAATAAAACACATTTTGTTGAGTGAATCTGTTCTAATCGGTTTCTCTTCAGGATTTATTTCGGATGTGGGCATGCGCTCAGAGGTTCTGCACAGATGATGAAGTAAATATAGGCCAGTATTTCTGAGTGCGATGGTGAACAGACATCCCTGAAGAAAAGAGATGAGAACAAGCCGAGAATGGGAAAGTAAAAAAGCATCTTCTACTGTAGTAGTATGTTGAAAAGCTTGCAAGGTTATGATTTATGTGCTCTTGTAAACTTGTCTATTAATATTTCATATGACAAAGTACTTCTGTGAGATAAACAGCTAAAACTGTATTTAAACCAGTATGCACCCAGGTTGCTATTGAAAGAGAGGCGCCTACTTTTCAGGCCTAAGCAGTTGTTCCTCATGCCAGCGCTGTTACTGAAGTGGCTGTGCAGTGAACTGGATGAGTGAACTGATCTGGCTCCAAAACCAAAAATTTTTTTGTGAATTTGTTTTCTAGCATGCTGTGGGCAGCACAGGGAGGGGATGGGACAGAGTTAGATCAGATTAAACAGCACGAAGCCAAACCTAACTCAGCAAACTGGAAAAAAGATTATTTTTTCAGCAGGATGGGTTCTCTGATATGATTTACTGCTCAGGTACATGAGTGATTGGATTGGCACAAGGGAGACAGCGAATATGAGCAGCTGGGAACAAGAATGATGGGACTAACCATGTTATTGACAGGCCAGATTTATGTCAGATTAAAATGACTATGCAGCCGTTCCTTAAGAAGAACACACAGAGAAATCAGGTCAGAAAAGCGCACACTGTAAAAAAGCTGCTTGAAAACCAGCTATACAACCAGAAAACATCCATTTTTCTGAGAATTTCATGCACGTGATTCCCTGGCTGTGAAATTTACTACATATTCACATTTGCTTAGCAGAAGTATGAACTGGAAGATGTAAGGATTATGTTTAAATATTTTACATTGCAAAGCTGGCATTCAGAAGCTGGGTGGAATGTGACAGCAGTGCATGGCATCAAAGTCCTGCCAGCAGGCTGACTGAAACATGAGCTTGAAAGATGTATGGATTTTCCCTCACTTGCATTCAAGCAGCTGGTTGTCATCCTGAACCCTAATATTGAAAATTTAAAATTTACATTGTTAACTGTTTCCTCACTTGTATTTTAGCAGAAATATTTCCGTGACACCTCATGGCTTCCACTAAATTGCCAAGTCTCTTAACATAAATCATCCCTTGCTGTAATGTTACAGCCTGATAGAAATTAGTACCAGAAATTAGGAAACACATGAGACATTGTTTTTAGGTTGCAACATAAGTAAGTTCTGATCACATGTACATAATAAAGTCCTGTAATTTTTTTTTAAAGGAAATCAGTAACGTTCTGTTGCAATTTTAGTTGGATGTAATGTGCATCCCTACCACTACATATTACTGTGCAGAGAGCTGAGCCTCACCTAATAAAGCAGTGCCAGAACTCCTTTGATTTGGGAGCTGAAGCGAGTCTCCTGGAGACTGACTTGTCTCCGCTAGCGCAGATTGTTAGGGTGAGAGTGGCAGAGCACTAGAGCAGGTGGTTCGGAGAGGCTGTGGAACCTCCATCCCTGGAGAGGCTGAAAACCTGACTGGACACAGCCCTGAGTGACCTGCTGGAAGCTGGCCCTGCTTTGAGGAAGGGGTGGCCTGAGGGGAAGAGGAGGGGTTGGAGCAGATGGCCTTCAGAGACCACTTCCAACCTAAACTGTTCTATGATTCTATTCTGGCAGCAGATAAGATTTCTGCTTACAAACTCATGTACTCAGTAGTTGCAAAAATAAATAAATTTGTTAAAAGGTCTGCACCTTTTGATTTAAATAATTATTTTACTTCTTAATTTCATAGAAGCAAGTAGCTCCTAACCTCTGATATGATCAGCTACACTAATTTGAAGACCATTCAATTCCTTAAAGCCAAGAAAGGATGACAAAGCTTGTAAGATCACAGAGGCCTGGGTCTGTTGAGTCCTTTGAGATCTCCTGGGACATACAGTGCTACAGAAATATGAACATGTGTGGATGATTTTTATTTCTTGCGGAGATACCAGGTATAGCTGAAGTTGCTTAGTAGTTCCTAATTCCTTGGGTTTAGTTTTTGCAAGTTTACTAAACTAAACCATAAATATTAATCCCATAAATTTCTAGCATGTCATCCTTGTGCATCAACTTTTGGGGGTAACTTCGGCAAAGCCAATTCAGTTATTTCTAGGAGATACATTTGGGAGATATAATYTAGGTTTAGGAACAAAAAAGCCTTTCGGGAGGAAAAAGACACTCAATGGTCAAAGGATGAAAATCTATTCAAGTTAGTGTCAGTAAATCCCTGTGCTGTTTGTGCACAGAGCTTTTTAAAGGCTTGCTGTTACTACCYGAGTATTTCACCTCACATGGCATATTCCAGTCCCTTCAGCTTAAATTTACCCACTTTTCCTTGAGATGCTGTCAGTTAGAACTGGGTGGTAGTTTTGCCTCACAGCTGAGAAATCAGGGCTATCTGCCCTTGTCACGGTCAGCATCAGCGAGTTAAGTCACCAGAAGCGAGTGTTCAGTCAAAAACTGCTCACGTAGTCAATAAAGCCRAGACATGATCTAATGAGCTGTCATACACTGCGTCTGAGATGTGGTGGTGGCAAGAGAGTAGTTTCCATGTTTTTGGATGAAAATCCTGGCTTTTTTTCCACAGTAGGATGCTGCACGCTCACCTCTAAGACAGGAGCTCTTGTCCCCTTTCTCTGCTGGGCTGTTCTATTGACACTSAGCTTTAGTTGTGTGCCAGAGTCTTTTTCCAGGAGGATGGCCAGCCTGCTTTATGAAGCTGTGGTTCTGCGTTGACCAGGTAAATATAGGTAGAGMACCACTCTAGCTATGCCACTTTTAACATTAGGAAAGGTGGTTATTAGGAGAGGTTGATAATCTACAGCTTCCTCCTTCAATGGGGATAATATAATTCCATGACTGATATTTTTCCTTTTTTTATTCTCAAGCTTGCTATCTTAAAAACATATGAAATTGCACTAMAGATAGATACACATTATAAGGGTACACAGCTTTACACTTGAAAGTGCCAATGCAAATTTTACCTATGCATTTAATTTGTTGGGGGTTTTTTTATATGGCAGTCCAAATGTAAAGAGTAGCTGCTTTAGACAAAACAAGGAGAGAAACCAAATGCAGTTTTTTGGGTTGCTTTTTCCATTTAGATTCAATCACTAAATTGTCCTGATTCAACAGGAATAAATGCTGCCATACTTGCAAGCAGAGTCTTGCATGAAGTTGGTAGCTGTATCTCCTACTAGGATATTGTGCAATAAATGCTTTGGAGATTTTAGATAAAACAGGATTCTCCAGTAGAGTCTGGTTCTACAACAGTAAAACAGACTTTGCTCTTTGCTCTCACATAGCGTAAAAGAACTCAGATCRTTGCAAGGTATGTCTGAATATTTTATATATTCCTATCATWACTTGTGTAAAACATCACAGAGTAGCTKACAGGAGTTCTTTCCTATTCAATAGGAATTGCATTGTCATGCAATTTGTTAAGCCAAGATGCACTACCACATGTCAAAATGTGTTGTCTTTTGATGCCTAAATCCACTCTTTTTTCCCCCCTTATACGCATGTGGCAAACAACTCTTGTCATCCTTAGATTTTTGACAATACATCTATACCGTTTTAGTTTGCCTTCTTATAATTTGAAATTTTTTTACTTAATTTCCTTGATATTAGTTCTTTGCAATTGCAAATATACTTTCATACTGATAATTAATATTGCTTGTCAAATAATTTTTCTTTTCCCTTCAGTTTATAATATATTTCAAATTTTGTATGTCTCCATCTAGAATTTCCTGAAGTCCACAAAATGCATTTTAAAATTAAAAAAGAAAAATGAAAGAAGATGGRTGAGAAAATAGTTTTTGCTCCAACTCTTTAAAAAGAAAAACCCAAAACRCTAAGAAGTAATATGTTTCATTTTTAGTACTTGTTCAGGTCCTCTGTGATAATGATGTCTTGCACTGATTATTACCTGCAAATAGACAGTTTACTGTAGCATGAACAATAAGCTGTTGAACGTTGACCCTGCGCTATGTACCTCTGATCTGATTTCCAAAGTTTAGCTAGGATTCACACCTAAAGATTTAGTCAGTGCATTATGGTCATAAAGACCAGCTTCATGGTTCAGTGCTGCAATGCTTATCCAAATTTCACTGCAGGGGAAGAARTGAACTTGATCTGCCTGCCTGAACTTATTGGGAAGTGGAGGAAAAGAAAGATGTGTTGACATTGCAGGGTCACTGGTTAGGTCCCRTGGGGCCTGACTTCCTTCCCAGGCTTTGCCTCTAAACTTGGTCTCTTCCTTTTCCATGGCTGTCAAATAGTATACTGCTAGAGAAATTCTTTGTTAGGAAATCTGTGGATAAAAAGTAGGYGAGGGTTCACAGTATCCCCAGTGTGCCACTAGCCTGTCTGTCAGATTAAGTAGTGATTTGATGGAGTGACCAACAATGAAGCTATGGAGAAGACTGAGTAAAGAAAGAAATGAAGACTGCTCACCTCCGGCTGGAATACTGGAATTTCCACAAATGAGCCTTCTACTTAAGAAAGGATCCCTAAATAACAGAAGGGAAATTTTGCAGAAGTTAGCCTACTTTGCCTTTGCCTATGCCCTGACCTTYATTATAAATTTATGATCTGCATCATTYTCCACAATCCTGGCTTCACATTAAACTCCAAACAATGTTTTTTTCATTACCTTTTCATATCAGAATTTATGAGACCTGTAAGATTGTCTACATTACGTTARTTCCTTATGATAGAACAGAAAATCCTTCATTTTAATATTGTACCTTGGAAAGGGCCTAGCTGAGTAAAAAAAAGGTTGATTCCTATAATCTTCACTGACTATCATGAGCTCCTGTACTTTTTTAATACTCTAATATYCTTTTTAATATCAGTGATGGAATTACCATTCATACCTGGTTCCATTAAGAGTACTCTTTGTCATCAAGACATGCTGTCAGCCCAAAAGTGGTCACTGTCTTCACAACGATTCATAGAGAATTGTGGTGTGCATGTGCAAGAGCAATAGGACAAATTAGAGCTGTGGTGTGATGAGACAGTCTTACTGTCTTCATTGCTTGTTAATTATTTCTTTGCTCTGCTGTGTACAGACAAGACTGAGTCATCAGAATGAGTGTAGGTGGTGAGACAATTCTGTTTTATTTGTAGCTCTGCCATTAACATTTTAAGTGACCTTGGGCAATTCATATGCTGGCAAAGATGGATTGTGCTCCAGCTTCTGTGAAACTTCTGGGCGTATTYAATCCCAGGGCAGCCTGAGACAGAATAATATAAAAGTGTCCATTAGCTCAGGACAAAAATCCATCTAGGACAGTACCTGGTGGTCCAGAGTGGATGTCTGGAATGTAATAGGCAAGAAATCATGACAGGGCTTTTGACTACTCTTCTACAGCCATCTGTGGCTCAGTGACATCTCAAGGCAGAGGTGGCTTCTGTGTATTTACCTACCCTCTTCTTGTTTCTCTTCTTTAAACTTACCAAGACTCYTCCTATGCCCATGTAAACTTCCATCATTTGCAGCATCCATGGCAAGGTGATCCACAGCTTAACTACACACTACGTGAAGAATCACTTTTGCAAGCAAAATCCTTTTGCTTGCCTTGAACCTTTCACCTACCAGCCTTCCMTGGTGTTCCCCAGTTCTTGTACTGGGAGACATGGTGAGCTGGTGCTTAATGTTCACACGGTCCCCTGTAGGAAAGTGCACCCATCTAGACCTGAGACTGCGTACAAATGCATGTTGCAAGGACAGGTGAACATGTCAGAATCCTTGCAGGAGAGACACTGGAGCACCTTCAGAGGAGGATCCTGRATTGCCTTTTCTGTATGACAATCATTGGAAGAACAGATGGAATAACCTGCTTGTATTGCAGATGGGTGCAGTCAATAGTTTCATGTTATTAGATGCTCCTGAGGGTCCCCTTAGCAACCTGCAGTTTGTCCAGAGTCAACTCTGACGGTACTCCTGCAGACAAGGAATGCAGAGAGAATTCACTGGCAGTGAGATGCGCTATGTAAAGCAATGTAGACACCACTGAAGAAYTTTTCTCACTTTGCTTCAAGTCAGGTTTTTTTCCTCTGACCTTGGCTGGTCCGGCAGCTAAACCAGTTTACTCACCTACCATACTGAAAAAGTGGGCTCCTCCCTCCTGTCTTCAACTAAAAGTGTTCTGGAAAGCTCAGTGAGGTTTTCTCCATGGGTACTGGGATGGTTTTTAAGGCCCTGCTAAATCTCTTCTTTTGTTCTTGGCAATTTTCTACCCTCCAAACTCATGGCCTTAGCAGAGGCTTTGGCTTTCTCACTCAGGTGTCCKTCTTGGCAAGGCCCTCTGTCCTAATGGTTTTCAGCTTAAATGATGACCAGTGGAGCTTAYAAGGTCTAGGAAGCAAATTAGATTGTACCATTGTCACTAGGTAGATGTGATAAATCCATAATAAAGCGAATTCATATCTATTTCATAATGCCTGAGCCTTCTGGGATACTTTATTTGGCCTCGAACAGCTTTCTGTCTTAAAATATCTATGCTCCTTCTACCGCATTTGCAATGTAACTTTTTTTCCTCCTTTATAGCTTTAAATACAGCTTCAGAGATGGCCTGTGTTAAAAAGCTTATTCTGACTTTAGCAAGAAATCTCACCATTTTAAACTTCGAATAGGAAGGAACCTATCACTAGAATTTTCTGGAGATTTAGCAAAACGCCTGGAYATCTATCAGAATCCTACAGTGCATTCCCCTTTCCTTGCACAATCTATGCGAGTGTGGGTCAGGTATTGAACCAGGCTGAGCCTATGCAAACCTGAGCTACTTCAACTGGACTCACTAGGAATTTGCCTGGTTGTAGCCAAGATCATTATCTTTTCCTGTTTCTCTAAGAAAGCAAAGAAGAGGTGAACATGTAATTTCCACGAACKGTTGTTTTTAAGGTTTGGGTTGCATTAACTCCCGACCACCTTGTACTGACAGTCTGAGCCGGATGGTGGCACTGCTGATCAGACAGAAAGCAGAAAGAAATTAATGTGTTTTTACAATGAATCCCAGTTAGACCAGTTCTCACAGCTGAGAAGGAAATCAGACAATGCAACGTCCAAATAATTAAAGCTCTCGATACAGCTAGCTGTGTATCACACTATCGACAATGGCAGCAGCTGCCACAATCTTTCTAGAAGTCCTTCAGTCCTGCAAGACCATGTAACATTTCTTCTTTTGATGTATAAGATAAAAACCTTCTTAATCTTACATCTGGARGAAGTCACTCATAGTGAGAAGATGATGATCCAATAGTAGTCATACTCTGAATGTGTTACAGCTCTTTGCAAAGGCAAGAATGAATTATAAACCCAGAGAGATTTGCCCACCTAAGTCCGGTTTCCTGACCTGCAGCCAGTACTGGTCTCTGAACAGTAGCTTTGGGCTTTTAAGCTTAAGGTTTTAAGTTTTGCCAAGCTTCATTACATCGTCTTTGTAAACTTTGTTGCATACTCTTTCTTCCCCTTTCCAGGGGGGAGGTAATTTCGGAGAATCTCCCAGAGTTGCGAGATTTCCTTAAGTTTGTGTGTGGACATAATGTACGAGTATTGTCCCGTGATGGAGCTGCAGGCAGGCCTGGTGCCTAGCGAAGAGCCACTGTATGTACAGAGGAGAGGTATTTTGGTGRAGAAAGAGCACAAAGTTTAAGTGTGGTGGTTTTTTTTTTCCCCKTGGCAGAAGGAAGTCTTTTATCAACTGTGGTGGAAAATTTTGGAYGCTCTATTAAAATTTTTCAGCTGCTTACAGGTTCAGTGACATGTACTCGTACCTTGAATATCTGAATGTAAGAGACACAGATCTAGGCACTGAGCTTGCTGCAATGCTAACAGGTGACAACACCACTATATGCAGACAGCAGAGGACCAGAAGTGAAATAACTGAACCATGGTTACTCCGTCTYTTACAATACTCGCTCAAGGAGAAGCTATGATAGTGCACTTTCAGTTTCAGAAGAAAAAAATGCAAATTGTCTGGTTATTGGGTAGTTCCAGTTACAAAACTCAGGAGAATCACAGCTCCGGCATGGCTTTCSTTCAGATCAGATCTAGCTTTGACATGCATTATATACGGAAATAACTGCATTTTCCTTATTATTGGCAGAGGACATTCGTTGTTCTGGTTTCCCAGGCCACGACTCTTWTCCTCATTACTGTTTCATTTTCAAGGAAAAAGCTTTGCTTCCTTGTGAGTCACAAGGTCTGTTCACTCGTTTCTGCAGAGACGTCTGTCCCCCGCTTAGGTTCGTTAGTGACGTGACTCAAGGCCACCATGGTAAAAGTACACATACTAAATTGCAAAGGCGGGGCACAGCTTCGAGCTGCGTGAGGCAGAAATGGGTTCGTGTCGTGACGAAGGAGCCTGGTACAGGGGGAGTACAGGAGATGGGCTGCAAAATARGTACCTAGAAATATTGGGTCTTCAGTTCAGTAATGGCTGTGTTTGAGTTATTGCACGAAGACACCCCTGGAATGCAAAAAAAAAAAAATATCCTCAGTGTAAAAATAATGACAAATTTTCCATTTTGAAGCAGAGCCAGGGCAGGGATGGCAGAAGGGAGCTGGGGTCCTCTCCTCCCGTCTGACACCCAACGGCGCCAGCCGGGGCCGACGTGGGCGGGACGGTTGTGGGGGGGATTAGGATCCCTGTCGGAAAATAACCTTTTTTTCAAACAAAATCGTTGAAAAACGAGAGGCTGGGAAGGCGGTGAGCTGCCCTCCCCGCCTCCTCAGTCCGCCCCGGCAGGGGGCAGCACGGCCGATCGGGGCACGGGCGGGGCCCTCGCAGACCACAGAGCCGCCCCGCCCCCCGCGCCGCGGGCAGCTGTCATTGCGGGAGGGGAGTCACGCGAGCGTTTTGTGCTCCGCCCCGTTCCCTCTGCCCCCCCTCTCCCCGTSGCGGTGGTAGCGCACGCGCGCTGGGAGGGGCACCGGAGGGCGAAGGGGCTCAGCCATGGCGGCCTCCATGATCTGCAGCCGGGTGTCGGCCGGGCTGAGGGGCAACGGCCTCCGCGCCACGCTGGGCACCGCCACGGCGAAGGTAGCGGCCGCTCGGGGGCGGGGGTGGGACGGAGCGGGCCGGGCTAGGCCCGGGCCGGCTGGGGTCGGGGTCGCTCCTCGCGAAGCGAGGGCGGGAGGAGCGGCCGTCTCATCCCGCTCCCGCTGCCGTCCTGCCCGGCCCTTCTCTGCCCGCCCTTCTCTGCGGCGGCGGGGCTGGCAGCCGTGTGCCCGCCTTTGGCGTACGTCCCCCCGCAGCTGCCGTTCTTATTTGCGGCAGGTCTTTCCGGCGTGGTTCCCTTTTCCTTCCTTTCCAAATCCCCCTCCCCTAACTTGCTTGGAAATCCCAATGTTTCCATCTCCGCCGTCACCTTACTCATCCGAGGGGTCGGGCTGTGCCAGTAAACTCTTCTTTCAGCTCGCATCTCCCCAGTCTCTGCTCTTGTTTCCTGTGAAAGCCTTGGTGGGGTATGGCCTTGTTTTTGGCAGCAGAGTGCTGGAAAGCAGTGCAAACAAAAGAGCTAGGGAGTCTGAAGTGTGTCACTCTCCGTGCGACTTTCTTCCCCTTCCACTTACGGAGGAAGGTCGCTTTGAGTTCCCCTCTCGTGTTACGCACAGCCTCCCAGGGCCCGGCCGGCCGGTCAGCGCCAGGAACAGCAGCTACAGCGGTCAGCACCTCTCGCTTGGGTTTCATGCCAAGGAAGGGGCCCC
Organism: Oceanodroma leucorhoa; assembly: GCA_030449065.1. Classification (NCBI taxonomy): domain Eukaryota; kingdom Metazoa; phylum Chordata; class Aves; order Procellariiformes; genus Oceanodroma; species Oceanodroma leucorhoa. Next base: position 6,515,840 of record JASVER010000054.1, on the reverse strand, counting down.
CTGCTTGCAGAAGGAATCCTTGGAGGTTAAATAGGATCTGTCGATTGGCTAGCTTGAAAAGCCGTAGTAAAGSTCTTGTGTTGTCTGCATGCTTACTGTATTTAAAATGAAACAAAACCTTAAAAATCCAGTCTATTAGAAACTTACTAATACAGACTGATTTTTGTGTACTTGTGCCTATGGTACATACTAAAAAAAATAAAAATAAGTGCAAAATTGTGCTTGTATCTCTTTGTTTTGTAGTCTTTTTACCTTGAATCTTTCAGTGCTAATCTATGTTCATGGATTAGCTGAATTCAGTAGGTTTGCTGTTTCRTGTGTGTATAAAATTAAGGTTTTGTTCCTATATAGTGAAATATGAAAAGTAGAGCAAATATTTTTTACTTTTGTTGTTGATAATTTTCTTGTGAAATACAGTTACTTTACAAGRTACCCTTTGGAAATCGATGTTGTCTTAAAGGTCATGAATAGCTGTTCTTCTTTAAAAGGCATTGCTCATGTAGTACCACTTCTGATGTTTTATTATCAAAATCAGTTTCTCCCTGAACTACTTCATACAAAATATTTATCAGAAATTCTTGGAGTTCTGTACATCACTTTTGCAGATGAAATTAAGACTCATTCCACACTGGAACTTCCTGGATTGAATATTAGGCATGTCATATTTTACTTACCATTTGAAATGTTCAAGTTATTTTGCACTTTTGGCAACCCTCTGATTCAGTGTAAATGTTTGAAACTGGTCATAGCTAGTTTTTTCTGTTTCAYGATAGTCATATGAAGGCTGAATAGTCTGTTCTGTAGCAAATTAAATTCACCGTGTACCACCACTGAAGGTGGTGTAACTTAGTTTCTGCTGCACCTCCTCCCCAGGGTTTAGTTCTTAGTTTGGCAGACAGAGGCTTTGAACGAACCTATGCTGTGTGCTTTTCTCTGTTCTCTTATGCTTCCAAAATTCCTCAAGATTCTTTTCCCTACAGATATATTCCTTAAAGTACTTACATGTTAAGGGTGTTTAACCCTGCCAGTCCTTGTCAGTGCTAGCAGCTTTACCAGCTCTTTCCTGCTGCCTCAATCAAACCTCACAAAACCTAATACCAGACCTGACATGAATGACTAATGTGGAAGGGTAATGTACAAGTGTAAGATTAAGTGTTCAGGTGTTTGCATTGGTACACTAAACTGTACTTGTTTAATATGTAGACTTTTTTTAACCTAAGCAAAGAGAGCAGTTTGTCACAACACAGTCATGTTCTCTGTTCTTTTTGTTTTCTTTTTTCTTTTCTTCTTTTCCTTCAGGTACTTGGTGGAAATCCAGGAATACTCAATAATCATGGATTTCAGGTCCAACAACAGCAACAGAGGAGGCTATCGCTACATGAATACTTGAGCATGGGACTGTTGCAGGAGGCTGGCATTTCCGTTCCACATGGACTAGTTGCCAGGACACCAGACGAAGCTTTCAAAATAGCAAAAGAAATAGGTATAATATTAAAGAGAACGTATACAATATAGGCATGGGATTGATACAAGGTGTAACTGCTTTTTCTGTCTTTCCTGGTAAGACATTTCTTAGAGTTCTGAATATACCTTCTCTTTAAGAGAGCCTTTCCTGTGAAGCAACTTCCTTGCAGATTTGAGTATTTACTTTGGAGCTGACATTTTCTTAATTTGAAGTTTTCTAATGCTTAAGATTGCTCAGTGTGCAATCACACAGTGAAATCAGTTAAGTGAACTAGTTTTAAAGACACTCTCGGTTGTGTATTGAGACTTGTTTATGAAGATAAACTGTGTCCCTGAAATTCCAATGGGGAAGGACTTGATCTTACTTCTGTTAAAGGCTGTGAACATATATTTCAGGCAGCATCATTCCTATATCCCAAATGCTGCAGATAGTTTTCCTGTAACTTGTGAGTCTTGTTTAGAAGGAATGGGGCAGGTATAAATGGTATTAGGCTAGACTAATACAACTACCTAAACTTTTCTGAGATGAGTAATAGACTCTACTTTGTAGTAGAGTCTGGATTTCTTTTTGCTCTCAAGCAAGGTTAGAGGAAATCTTGTGTGAAGAGCTTCAGTGGTGGTGGCAGGTAAGGCTTCTGTAGTCCAAGATCTCATAAAGAACAGAAGATGCAAAGCGTACTTACCTTTAGGCTGCAGAAGAAGAGTAAAATCCCATTCCTTTGTGAATGTGCTGTTCTGGCAGAATGTGACTACTTCATGCAGGAGGGGAGAACTTTGCTGGCTTGTAGTTATACACCAAATTCCTGACTTGTTGATGAAAAAGCATCCAACCTCCTTTGCCTGGTGCTTAAATACTTTATTTAGAGTTGAGTTTTAATATTAATTTGCTGCTTTATCTACTATGTGTCTTAGCAAAATTTTTTGTTTTAATTTAGATGTAATATAGAAGTCAGCTTCTATTGTTTGAGGCATTAATACTATTTTTTTTTTTTTTTTGTGTTAGTTTAAAGCTTTTTTTCCCCCTGGAAAAAATGTAGTAGGCTTGTCACATAGTTTTAATGAAGGACATTGCTTGTTGTATTCCACTCTCATATGCAAATGTCTAAATCTCTTTTCACATCCAAATGGGTATATTTKTAGTGAGTCCTGGGGTTATAGGTTTTGTTAGATTCATTTCAGTTTTATGTGTAAATTTAATGCAAGAAATGAGATCTGAAAAAGAAGATAATTTTTTTCTAGAGCAAGTTATGCTGCTTTGTAATGTAGAAAGGAATTGAAAAGCTGCTTTTCCTTCAGATCTGATGTCCCAAAAATTCAGGTATTGTCTGCCTGCCTTCTTTGTCTTGTTCCCCCTAGAGAGTAAATGATACAAAATTATAACTTCTTTAGTATGAAAGAAGGGTGTTAAAATACTTTTGTTCTGAGAATGGTTTAAAATTTGGACTCTTAAATTCTGTTAAGGGTGAGCTTGTAGCATAATATAAACTTCATAAATCGGGCATATCCCTTTACTTACATTAATATCTGCGCAGACTTCCTGCTAGTGGCAAATGAGACAACCTTTGCCTATGGCTCTTTAATAGACAGCAGGGAAACTCCCTGGTCAAGTTTCCTTTGTTTTGTTCCTTGTTCAGAGAGGAGTCCTATACCAAAGTAAGTATGTCTGACCGCTGGTTTATAGCTCTGYCTCATCAGTGTGATGTCATAGGTATGCCTTTTATCTGGAGTATGTGATCCTGTGCAATTTCTGGGGGTCAGAAAAACGAAGTTGTGAAGTGTATGAGTTAGCATCCCTTAGTAAACTAGAACTGAAGAATTCAGGGCTTCTGGTTGTCAGCCATATTCTTTGTTCAAGTTGGAGTGTATTTGACACTATGGCTTTGTTTGATACTAGAGATGAGGAAGGGTAGACTTCCTAAAAGGAGAACACACCGAACAAGCTTGAATTTTTGAGGCACTGCTCAAACATTGTCCAGAACTCATTCTGAATGGTGACAGATTATCCTGTGCTCCAGTGTTTTGGATTTCTTTGTTATTGTAGCCATTTCCCCACTAGTTTTCATTTTGTATGTACTTAAAAAAACCCAAACAAACCAAAACCAAATGGAATCTCTAGCAGAATGAAAAAAAATCTCGCTTTTTTTTGTCCACCTGCTCATTGTTTATTTTTGTTGTGTAAGAGTTGTTGCCGGTAGATACAAGATGATCTTTTTTTATGTGTTAAACTGGTTTTTCAAATGTTTGCCTAAACCGTTACAAAGATAGTCGGTAACACTGCTTGCTCTGTCTCCCTAGTGCTGATCGATGTGCTCCTGATAACCTTTAGTCAGAAACTTGCTCTCTGTAAACTTGAGTTTGGCATTGGATTTCCTTTCTTTTGCAGATACCTCACTCCAGTTAGAAATGGGTAACTTTTTATCCTAGCGTGTAACAAATAYAACCTTCTCATTAACAGAGATTATCATAGGTTAGCTGTGGCTGTAGCTAAATCAGTGTAACCCTGTTAAATGAACGAAGCCAAAGCTTAACCATACYGAGGATTATTATTACTGCAAGGTARTTAGTGTGTAGTAGAATTAAGTTGAGGCATACGARTGTTGCAGTTTGTCTTAGAGCCTAGTTAGAAGAGTGCGCTAAATATTCTTTAAATAACAAAAATAATGAAATTTGTTAGAATTTCATTCTAAGAATTTCATGCATACGAATGTTGCAGTTTGTCTTAGAGCCTAGTTAGAAGAGTGCGCTAAATATTCTTTAAATAACAAAAATAATGAAATTTGYTAGAATTTCATTCTAAGTTATGCTTATCTTGGGGTCTGAAGTTAGATGAAATAGTCTGGAAGCTATAAAGGTTGCTTCCTCTCTACCCTCCAAGACTTACTTGTACTAAATATTTTTTCTGCTAAAGACCAGTGTCCTAAAGAGGGCAAATTGTTTACCTGTATGTGAAGTAAAATACAGTATTTGAGCTTGCATTGTTTTCTTCCCTATCACATTTTTCGAATATTTTTAAAAGAAACTGAGATGAAATTAGAYGCTGTGAGCAACTTTTGAGCAACGATGACAGATCACTTATGGTTTAAGTCTTAAGGAAAAAAAACTTTTGTTTTTTTTTGCTATTTTTTTTAAAATTTGATTTCTGCTGCAGCTATCAGATTTCTTAAAGTGCTGTTTTCAACTCAGATTTCTGTTCTAGCTGGATTCTGCAAATGATTATTGTTTTGCTCTTATTTTTTTAAAATATTTTCTGTTGTGTCATGGGAAGGTTGGCCATTGTAATTATTACAATTGGTTTACATRTAGCTTTTTCTTTTCATATTTGTCTGGTTGTTGAGAATCATCATTGGAATTTGCTACTTAGCAGAAGCAGCTTTTCCCTATAAAGMGCCTGCCGTCTCATTTCAAGTAAATTGTTATCACATACTGGTTCATGAAACTATTCTTTTAAAATAACTACCACTGAGTAACTCAGTCCCTGGGAGTAGGTTTGAGCCTCCTGTAAATGTCACTGCTCASTTAATTTTCCTCCAGCAGTTCACTGTCTCCATTCAAGACCTCTAGATCTCATTTGTATCACTCAGCTACTCAGAGCTGAGAAGACTTGTATCTGATGAATTCTTTAAAGACTTTATTGATTAAAAAAAAAAAAGTATTTAGCTATTTGTGGACTTTGCAATATGTGGCTCTTCATAAGTGACATAAGCGTCTCCGTTAAATTTTGAAAAAGTGAGCTGAGTAAATTCTGCTCCAGAGTGTTGATAAGAGTCTGCAGTATGTCTTGATGATCGCCTCTAAGTTTATGTTTACTCTCAGCCTACACGTGCATTCCAGCTAGCACTGTGACTGGTGCTGGTTTAGAAGCTGRTACACATTTGTTATCAAGAACATGACTAATGAACCTAAAGACTATTTCCTGAAGAACAGATGCTTCATCAGGGTGATAGCAGATAGCTCAGCAGAACACACTCTTCGAAATGTATAGTATTGCTGTTTGTTAAGACAGCAGCTATGAAAGTGTATGTATTGCTGTAACTGAAGTTTTGATGCTTCCTCTGTTAACAGTTGTGTAGAAGGGAGTGACATATTGTATGCCTGTAGAAAAGTCTGCTTTTCTTTTATGTAAAGCATATATTTCTATTCATGATGATTCGAGAGGTAAGGCTTCTGAAGTGATTAATATCTTGAAGGAGCTTTTGTGTTCCGGTAATTTTGTAGGATTTTAAGAGAGTGAATCCCACGGCTTTATGCTCATGACAGACTGTCAAATTTTAGTAAAATAAAAAGCTACACAGAATAGGAGGTATTGAGAAACTGAGTGCATAACATTTCACCTTTCTRCACCAGAGTTCTTGAAGGGAGACTGAAAGCAATGAAGTCTTCTTTGCTGCTACTTCTGCTATTGCAGTTTAAGAGGTCTAGTCCATCTCCTTATCAGTGTGATTTATAAGGAACGTTCTTTTTTGGTATGCTTTCCACAGAATTACTCAAGTGATTGGCTTGGCTGTATTCCTGCAGACAGTTCTGTGATTAATAGATGTTTCTTTTCAGAACTTTTAAGTCCTTTTCAAAATTATTAAGACCTTTCAAGTTCTTTTCAATGTTGTTAGTTTATTTTTCSGTCTATTGCTTAAACATACGAGCTGTATATGTTTGAAAAAAAAAAAGTAATGCATAAACCTGGGAAGATTTGTAAATAGATTTGTTGATCTCAGGCTTGATTTAATCAGAAACCAAAGTTTAGTACAATGTGTGCAATGATTTTCTTAGGTAAATTACTAGCTTTTTCTTTATTAGCTTTTCAAAAGAATAGGTATTCCAGGCACAGTGGCACAAAAGTTGGGATGGTTTTCTCCTTAGTGTATGCCACACCTTCCTTGGTAGTCTGTGATTATGTTTTTTTTTTCTTTCTTCTATGTCACACCGAAAGCTCACATCTAGTTTTTTTTGTTCCTAATACTTTTTGGTTGTTTTGCCRTTATCAGTTTTCCCTGTTTCAGCCCAACTGAAGTGCATCTACACCAATGCAYGCAGCATGGGCAACGAACAGGAGGAGCTGGAAGCCATTGTGCAGCGGGAAAACTATGATATAGTCGCCATCACAGAAACCTGTGGTGGGATGACTTGCACAACGGGAGTGCTGCAATGGATGGCTATAAACTCTTCAGAAGGGATAGGCAAGGAAGGAGAGGCGGTGGGGTAGCTCTGTATGTTAGGGAGTGTTTTGACTCTCTAGAGCTTGAYGATGGTGACGATAAGGTTGAGTGTTTATGGGTAAGAATCAGGGGGAAGGCCAGCAAGGCAGATATCATGGTGGGAGGTGGGAGTCTGCTATAGACCACCCAACCAGGATGAAGAGGCAGACAAAATATTTTGTAAGCAGCTGGGAGAAGTCTCACAATCGCTAGCTCTTGTTCTCATGGTGGACTTCAATTTGCCAGATGTCTGCTGGAAATACAACACAGCAGAGAGGAAACAGTCCAGGAGGTTCCTGGAGTGTGTGGAAGATAACTTCCTGACGCACCTGGTGAGGGAGCCAACTAGGGAAGGCGTCCCACTGAACCTGTTGTTTGTGAACAGAGAAGGACTTGTGGGTGATATGGCGGTTGGAGGCTGTCTTGGGCATAGTGATCGCAAAATGATAGAGTTTTCGATTCTTGGAGAAGTAAGGAGGGGGTCGGCAGAACTGCTACCTTGGACTTCCGGAGGGCGGACTTTGGCCTGTTTAGGCGCCTGGTTGAGAGAGTCCCTTGGGAGGCAGTCGTGAAGGGCAAAGGAGTTCAGGAAGGCTGGACATTCTTCAAGAAGGAAATCTTAAAAGCACAGGAGCAGGCAGTCCCCATGTGCCGAAAGACGACCTGGCAGGGAAGAAGAATGGCCTGGCTGAACAGAGAGCTTTGGCTGGAACTCAGGAAAAAAAAGGAGAGTTTATGACCTTTGGAAGAAGGGGCAGGCAACCCAGGAGGACTACAAAGATGTCGTAAGGTTATGCAGGGAGGAAATTAGAAGGGCCAAAGCCCAACTAGAACTTAATCTGGCTACTGCCGTAAAAGACAATAAAAAATGTTTCTATAAATACATTAGCTAAGGAGAATCTCCATCCTTTACTGGATGCAGGGGGAAACAGTGACAAAGGATGAGGAAGAGGCTGAGGTACTTMATGCCTTCTTTGCCTCAGTCTTTAATAGACCTGTTGTTCTTGGGGTAYCCAGCCCCCTGAGCTGGAAGACAGGGATGGGGAGCAGAACGAAGCCCCCATAATCCAAGGGGAAATGGTTAGCGACCTGCTACACCACTTAGACACACACAAGTCTATGGGGCCAGATGGGATCCACCCAAGRGTACTGAGGGAGCTGGYGGGAGTGCTCACCAAGCCCCTTTCCATCATTTATCARCAGTCCTGGCTAACTGGGGAAGTCTCAGTTGACTGGAGGTTAGCAAATRTGAYGCCCATCTACTAGAAGAGCTGGAARGRGGATCTGGGGAACTACAGGCCTGTCAGTCTGRYCTTGGTGCCAGGGAAGGTTATGGAGCAGATCATCTTGAGTGCCATCACACGGCACGTACAGGACAACCAGGTGATCAGGCTGGTCAGCATGAGTTTATGAAAGGCAGGTCCTGCTTGACTAACCTGATCTCCTTCTATGACAAGGTGACCCACTTAGTGGATGAGGGAAAGGCTGTGSATGTTGTCTACCTAGACTTTAGTAAAGCCTTTGACGCCATTTCCCACAGCATTCTCCTGGAGAAACTGGCTGTTCATGGCTTGGACGGGAGTATTCTTTGCTGGGTAAAAAACTGGCTGGATGGCCAGGCCCACTTAGTTGTGGTGAATGGAGTTAAATCCAGTTGGTGGCTGGTCACAAGCAGTGTTCCCCAGGGCTCAGTATTGGGGGCAGTTGTGTTCAGTATCTTTATCAGTGATCTGGATGAGGGGATCGAGTGCACCCTCAGTAAGTTTGCAGATGACACCAAGTTGGGTGGGAGTGTTGATCTGCCTGAGGGTAGGAAGGCTCTGCAGAGGGATCTGGACAGGCTGGATCGATGGGCCGAGGCCAATTGCATGAGGTTCAACAAGGCCAAGTGCCGGGTCCTGCACTTGGGTCACAACAACCCCAGGCAACGCTCCAGGCTTGGGGAAGAGTGGCTGGAAAGCTGCTGGCAGAAAAGGACCTGGGGGTGCTGGTGACAGCTGGCTGAACATGAGCCGGCAGTGTGCCCAGGTGGCCAAGAAGGCCAATGGCATCCTGGCCTGTATCAGGAATAGTGTGGCCAGCAGGCGGAGGGAGGTGATCGTGCCCCTGTACTCAGCACTGGWGAGGCTGCACCTCGAATACTGTGTTCAGCTTTGGGCCCCTCACTACAAGAAGGACATTGAGGTGCTGGAGTGTGTCCAGAGAAGGGCAACAAAGCTGGTGAAGGGTCTGGAGCACAAGTCTTCTGAGGAGCGGGTGAGGGAGCTGGGGTTGTTTAGCCTGGAGAAAAGGAGGCTGAGGGGAGACCTTATCACTCTCTGCAACTACCTGAAAGGAGGCTGTAGCGAGATGGGGGTCGGTCTCTTCTCCCAAGTAACAAGCAATAGGACAAGAGAAAACRGCCTCAAGTTGYGCCAGGGGAGGTTTAGGTYGGGCATTAGGAAAAATTTCTTCACYGAAAGGGTTGTCAAGCATTGGAACAGGCTGCCCAGGGAYGTGGTGGAGTCACYATCCCTGGAGGTATTTAAAAGACATGTAGACATGGCACTTTGGRTTAGTGGTGGACTTGGCAGTGTTAGGTTTATGGTTGGACTTGATCTTAAAGGTCCTTTCCAACCTAAATGATTCTRTAATTTGTGAATTATCTGCTTGACTATGTTAACTGATGTCTTTTAGGTTGTCTGTAGAGTCTGAAGCTCCAGAGCATTTATTCAGATGCTGTAGGTCATGGATGATGATCTAAGGTGACAAACTTGTGCAGAAGTCCCCCAGGTGTTAAAAAGAACCCTGTAGTGGTCAGTGCTAAGTAGTTTTTTTGCAATTATGTTCCTGCTTAGCTGGTCAAAATTTCTAGRTAACCAGCATTAGTAGTCTAGAAACCAAACATTTCCTTGAATTTTGGCAAACACTGCTTTTTTGTCATCCGAAGCTTACATTTGGCTTCAGCCTTTGCTTTCTTCTATAGCACTTCACTCCTTTGAAATTCTAATATCARAACATGTTGTTGATAATAATTCACTAATTCAAATAACTTGTCTAACCAGCAGCTTCAAATTTTGACTGCTGTATTTTAATTGCTTGACTTAAGCTATTGCCAAAAACAAACCTGTATTGTGATTTGATGAAAAGCTTGATGCAGTTGATTAATGTCAGGAAGTATTTGTGTAGAAAATAATATTTTTTAATAAGCATGAAACATCTTGTTTGCTCTCCTGACTGGTATGGTCCTTTCAGTGAAAGTGTGAAGATTCCTGGCACATAATTATTTCAGTAATCCTACTTTTGATTTGCATGCAGTGATTCTTCTAACACTCAAAAGTTTCAAATGCTGAAAAAATGTAATTTTGAAGTTAAATTCTAAATAACTATACTTATTAACAAAACACAGACAGTATACTCTGAAGAGATTTTCTGCCTGTGTTGGCAGAGTTAGCGTCAGTGTACTCTTTATGTTGAGACTTCTGTTGRTAATATATTGTTAGTTACAAGCCCACCTTTTCCCTCCCTAATTCCAGTAAATATAACAACATTGCTTAAACTTAGAGTTTTTATTGTATCTGTGCAACAAGAAAAAATTTGGTTTGCGTTATAAAGGGAGAGATACTTTTCCTGGAACTAAAAACTTTTAAATACAGAGTAACTGAGGCAAAAGTTATGGGTCTATGTCTGTCTCCCAGAGTAGTTGTTGAATGGTAGTTGAGAACTTGATTGGCACTTGTGTTACTAACCTATCACTGCCTTTTACTATTGTCTGTTTTGTCAGAATGCATTAGGCTTGCATAGTTATCATGAAGGTGTTTATAATATGTGGAAAGCAGTACTGCTGCTACAGTCAATATTGGGCAGAGAAGTGGCAATTAAAGCGATTTGACAAAAGTCAGAATGGAAACTTGTAAAGCAGGACATTTTAATAAAGATTGTCTGCCTTAATCATCAGACTTTCTACTTGCACAGAAAACTTCAGAGATACAACAGAACAACAAGCCTTCTTGCCTTTTAATGAGCTTATCATAAGATTGTATTTTACATAGATAACGCATGCATGCAAGGAGAAAGAGACCTTTCTCCCAGTTTGAAAGCTTAGGTTATGGAATCAGAAATTATTCCTTCCAATAAATAAATATCAGTRTTGTTAGAAATGGCGATTGGGCTGTTTCCTGGCTATATTACTGTTTCACTATCTAGTTAATAAACCAYTGTTGAAGGTGAAACCTGTAGTGTTAGTACTGTATAGATTTTTGTCGACCTGAACAGATAGATGCTAACTCAGTGTTCTGCTGATTTCAGGCACCTGTTCTCATTGGTATCTACTCTTAATTTTCTAAACATTTCCTGATTCTTTTCAGGCTGTTTTACTTACATACGCTTTTAGTGCTAACTGCCATTAATACAGAAATGCAGCTCTTAACAAGTGTTTGTTCTGAGTTTTGTGYGTTGGTCTGTAGCTTACTTGCTTGAGACATTAGCTGTTCTAAAGGTTTGTTGTTTTGTTCTAGTGCCCTGTGTTAAGGCTTCACAGTTTGTTACCGCTGCTGAAAGCAGATGTCCTGCTTTCTGTCCTGCTCACTTCAGTGTCCCTGTGCGTGTGCTTGTCACACGGCGCACAGGCTTGCAAAAGTGCTATCCACTGGATTAGCTTTTGCCTTCAGCAGAGTCACTCTTCTGATATGCTTCAAGGCATGATTGCTCAAATGCTTATGCTGCCACAAGAAGGGAGACTGGAGTGAAAAGCTGAGGACAGGAGGCAGGGYAGGACTGCTGCTGTGGTGTAGCGTTGGCTGGTGTAAACTGTTCTAGCTTTGTATGTGGATACCTGCTSTAGGGCAGAAACTACTATTTTTTCATTGACACAAAAGCCTAGCAGTATTTCAAAGCAGTGTAAGCAAAACAGAAGGGCACAACTGTTGACACCGAGTAGAAACCTAGKTGGTTTCCAAATTTTTTGTTGGGTTACTGTGTATCAGCAGTTCTCTGCTGTGTCAGGTTGTGTGATAGTGCTGCAGCTGTAACACTGCAGATGAGATGTGTAACCAAACGTTTCTGTCCTCTAGTTTTAGGGTCACTTTAAATAGGAGCTGTAGGAAAAAGATGTTTATTGAACAATAAACTTTCTGCATGGGTCAAGTTAAGGTTTTCTCTTGGCATGTTATCTTTAATTTTGTTTCAGGTACATTTGTGCAGCTTAATTGCTTGTAAACATAGCTGGTCAAATAACCCTTGAAGTTTTATGTGTTTATGCAATCAAGCAGCTAGTTTGCTTGCAGTGCTGTAGGAAAACAAATTACAAATAATTAATATCCTGCTCATTTAATGCAACAGTTGTTTCATTCTGTTGCATAAGGGATAGTCCAATGACGAGTTTGTTATGGCCAGAACTGGTTGCAAAAAGTTTGAAGTTGTTTCTCACACACTTTTTTTGGATGTCTTTGTATGTTACCGAAGTGTAATCATGCATAATACTTAAATTCTTAAGAAATATCCTATGGCGTCAGGCCAGTGGTGCATCTAGCCCCAAAATTCTGCCTCTCATGGTGGCAAAAAAACATGCTATTTAGGCAGATTGTTAGCCTGGGTATTTTCTGCGGTCCGTACCCCTTGTTTCCCCCCAGCATTCATAATTGTCTTAGGAATTTCAGAGGGAACATCTCTGCTGAGTTCCTTTTGAATCTCTTATTCTGCCTTCATGTCTCTTGGCAGGCTTCACTATCTTCTGTGTAAATAAGTGTCTTTTTTTTCTTGTACCTTTTTAAAACTGACTTCCCTTGGTAGGTGGCTTTTGGTTTTGGCTGGTGTAGAGCAGGATACGGAATGTATGATGTACGTGTCGTTGTGTGTTCTTGCTCTGTCCCTCACCAGGTATGGCTAAAAACCATAATCACGTTCTTGCTTTGTTCTCCTTTGATAGATTTAAAGAAGCGCCAAGCTCTTTTAGTCTTTTCTTGTAAGGGAAGCTCTTAATTTCAGTGATCATGCTAGTAACCAGTCTTGCCCATTGAAAATTACTTYTATGATTTTGCCCAGAGCTAAACATAATGTTCCAACTGAGATCTTACCAGAGCTTTAGCTGGTATCTGGTTCTGACTTGTTCAGATTCTGGTCTTTATTGCTAGGAGGAGTAATCGCTGCAAAGAAGGTGCCTGTGGGTGAACTTCATGGCTTTCCTGAAAACTTCTCTGTAGAAGCAGCTTTTACCTTCTGGACTTAGTGTAGGAGATGAAAAGTAGGGTGGAGAAATAGGACCCTCTCTTCTCAGCTTCCTAGTGGACTGTAATCTCTTAGTCTTGATTACTAAGTATATCAGTTCTGAACCTTTGTCATATATAAAACTTCTGTAGAAAGCTCAAAATAGTAAAATAATGCTGTGAATATTTTAAATCYTAACTATTTGAGTTACTTCAGATCCTTGTGAAGGAGCCCAGGTGGATCCTCTGTGAGCAAGGGAGCAAGTGTGGGGTTTGTTTTTGTGTGGTTTTTTTTTTTTTTAAATCTCTTCACAGAGAAGAAAGTATTTTCCTCTGTCTTTTATACTAACACTAAGAAGTCATGCTCCTCCAAATTTTGTGTTTGTATGTATGTACAAGGTAAATTGTTTTCAAATGGATGGAACTTTATTTTTAAGCTCGCAAGCTGGAGTACTTGACTTCATTTATCCTTGAAGCTAGTTTTTATAATCTTGTTCGTACATGAGGCTTCAGAGTTCCCTAAAGCAAACTTTGTACTTAAAGTAATTGCATAAAAGTTAAGTCTTGTTTTGCGTGGCTTCTGTGAAGCATGTTAACTTACTTGATTGCCAGTACTTAGTAGTTATAAAAAATAGTTATCTTCAGGAACTGAACTAAATATTAGGTAATAGGCTATAGTAAATCAACATACACTTGTGTGTTTATAACCTTCATGCTGCTTGTACCAAAGAACTTCATATGAGTTGTGAATTAGGAGATCTGTTGTTAGGTAGACAGTCAAGAAGTAAAATCTACAAGTAGCTAGTTGGGAGTAGTAACTTGAGCATTCCCTTTGCTTATAGCTGCCCTAGCTTGTGATATTATGCAAGTTTAATTTTATCTGGCCAGGCAGGATGCAGGTCAAAATAGGAATCAACACAACTTTTTTGTGTCTGCCATAATCTCTTTCAGTATGCATAGCGGCTAGTTTTGCTCGAGTACTTTAATTTTTCTTAGGCTTTTCCATGGTTGCCTTTTCACATCCAAGAGAACAGCAAGTTCTTTCTTTGCTTGGAAAGACCAGAGTGGCTTAGCTAATGGTGGCATGAGAAAAGATGGGATATGCYGCACAAATGTGAATGGGGCAGCTCTTAACATCTTGCAGTCTAGCTGCTSTCTGCAGTGTATTCAATGTAATTGAACTTGAATAATAACTCGGGGCTTTGTTTTTCTTCCTTTATCACCTTAAATGACTTGATGAACCTTTTTCTTTGCTTTTTCTCTTTCAATGACAGTTCAGAATATCCCAGTTARTTTTGATTATAGTCTCATACTTTACTTTTTAAACCCAAATGCACAGTCTCCCCTACCTAGAAGAATATTTTGTAAAGGATTTTTAAACACTTAAAGCCAACTAAAGCGCTTACTCTGCCTACTCTGGGAAAAATAGTGGATTTGCTTAGGCCTCTGACTTCTGCAAAGCACTCAAGCTTATGCATCAGTGCTCTGCTGAATGGAAGCCRTACTGGATCTGCAAGTTGAATTGGGTAAGTGCCATAGTTACATATCATTGCTGAGAAGATAGTGGTTACAGATATAGGGTATTCGTACTTGATTGAGGAAAACCTTGGATTATGGTGTGTCAGATACTCAGTTTCATCTTGTTAATAATCTGTGAGATACTAACCATTTCTTACTGGGTGCTTAATCATTTGTGATTCAAACATGTGTTAAAGATATATCAGAACACTCAAAGCATCAATGCTTTTGGATATTAACTCACYAAGGTTTGTCACAGAACAGCCTAAAGCTGCAATTTGTGGATGGTTTGAGACTTTTGGAATAATCTATGTGAGTTACAATACAGTGTTTGATTCACATATTTGTGTTTTGAATCGGGGCGGTGGGGAGGTGGAGAAGGGGGGATAAAATGAAAACAGCCTTTATTATTCTACCTGGGGCAATTCGTTTTAGTAGTCACAGATGACAAATTTTGGGTTTTCTTTCATTCTAGGTTCAAAGGATCTTGTGGTAAAAGCACAGGTTTTAGCTGGTGGTAGAGGAAAAGGAACATTTGAAGGTGGCCTCAAAGGAGGAGTGAAAATAGTTTTTTCGTAAGTTGTTTTTAAATGATCCGACCAAGGAGAAAAACTTCAAAGTTTCACGTTATGAATTGAACCTATTGCTTAGTTTAAAATCAGTGTTTTAATTATTAACCTTAAAATAACAAAAACTAGATAAGATTTTTTTTTTTATGCTACTTCTGTTTTTCCAGCAGTTTCTTTGTCACATTCTGAGCTTCTTTTATTCTAGTCCAGAAGAAGCAAAAGATATCTCCTCCAAAATGATTGGAAAGAAGTTGTTTACCAAGCAGACAGGAGAAAAGGGCAGGATATGCAATCAAGTATTTATCTGTGAGCGCAGATATCCCAGGAGAGAATACTATTTTGCAATAACAATGGAAAGGTCTTTTCAAGTGAGTAATATTAGAAATAGAAGTAAACTAATTAACTTTTTATAGCTGAATTTAAAAAAACCCAACAAACAACAAAACTGTTTACTGTACTGGTCACTTGCTTTTGAAAATCAGAAATATACAGGAGCTAAATTTTTGTTTCCTAGTATCTCTGACTGTACAATTGCCTTAGTGTTTAAATGCTTTAAAAATGTAATGCTACRATTTAAATTTAAGGAATAATAAATGAGTATCGGTAGCTCCAACTGAAGCTCAGAGTCATGTGGCTGAATGGGAGATGGRTGGAATGAAGGGGTTATTTTCATTTTGGTTTTAGTTTGCACTTATCTGCCAGATGCTCGTACTAGAGTTTAGTTAAAAAAATACAGCTGTGTGTGTGCATGTACATGTACACACTATTTAAGAGTGTCAGGAACAAGATAAGTAAAAGTCTTTCGGGAGAGCCAATGGTCCTGGATAAATCAAACATCCTTTTTTTCCGATGTGTGGAGGTTCCTAGAGGTGCACAGGTGTGTCCCTCAATTTTGAGAGTGCTAGTAGCTTGCTTATGCCAGTACTCTTCAGGAACTGGTAAGAAGATTTGGGCCTAGAGGTCTGTCTTCAGAGCTTTCAGGAAGATGAAAGCCATAGTCTCTCCTGCTTGTGTGTTCTGTATGTGTGGGTATGTAGTTTTTTAGGCTACAATTCAAACCCAGTTACTGAAATGTGTCAGTGTATTTTCTGACAGACTAGTCTTCCATTATGGAGCATAGAGCATGAATTGCTAAATAACTTCAACAAAGCCAGGGTAAAGCAGATCTTAGAACTTYATTTTCTGAATCCCAGCAAAAACTGTGTTTGGTCTATCCAGATGCTCAAGAGTTTGCAGAGGTAATGAAGGTTTGCAGAGGTTTGCTCTTGGTAATTAGAGCCGATCTCTGGCATGAATATGAAATAATTTTCTGTGGAGGAATGAGGAAACTAGTCGTACTCTTTTATTTTTTTTTTGTTACAAAATTAGGAGTTAAATATTGTATTTGTTGCTTCCTCTTCCTCTGTAGTGTTCTTTCTGATAGGAAGGTATCAGTTGCGTTGGGTTTYCGTACAATTATGTGACTTGGGCACCTACATTCTGTTGTACTCTATTATAGAGCAGGGAARATCCAAATGTTACAGTACGCACCCCAGATTTACCACAAGGTGGCATTAAAATACCGTAAATAGCTGGATTTTATAATCTTAAAATTGTGTAAGCAATAAGCAAGCATCCTTATGGAAATAAAATTCACTGTAACTGATTTAAGCAAATTGGATAAAGAAGGGAAACAGATTTTCCTGACTTGTTCTTGCTCTCGTATAAAAAAAATAAATCTTATTAGTGTATATTGAGCATAACTGTGTGGATTATTGTCTTTTGCTAGGAATGTGCTTTGTTTTTACTGCTGACTTTGTAAGTCATGTTTTTAGATGTGCTTGTAAATTGCTGTAACTTGTCTAGGATGCTTATGATGAGGAAATGCCTTTCAAAAGAAGGAAGTGTGAAAGTTGAATAGCACACAGTGTGTATTCTTGATGTTGCAAACCTCTTCCTTTAAGGGGGGGRAAAAGTCTGTAAAACAGTCAGTTGAAAGTGGAACTTGATGTCTCGGGTGTTATTCGCCAATAGGGGCAAGACTTCTTACGTTTTAAGCAAAACTGTTCACTTTGGTCAATTCTGTGGAACKATGAGTTATTTCTATAATGTGTTTGTAGCTTCCTGACTGTTCAGGATATGAATATCCAGAAACGTTCATTGTGTTGAACCTTGCTATTAGATGTAGGATAATTCACCATCTATATGTTTCCATTTGGAAGGATGGTGATGGGAGGGGAGTGGTGTGGTTATTAAGCATGTTCTCTGAACCAGCGTCACACTTTCTGTAATTAATTGTCAACAGTTATAAGGCTGTGTAATGTTTAAGACCTGTGGTGATATGAAATGCTGCCTTAGTATACCAGCTGTCATAATCCATGCATGGGTGGTGATAAGGGAAGGTAGGTTGAGATGATACAAGTCTTTACTGTAAACTGGAGGACYGTTCCCATGGGGAGAGATTTTTAGGTTCCATGGTAGTGAGTGCTTGATGCTTTTGTTGAGATTTAGATAGCTTTTTTAAAAAACCTGTGCTGCAAATGTTATCAATTCTGGTTTCTTAATTTCTTTTATTATTGAATAATTGAGTGCTGTTTTGTCAGAACTCCGTGACTTACTTTCAGTGATGGCTATAGTTACTGAGCTTTGTGTTCCTACTGAACAGGAATAGTTTGCAGTAATTTATCACTAGGTTCTGCAGACCTAGATATGTCCTTGGAGTTGGAGCATGGCAGAATGAGTAAATGAGTGGCTGGCATTCGATGTTTGTTTGTKTAGGGATGAATGGAGAAGGGGGAGATAAGAAGGCTGTTCTTTTTCTGGTAACAACCTAGAAGATGATAAAATGTATATGATTACTAAGTTGAATCTTTCTATCAAAATTTAAAACTATTATGTCTGTGTTAATTGCTCTGTTGCTACAGTGTATGCAAAGGAAAGTTTTCCTTGTTAAAAGAAATTGGACCCCACATATACCTTAAAATTTGGAAAGTATTACTGAAAGGTTTTATATAGAATATATATATAGAAAGGTTGTACAGAATAGATAGTAACATTCTCCTCAGAGCATACAAGTAAAATGCAAATCAAAAAATTTCCAACTAACAACAAGGTTTTATTGCTGTGAGGTATCTTGTGGGAAGAACTAAGTTTCAATTGTGTGGTATAAAATTAATTATGCTTTTTTCCTTTTTGTTCTAGGGTCCTGTGCTGATAGGCAGTTCTCAGGGTGGTGTTAATATTGAAGATGTTGCTGCAGAGAATCCTGATGCGATAATTAAGGAACCCATTGATATAGTAGAAGGCATAAAAAAGGAGCAAGCTGTTAGGGTAATTGTTAATGTGGAAAAGTACACATTAGCGAAGATGGGAAGGTTGCTTCTAAATTTTGTAAAGTGTGTATGCATTCAACCTGCTGAGTTGTCTTAAACCCTTTTGACATTTTGGAACAGATTTGRACTAGATATTTAAGTATTTTCAGGTGATAGTCAATGTAAATCCAACTCTGCATGGCAGTGCTTTATCTARCTTTTGTATAACTTTGTAAAGGCATATGGTGATGACTTTTTACTAGATCTTTTTTAGGATAAGTGCAGTGTTTTGTATTGAAAACAATCTTTTCAAACCCAAGAGTTACTTCCTGTCCAGGAAGACAGGAGAGGTTCTACATCTACGAATTCAGTTAACATTGAAATARTAGCTAAACTGGGACATTCCTAATTTGTAACTAAATCAAACCCCGAACATCAGTTAACTGATAACCAATCTTTTACTTTCAGCTTGCCCAAAAAATGGGATTTCCTCCTAATCTGGTGGATGAAGCAGCTGAAAATATGATCAAATTATATAATCTCTTTCTGAAATATGATGCTACCATGATAGAAATAAATCCTATGGTGGAAGATGCATCAGGAATTGGTAATGTTTCTTCTTCATATTCTTCATGTAACAGCTTGACATTTTTGTAAATCTTAGTTACTTCGTACTGCTAAAACTTCAGCTGTGTACAGCAAGAGGGCTTAGCATTAACACGGTATGTTGAACAAGAAATTTAATAAAACACATAAGTTTGAGAATCTAAGCATAGTAGATATCTGCTCTTAATTGCTAAGTAGGATCTTAAGTTTAAATAGCTTCCTTTTTTAATTTTTTTATTTATTATAAAAGAACACATCTTCCACTCTTGAGTGTTTGGCTACCCAGCATAAGGCATTCCTGGAAATTGGGTCTTTTCAAAATCCATGAATTGAAACTTGAGCCATCTTGTGTATTGAAAGTTGGCACTGGAAAGGTAACCAGAATAGTAGCACCTTCTAGAAATCTCCYGCCTTTATTACTCAGGCATTACAATGATGGAGTTTGATGTTTGATATATTGAAAGACTATAAGTGTTTAAGTGACATCTTGATGTTTATCAGATTTTTATCATATCCAGTTGCAGAATAGTTAGTTAATATTCAATCACAGCCAATTCCCCTCTCACCAAAAAATAACTGTGGTGAATATTTGTACTTGAACTCAGGTACAACAGTTTAAATTTAAACATGAATGTAGCTCCTTCMTCGAAGCTTACAATTACTCTACTGTTACTGTTTTTTTTTTTTTAAATAATACTGCTTAAATGAACAGTATGGAGCCGTCTCTCCCATCTGTTTCTCATGCCTTGTCATTTTTTTATCATCTGTAGTGAGGGTTAGAAACAAAGTCTTACATTTGTACAGACAGAAACTTATTCTGATGTAAAGAATACTCTAGGTTTTCCACRTCACCTGCTATATCTAAGGAAAACTTACTTTTGTGTGTATTCTTCTGACACCTTTTCTTCCAACTCAGATGTTTTTTCATTGTGTTTCTGTGTGCTTACATGCACGCACGCACACACACACTATATTTAATCTAAAAGCAGAAAACTAAGAGGCATTAAAAAAACCCAAAACAGAGACCTTCTGTAGGGATTAATTTTATGCTAATTACTGAAGCATAATTTGCCCAGATTTATCAAACAGCTTGCTGTAAGATTCTCTGTTTTTAGTGTCTCAAGAAATACAGTTATCTTCCCTTTTTGTGCAGTTAAAGGGACTTAATTGATTGTGTGGGTAAAGTGGAGAGAATCTTGTATTTATATGCAGTGCTAAGTGTGTCTTTTCACCAAAACTTTAAGTTTGGACTGCATGAGCTAGCTGCCAAGTTTGACTTAACATACTTTAACATATTCATGTAGCAGCTGAGCTGCTATTCTAGTATTGGTTTGATTTTTTTTCCTTTCAGTGATGTGTATGGATGCAAAGATAAACTTTGACAGTAATTCAGCTTATCGTCAGAAGAAGATCTTTGATATGCAGGATTGGACGCAGGAAGATCAAAGAGACAGGGAGGCTGCAAAAGCAGATCTCAACTATATAGGATTGGATGGAAACATAGGCTGCTTAGGTATGTTCTATTTAATGAATTTTAAATGACCTAATGGATTTATAAACTGAATTCCTAAATGTTTTCTTTATTCTCATATAGTCAATGGTGCTGGTTTAGCTATGGCCACAATGGATATAATTAAACTTCATGGCGGAACTCCAGCAAACTTCCTTGATGTTGGTGGTGGTGCTACAGCGCAGCAAGTGACAGAAGCCTTTAAGCTTATTACCTCTGATAAAAAGGTGAGGGAAGAGTTGGCATATCAAGGTCCTRCGCAGTGGTAAAACAGGCTGTGATTTGAAAGACAATGCTTAGTGCATGTTCTCCAGAAAAAATGTTTTTATAAGCATAGAATTAAAAAGGGAAGGAAATGGAGATGTTAGATTAATCTGTTGCAAATGAAGAAGGCCTGAAAACCTGTTGAATTTTTTTTCCCTTTTTTAAAAATAGGTTCTTTGGCTGTGTACTGAGTAGGCAGTTTTGTGTCCTCTGGTTGAAGTTACAGCTGTATTTGAGTCTTTCCAGAAATCTTTGAGTCAGAAACTCCCCCTGCCTGCTGTTTAAACAGAAACCAGTATTCAGATGGGTTTCCATTACTCCTCCCCTTCCTGCCTGCCCCCATCCCGCCCCCTCCGCCCCTCTGCTTTTGGGCCCATTTTGCAGCTGGGTCTGTTTTGTGCATAGAGTTGTAGAGATGAATATTCACTGTGCTGTGCACAAACAACCGATTATATGTAATGTAAGATAAAATAACTTTGTAATGGGCTTGGAAGGGCATTAATGTTTTATCCTATCGAAAGTTTATCAGAAGTGTTTGAATATWATTAAAATAATAAATTGATTGAAACTAGAGGAAGAGCTTTACCATCCCAGAAAGACAATGCGAGGACTAGATTGATGGTCTACATAGGGGTGCTAATCCCAGTGGGAACTCGATGGCAGTTTGGGACTTCTTAAAAAGAAAGAAAAATATGAAAAAGAGGTAGCCGAAAAAGGTGGAAGTGATTTGCAGGACCTGGTAATGGTATGCTGCTTTTGCACCAGAATTTCATGCACCACTTGCTCATCTTTGGAAASGGACAGAAACATACAGTGAGTGATGTTACAGAGGAGCTTAGTCTCTTCCCCACTGGAAAGATTTTTGTTAACAAATGCAGGGTCTGACACACTATCCAAGAGTGTTATAGAATCATAGAATCGCTTAGGTTGGAAAAGACCTAGAAGATCATCGAGTCCAACCATAAATCTAACACTGCCAAGTCCACCACTATACCATGTCCCTAAGCACCACGTCTACAAGTCTTTTAAAAGGTATTTACATACCTCCAGGGATGGTGACTCCACCACTTCCCTGGGCAGCCTGTTCCAATGCTTGATAACCCTGTTGGTGAAGAAATTTTTCCTAATGTCCAATCTAAACCTCCCCTGGCGCAACTTGAGGCCATTTCCTCTTGTCCTATCACTTGTTACTTGGGAGAAGAGACCAACACCCGCCTCTCTACAGCCTCCTTTCAGGTAGCTGTAGAGGGCGATAAGGTCTCCCCTCAGCCTCCTTTTCTCCAGGCTAAACAACCCCAGCTYSCTCAGCCTCTCCTCACAAGACTTATTCTTTGTTCACGTTCCTTCAGCAAACTGAGGGAGAAGTGARGGACACAGGTACAGAGTGCCTGAATTACAGAGAGAAGAGGAGAAGAAACAAGAATCTGGGGGTTGTTGATTTGGGACAAGTTCTTGCAATGCCACTTCTTTGCCGATGCATGGACAGAGGGTGTCCAAACAGACTTCTTAATRTATCTTTCCCTTTCTCCCTTCCTTCAGCTGCTCACGATTTTATCAAAAAAAATTACTGTAGCTGGGATTCCTGGTGCTGAAAGTCAAACAGCAGAACAGCCCACTGGGGTCATGGACAGCACTTTGGCTGGCACTCTGGGTTCAGTTCGGGGGTTATTTGGAACAGCCTTCTGGGGTGCCAGTCTAAGTTGCTTCTACCCGTTAGTAGCAGGAGCAAGAACAATGTCACACAGATGAGCTAGTCTAATTGTAAGATAATGAGAACCAAGCTAGTGTTTATTAACCAGTTGTGCATTAGTGTTTTGTCTTGTTAAGTTTATTCTGTCCTCCAAGACTGTCTACCCATTTTTGCTCCTACTTTATTCCATYTTTCACCATTAACCGTGATCTTTTTACCCCTCCTTTCCACCACTTGAGTAGGAAAAGACTTTCCCTTARCCTCAGGCTTAGTCCTCCTGAATAAAACATATTTCAGATAGCTTACTTCTAAGCATGCTAGCTTGTAAATAAACTATAAACAGTGTCTTGTGTATGAGTTTTGTAAATTTTCTGTGTTCTTTAGCGTGGCTTCTTCAGTATGTGGAGGTACTAGTGTGGGAGGTACCTCTGATGGAGTAGTGTTAGAAATGGAAAGATAAACAGTTGACAAATCAAGTTGTTAAATTACTGAAGTTTCATCTATTTGATTTGCTTGAAGAAAATCAAACAGCTCTATTAATCGTGCTCAGAATATTCTGAAGTAATGTACAGTGYTGGCTTTGTACAGAAAATGGGTGTGTGTCTTTTCAAGTAGCTACACAGAATACACACTGTGAGTAAGAGAAATGGCTATTGCCTGCAACTCATGCTGGATTGAAGGACAATGTGAAAGTTTCCTGGGACAGGCATTTTTGCAATAGGGTTTTCCTGAAGTAACTGTTCTGCTGTATGTGACTTTATAGAACTGTACTTTTGTTGCTGATGTTCTCTAGAACAGAAATGTTCCCTGTCTTTCACAGAGTCCCTTATTACACTTATGGAGCTTGAATTTTCCTTAGGCTGAAAGGCTGAGTGGTGCTTTTATCTGATGTGCCTCTGGCCATCTTTAATGTGAATACTGTCATTGATTCTGTAGGTACTGGCTATTCTGGTAAATATTTTTGGTGGCATTATGCGATGTGATGTGATAGCACAAGGCATCGTTATGGCAGTAAAGGATTTGGACCTAAAAATACCTATTGTGGTACGGTTGCAAGGTGAGTGTGCTTCAGTACATGTTAAATATATTTATGTCCATATTGACAAATGTTCTTGAGCTTAAATATTGTGTAGCAAGTTGCCTGTAAGCTGAAGACTATRGAAAAATAAGGGAAACCTTGAATTTAGATGGTGAGGATTGGCAAGTTAATAAAATGAGATTTCCTGCTTTTATAACTACTAAAGTTGTTGTCTTCTAGATTTATTCACTAACTTACTTTTGGAACAGGCTTCCTAGAAAGTACTAGAATACTCTGGTAGTAGTAGTCTCCTRTTCAGTAAGAGTGGCATTTTATCTGTTTCTTAAGGTACACGAGTTGATGATGCCAAAGCTTTAATAACAGCTAGTGGCCTCAAAATCCTTGCCTGTGATGACTTGGATGAAGCTGCAAAAATGGTAAGATAGCTGGTTACGAATATTCTTTTCAGAACGTAGCATCTGTTGCAGAATATTGAAAAGTTGAAACTCCATTCAATCAACTAAAGGTAGCTTAGGATAAATCACAGAGCCAGTTATTATCAGGGCCTGAAGCAAATGCTTTACAAATTAGTAAGTACATATTKTGTAAGGAAAAGAATTATGGAGTCAGAAGCTATTATATCCCAAAAATTTCTGTGTTTGGGACTTTCTTTCTCCCCCCTCTCTGGAAAACAGGTTAAAAAATGGTTTAAAAAAAAAAAAACACAACCAAAAAACAACAGGTAAATGACCAGATCAGTCACTCTCCTTGGTAGGGGAATGGCTAAGAGCTTAGCTTTATTAATTGGAAGAAAATACTTAAATTGAGGTAGCTGAAAAATGCAGTGTAACACTTCCTTTGATAGACCACTGTATTTCAGTGTGCACGATTAAAACCAAACATGCTTGATCGTTGATCGTCCTGTTGCCTCATAAGGTAATTAGATATTCAGACAGATTGTTTGTGATTTTTTTTTTGTGTGTGTGTGTTTTGTTTTGCTTTGTTTCCTGGAGTTGAAGCTCTAGAAGCAGCTGTGGATTGCTTRGAGGAAGAACTTACTTAGCTTGACAGTATGGCCCTCTGTTTTAAGGAACAGTATTAAGTCCTGCTAGACTGATCAAGCTTTGGTTAGGTCAGTGGAAATCTTCCCTAGCAGTACGTATGGGTCTTTAAGTTATATTGCATCTACATAATGCATCTTCTAAAGCTGCTGCTGAATCTAAAGTTCTCAGCTGAATCATGGAGCCATGCAAATGGAGTTAAAATTAGTTTTGTAATCTTAAATTATCTGTATCTGTAGAAGCACTTTTTGAAAGGGTTATAGTTGTTTTTGTATGTTRCCCATAGGTAATTCCTTAAGCAGGTAAGATGATGCCATGAGTGGGATGAAGAAATGGATGAGGATAGATCAGAGTAATAAGCTGAGYAGTCGAAGCAGTGATTATAACCAGTGATGTTAAAAGTATTTTTTTCTACCTAAATATTCAACAGAYGTCTGTAAATTATTCTAGCTAACTAGTGTTTTATGTGCTTTTGAAGTTAGGTAATGTGGACAAGAAAAACATACTACAAGTGTGTAGCAACAGTGGAGATGAAAATTTTTGATCTGCAAAAAATCAGAGGGAATCTGGTGGATTTTGCATCATGGGGAAACTTATAGTTCTGAACCTTTTTTTCATAARGAATAACTTAGTTATAATATTTGATTCTAAGCAGGAAATAATTAATAGACATTTTGAGTTACTATGCAAGAGAAGTTGAGGCTCCGTAAGGTATCAAAATAAGATCCAGAAATGCTTRCCACAAAAACTCAGAGGAGAAATAGCTTCTAGATACGTAGAATCTCTTGTGAGTGGGTACCCCAACACCTCCCARGAAAACAAGGTGTCACATAAAGTTTAAAACTTACAGCATTTTATCAGGTTACTTGGTTGTGAATGAGAACCAGACATTGTATAACTGTGAGATGTTTTCTAAAAGACTTGACTGATCTTTCATTTAAAAGTGATTAAGAGGCACTGGACTAAATAATAATCCCACCCACCCCCCATCCCCCTTTTAAGATCTTGCTGATGATTCTCTGGCATTACTTTGTTTAAAAAAATTGGTCCAGTTCCCTCAAGTTAGGATTGTTCTGAAATTAAGTCTTTATTTTCTGTTTTTCAGGTGGTGAAACTCTCTGAAATAGTAAGCTTAGCAAAACAAGCTCAGGTGGATGTTAAATTTCAGTTGCCAATTTGATCTGAGAAATGTCATGCCAATGTCTAACATGTTTTCTGAAATACTGTGTTCTGTGGGATATTTTTCATTTTTTTGTGTGGAGGTTTTGATTGTTTGACAGACGCACAAGCTGAAGTACCTGATCTTTAATGTTAACATTCAGAATGGTCAGAGTTCTTGTAAAAGCGTRTATTGCTGATATTTAGTCCTCCTTAGTTACTGTTCTCAAGCCTCCAGCTTCTGCTGCAGAATGTCACTTGCAATATACTTCTGCGTTGTCCAAAGTAAAGCTTCTGGTTGAAAAATAATTATTCTGAATAAATTCTGAAGTTACTTTACTTGTAAATTTGTATTAGCCTTGGTTAAAAGTAAATATGACTAGATTATCTAGTTGTCCATGTGGAGAAACGTATTGAAACGGTATTTTATATTGGAGACAGTTGTACTTAGCAGTATAATGGACATGAGCAAACTAATCRTTATTTATAAACAGGTGCATTTGAACTTGATCAGAAACATTTTTAAAGTGCTTCACTGAAGTGGCTGGTAACTCTTCTGGGCAACGTGTTTAATCACTACAAAATATACTGTAGCACTTAGATTTTCACAATTTCCAGTCCTTACAAAGAAAGCATCGTGTAGTTTTATATATGAACAAGCATTTATCAAACTTCAAGGAGACAGAATGCATAGAGAATTAAAATGTCTATTGTACATCACTAATAAAATTGTACATTAATAAAATGTCTCCCAAAACATCTACTGTCTTTTTCTTTATATGTCACCATTTTGATAAATTGCATATACTCATGGATTAAACCATAATTTAAGATAGCAGACTAAAAGCTTTTTAGGAGTACATTTGCAATAGCACATACGTAAATGTGTGTAAATTTCCTCCTTGAATTGCATTGTGTGATTAAAAACACGTGAACTCACGCTGTGTTGAAAAGCTTAGACARATATCATGCATTTAAAATCTTAAAGTTGCCATAAATGATCTCTACACAAACAAATAATGCAGGAAAATGTTGCTTTTTGGGGAAACGTTGCTTCTACTAATAAATCTAGTATTAACCATTAATTTTTGTCACCTTGCAATGCTGTTGATTTTAGCATTACATAGAACTTGGATGATGATCCATTTACCACTTAGTTTCCAAATTATGTTAATTACTATTACTCATTTTTTGTCTGTATTATGTAGGGTTGKTTTTTTTGTTTAAAATGCTATTTTCTTGGCTAATGATAGCRTAGTTTTATCAGGAAATAATGAAGACTTGTCTATGGTGGGATTTCAAAATGGGAAAACATATAATCATGAACTAAGGACTTAAAAGGATTATATGAAATGTGGGCAAACTTGCAGTCAATCATACACCATTTTGAGGTAGGTAGGGTGATAAATGAAGAAACTTTAGTGTGTTGTATTTCAATATTTTTTTGCAGTACTAAAGAAAATAATCAGAAATTAAACTCACTCTGAATTTAAACTGGATTATTTTTGATGCTAGTTGGTCTCTCACAACTGACTACTGTGTGCTGTTGAYCCAGCATGCCAAACTGGGCTTGTGGGTATGCTTGGAATTGCTTGTATTCAGTGGCCTTGAAAGGATTTGCAGAGATAACTAGTTTGAATAGATTTGTTAAGCATTGAATAATTTAGAGAATATAATTAATTTTTAGCATGTGTGTTTGCTTTTTTACTTTTAAAATCTGTGTGGAATGATAATGTTCCAGGTTCATAAGGAGGTAATTTTTTTTAAACATACCTAAACATACCAGCATAATTCTTTCTAAATCAGAGGGACGAACAATAAGACAAAAGTGACTTGATGTTGCCAAAAATGACAAATGGAAATGGTCTTTTAGTACAAATACTGGACTAAGATGGAGRCAGAACTAGATCCTGCTGTTAGTCCAGAATTTCCTTATTCCCTGTTTGAACTGTTGTATGTAGTTGAGTAGGAGAGAGGGAGCCAAGGCAAAGTCATTTCCATCTTTGAGAGGAATGTAAAATACTTACATTCTCAGTAACGTAACCACAAGTAATGGACTTGACAGAAGGCAGTGTTTTGCCATTAGGGTAATTCTAAAGCCCATAGTATTCCTTTAACAAAGGATGAAGAATAGGTGTGGGTTAGGAGGGTGGCTGCATACAATTTCCTGACCAGAGTGTTCAAAGTGTACCAAATAACTTTTAATGCTAAAATAACAATCTGTAGAGTGGAAGATAGTTGCTTTAWGTTCCTTCAACAATGCTTATGGCTTTGTAATCCAAATAATTCCTAACTGGAAAAAATTGAATTTCCCTTTGGAAACAGTAGCGTGTAAGGGGTTGAATATGATGTCACAGATAGGGTGGGAGGCATGGGAGGAGTGTGAACAGTAATATGAAGGACTGTGACCAGGATGACATATATAGGTGGTGTATATAGGTGGCAGGCGTGCCCCTTTCCAAAGATAGGGGGTCTGGAAACATTATTTCTTGTTATTTCACTTGATGAAGAAACAGAATTAGTGGTTGACTGATTTGTGTTAAGTATCTTGAAACTAAGTAGGCATATGGAGATTGCTTTAATTAACAAGGTGCTAGAGTGCTATGGGACCTTTTAATTATGTGTATGTTTTAATCGTTCTTCAGACTSTTTTGCCTAAATCGAAGTATATTGCAACCAATGAACGTTAATCCATTTGGTGTGTAGTTGATAACTTAAAGGCCCAAAGCTGACGTAGGAGCTATCTGCATCTACTTAAAGCCTTATAAACAACCTCCTTACCCATACTGTATTGCAATATTAATAATCAAAGATGTGTAAGAATGGAAACTTACTAAAATTAGTTTATATAGCCAAAAGCAAAATTTCTAACAAAGCAAACAAAACATGAAAAATGTGTAAACAACTTCTTACAAATAAGAGCTTCAAAGGAGCAGAAATTTTAATGGCAGTAAAAGGAGTTTGTATTAGATGACTTGCTGCCTTTTGATGCAGTTGTTATCAATGCAGAGTTTTGTAACTGTTTTGAGATATGATCAAAGCAGATGCGTTTTTGTAAGAATAGTGTAACCACTACCAACACTGAAGTTCAGAAATTAGCCATTYTCGTGTTCCACAGCTACCTCTAATGTTAGACTTGGGGCACGTTGTGGCCAACGTGCTTGAAAACAGCTCTGGTGGACATTAAGGGTGAATGTTATTCCATAAGTATTCAAAAAGATTGTCTCATATGTTTTATTTTTTTTAACACGTTATCTACTGAACCATTTTCTATTTAATGCATTAAACCACTTTTTCCTGTGATACTTCAGTGAAATAATTGACCTTCATGGAAAAACRGACAATAGGATTCTAAGTAGTATTAATATAGATACTGTTGGTGGACATACTCAGATTTGGTTAAAACAATTCTTATGCTAGAATTCCAATGTTGAATGGTTTGAAAGAAAAGTGAAAAATAAAGCTCTGAAGGAGCTGGGAATAAAGCTGTATTTCAAATTACTAATAGGTCTAATGCATTTAATGTGGGGAAGGCCTGTRTAGTAACCACTTGAAGAACTCCCTACAGCAAGGAGGAAAAACTCCAGTTTCATGAARGTGGAACTGCTAAACTTCAGGTAGCTAGCTGGCTTCTTACCTTGTGCAGATGAAAGAGTAGCCCTGGATTTAATGGAGGCTTAATTGCAAGCTGATAGTACTATTTTAAAACAAATATTTAAATTCAAATATCAAGCTGATACAACAAAAGAGAAGGTCGATGTAGGATGTGCATGAAGGAGTAGCTCACCTTTGAGCTGTGCAGGGACCATAGGCAGAAGGTAGTGAATTGCCTCTATTTTGTAGWGGGGAACCCGTGCCTTGGCGTACCAAGGCTTGCTTCTAAATCATGATGTCAGTCTGCCTGATTAACCTCCTTGCCTGACAGAGACCATCACCGCAGGTGGTATCTTTTAATATCTGCTCTATCCCAATCATGGGAAGCTGCAGTGTAAGAAAACTTCTGTACTGGCCAGTGTTTCATGAAAGATGCGTTGTAAGGTTTTCATCTTGTGAGGGGAGGTGGGGAAGAGAAAAAAGTGCAGCTTGACCTCCCTAGTGAACAGAGACTGGGGCCAAGGGAAAGGAGGGGACGTCAACTATCTGTGCTTCCCAGCAAGTTACCTGGCAGTCAGCTGAAGTACCAAGCACCTGAGGAAAAAAGAGAAGATTTTATTCCTAGATTTAATTTGAAGCCTTGTTCCAGCCAGTCTGGATAGACATCAGCARCCTTGGTGTGTACCTGCTGCAAAACTTTTAATATGAACTGTAAATACCACTGAAATCCAGTTACTGCTGTTCTGCATGACAGGGACTGACTGCATGGGTYAGGTAAAGTGTTCACCTAGTAGGGGATGCCTGGGTAGGGTATTAGATCTGGATAAGCAATAATGATGCCTCGCAAATACACTCTCCCAGTCAGCAGCGATTTGCGATTTGGAGTATTGTTAGTCAGAGGTAGACACAACTGAGACAAAACTCCTCAAAACTGGCAGTGGCTGTGCCCTGGAGTTCCTATTCTGCAGGTGAGCTTTAGCACATCAGGTGCGTTTATTTTCATTTGAGGTGAATAGCCAAAACAGCCTGGAAACTAGACTACATATTTTTTTAGTCAATTGAAATAATTAGTTTTCTAAGATGGTATGTCATAATTAAACAATCCCTAAAATATAATGAAATATTTTCTTCAAGTGTGCGTCAAAAAAGCTAATGAAGGGCCTATACACACARGTGTTCAACTGCTTGGTTTGTGGTTTTTTTCCTCTCCTGTTTACAACCAGTGGCAACATACTCCCCTAAGCAGGGAATGAYGAGGCAGGCAGGTGTTTTTTCCCCATGAAGATCAGGGAACAGAGGATGTGACAGATGATATGAAGCCAGTAAACATTTTTGCTCACAAAAATAAAATCTAAAAGACAGACCGTACTGAGAATTGGTTTCTTGACAAAGTGTTTTGTTATTCTTTTTTTTTTTACCTGACTCCAAATTTCATGTGTTAAAATACAAGAAACTCTACAGATGTCGACGGAAGGAATGGTSTGCGAGCAATAGATACACAGCAATGGGGGTAGTTTATTCCTAGTACAGAGTTGTGGTCTTTTGTGTTCGCAGGGCAGATAATTTCTGGAATGCTGTCTTTGGTTTCACAGGCAGTAATTAGCTCCTTGGCTCTAGGCAAGCAGAAATTCAAAGTGCAGGAAGAGACCCTTAGGTGCTGTGTATTAGACTCTCCACCATTTCTGGAATTCAGTTTCCTTAAGGGAAATTCAGTAAGTTCTCCTCCCCTCCCCCCCCYCTTTCTTCTGAACTTGTGTCATGCGCCAGACTAAAGTGATGTTGTTTGGTCTCCATCTACACTGAAGTTCAAAAACACTGTGAGGGGCCTTATCCGTGTTCCTGCTTCCTACAGTTTCTGTCTCCTGCTGTAGCTTCTGCTGCTGCTTGAAATCTTCACCAGTCTGTCCTTTCCTTCGCAATGATGGCTGGTTTCTGCGAACGTCGAGGGGCAACATGTGGAGGGAAACGAGAAAGGATCTGAATGGGTACAGCCTGAATAAAAGACTTCACTGCAAATAGCATGAAACTACTATTTGTATTCTTTTTTATACTTCACCCAGATTCTGAGAGTGAGAGCATGCCAGTAGTTTTATATGTATWTATATACATCTGTGTGCATATATGTGCATGTGTGTCTATGCATGTGTATGTATAAACATACTGAGAGTGAGATTAATATATATGAATTTGGGAACAGTGTTTATCAGTTCACTGCRGTACAAAGTACACTGAAGTGTTCTCATTATTCATGGCCCATTTAAACAGAAAAGATGTRTTGGCTGGGGGAAAGAGCCAGTATTGTCTCTTGTTTTGAGCATCACCAAAGAGAGAGAGGTGACATACCGTTGTTGCACTATGCATCTCTCTGCTACTACTAACTTTGTTATCCATTTAAGCCCTCCTCGCAGAAGGTCTGGGTCAGCAGAGCTGTTGGTAGCTTTGGGAGCGAGCCCTGCGGTCGGCATTTGGGAAGTTGAGGCTATAGAGCGAACGGAGTTGTCTTCATTGAAAAATAACACCATACCTGAGGGACAAAAGCAGGACTTGGGGGTCCTCAGTCCTATGAGCTAGCAGTAAGAAAGCTCTTTCCTCTTCTTTTTCCACACTTTTGACCTTTCCTGCACTAGGAATCATCAAATCTTTTCACCAAAAAGAGCCATACCAGGTATTGGATGTGAGCTGATCTTGTAGCTCGGCTGGGTCTGCTCACTGTGGCTGTGTAGGTGGACAGCATTCATGGTCCTTGCAAAGTTGGCTGATGATGGAAAGCCCAAAGCTGCTTCCTAGCTGGCAATCTTCAGCAGCAATTTTCAGTTTTCACTAGCTGCTTTCCCCTTTTCTCTGAACTAATCATCTAATTTGTTCAGGGGAATAGCAGGTATGCTTCTAATGTTTTCCGTATATTCACTTTTAATTTACCATAATCTCAAAGGTAAGCAAGCTGCAGTGTTCCTATTTATGATCCTAAACAGCTTGCAGTGTTGTCCTCACACTAGAAGGACAAAAAAAGAAGAAAAGAAGCTAAATCCAGTGAAACTTGCAGCTGTGGGATATTGGGTGGTGCCCTCATTGCTGTCACAAGACTAACGTACCCTTCACCCTCCTGGTCGCCCCGGCATGTCCTCAACCTGTCATTGCCGTGGCACGTCTATTGTAGTTTGGAGCAGCCCCGGGACYGGTGCTTGCAGTGATCAGACGGGATTACCTCTGGCACCTGCCATTTCCTTTCCTCCAAGAGCAATTGTGGCCATGACCTCTTATCAGACAGGGTCCGTGAAACACCAAATCACTTGGAGCAAATCGATGTCAAAGAAAATGGATTTAAAGCAGCTCCTGTCCTTGGTCTTCTTGGAAGGAAACTAATGCCAGTACAACACAACTCTGTCAGACACTCTCTCTGACAGCTTGATGCTACTCTTCTTTAAAAAAAGAAAACAAGAAAAACCTCTCTATCCCCTCCTCCCCTCATCTCATAGATAAACACTAAGGATAGATCTGGATGGAGAAGGTATACTCGCTGCCCCCTGCACTCCCCCCCCCCCCCCCCCCCCCCCCCCCCAAAAAAAACCCCAAACCCCCAAACAAACTACAAACCCCACCCTAGACTTCTTAACCACGTATTACTATTTTCTGGTGTTAGTTCTGTGCATCTAGAGCAGCTTAGCTGCACGTTCTGTGTGTTCAAAGCCAACTACTCTCCTTTATTTGAGGCCATTTCCTCTCGTCCTATCGCTTGTTACTTGGCAGAAGAGACCAACACCCGCCTCTCTACAGCCTCCTTTCAGGTAGTTGCAGAGAGCGATAAGGTCTCCCCTCAGCCTCCTTTTCTCCAGGCTGAACAACCCCAGCTCCCTCAGCCGCTCCTCATAAGACCTGTTCTCCAGACACTTCACCAGCCTCGTCGCCCTTCTCTGGACACGCTCCAGCACCTCAATGTCCTTCTTGTAGTGAGGGGCCCAAAACTGAACACAGYATYSGAGGTGCGGCCTCACCAGTGCCRAGTACAGGGGCACGATCACCTCCCTRCTCCTGCTGGTCACACTATTCCTGATACAGGCCAGGATGCTGTTGGCCTTCTTGGCCACCTGGGCACACTGCCGGCTCATGTTCAGCCGGCCGTTGTCCAGCACCCCCAGGTCCTTTTCCTCTGGGCAGCTTTCCAGCCACTCTTCCCCAAGCCTGKAGCGTTGCCTGGGGTTGTTGTGACCGAAGTGCAGGACCCGGCACTTGGCCTTGTTGAACCTCATGCAATTGGCCTCGGCCCATCGATCCAGCCTGTCCAGATCCCTCTGCAGAGCCTTCCTACCMTCAGGCAGATCAACACTCCCACCCAACTTGGTGTCATCTGCAAACTTACTGAGGGGGCACTCGATCCCCTCATTCAGATCATTGATAAAGATATTAAACAAGACGGGCCCCAAAACCCAGCCCAGCTCGTGACCGGCTGCCAACTGGATTTGACTCCATTCACCACAACTCTCTGGGCTCGGCTGCCCAGCCAGTTTTTTACCCAACGATGTTTTGACAATTGCTGGGCAGTGCTTGCACAGTGTCAAGGCTCTCTCCATTTCTCACTCTGCATCRCCCTGAGGCTGGGGATGAGCAAGAGGTTGGGAGGGGACACAGCCAGGACAGCTGACCCCAACTGAGCAAAGGGATATCCCATGCCATATGACATCGTGCTTAGCAATAACACTGGGGATTTTGTCCTGACTGTTGCTCCAAGACTGAGCATCGGTCTGCTTGTGGGAGGTAGTGAGTGACTGTCTTTGCATCACTTATTGAACTGTCTGTATGTTGACCCATGAGTCTTCTCACTTTTGGTCTTCCTGKTYTTTCCCCCATCCCGCTGGGGAGGGGGACAGTGGACGAGTGGCTGTGTGGATGCTTATGTAGTTGTGGAAAGGTCCTGCTTGAAATGTGTTGCTCTACCCATTGGAAAGACTGTTTCTTCAAAGCTCACTTGGAACAGGTATATTGTGAAGAGCCATTTAAGTTAAAAGATGCTTTTTCCTAGATCTGCACAGCCATGCCTTAAAGTGAAGGTTCTTAGTTTTTTTTWAAAAAAAGTGTTAGACTATTGCAGTGGTTGCTGGAGTGATCCTCAGGTCAAGAGAAAGATGCCTGTTTCCTACCTAGCTTTTTGTAARTGGCTAAGCTGCTAAACACAAGTGCTGCCTATTTGTTTTCAAGTCATAGGCTGAATGTTCCAAGGGGAAATGATCACGTAACTCCCCTAACCTAGGATTTGGCACCGCCAGGGCCGTTGAGATCTGAATTGCTTATTTTTATAGCAACTGACCCATGCTTGAACATGACCTGCCCATCTCAGTGTGTGCCTGAGTTTTGCAAWCTAGATGGTGCAGTGTCAAGGAGTGTTTTCTCTCTCCTTTTTCATATGCTTGACCTCACCATCACATACTAATTTCTTTGATATCTTCGTGATGAAGTTGCTTGGGTGTCCTAGTTGCAATCAGGGCTCTGTATTACKTAACCATAAGACACAGGTGAGAATACACAGTTCCTGTCCAGTTCTTTCCAGTTCAACTGGAATAAAGGGGGAGGAAAAGATACATATCCTATGTGATGGGGACAATAGTAGGAACAAGGYGCGTTCTTCCCAGCCCCTTCCTTTTAGCTATTTCTGCTCTCCTCACTTTTCATTGCAGATGACTTTTCTTTCATATTTAACATTCATCTTCGCAAGCCAAGGCATCTCCCAGCCACCCTCCATTTGTTTATCAACCTCCTCCTTGTCCTTTCTTAAAAGTAAAGCTAAAACCATCTCACTCATCTTCGGTTCTGAAGTGCTGTCTCAACCAAAATCCCACCTGCCCTCCCTTGCTGGTGGGTAACTGCTCCAAGTAGTTGTGATGTGTATCCTCTTTACAGAAAACATCCCACTGAAGAGCTACTACCTCCATCGGTCCAGGGCCTTGTGAGGCAGCGCCATTAAAAAAACGCTCTCCCAGCTCAGCGGAAGTCTGGATCTGCCTTAATGGCATGTGAACRTAACACAGCGAAACATGCTGGAAAATAAGTACGCATGGCTTTCGATAGCCTTGGATGACTTGCATTCAAACCATCCAATTTCCTTCCGTAGTAGAGTAATAGGTCTYGTAGATAAAAGGGAAGCTGTAGATGTCAAGTTGCTCAAGTTTTGTGAGGCTTCTGGCACTGTGCAATGCAATATTTTCCTACGCAAGCCGGAGAGCTTGGTTTGATGAGACCATTAGCAGCCGGGCAGGCCCACAGTCAGGGAACAGCGGTTCACTGCAGCGTGGAAGGAGCCAGGGAGCRAGATCGTGCTGTGGTCTGTCCTGGGTCTGACTCTAGCTGGTGTTTTCCTTAATAACATTTGTGATGGGAGAGTATGCTCATTAAAAGTATAGATGGCATAAAGCTAGGAGAGGCTGCATGTGCATTTGAAGACAAGAACAAAATTCAAGATTAATTTATAGGGTGAAATGTGAGAGACAAAACATGAGGTCCTTCACCTGGATTGTGGTAACAAACACCAGGGAACCAGTGGCCAGACAGCAGTTGCAGAAAAGGAGGAGAGGAAGATAGCTAAGGTGTATTATTGTGGAAAAGGARTACATTTTAAAGAGATGAATAAGGCAAAGGATTGCTCTACTCAATAACTTCAATGGAGTAACATAGGCAATTTTCAGTATRTCTGGAAAGATGTAGCTCAGCTGGAGAGAGTGAAGAGGAGGCCAGCATGAGTGATCCAAGGTCTGGAAAACCTGACTTTGGAAGAGAGAGAGAAAAACACTGGAGCTGTTTAGGTTAGAGAAGAGATGGCTGAGGGCAGACAAAGTTTACAAAAGGCTGTTAGAAAGAGGGTTAAGGAATAATCTGTTTTCCATGTTTGTGGCAGATAGCATGAGGAGCATCAGGCTTGAACAGTCACCTCTCTGRTTGTGGTTAGATACTAGGAAGAGCTTTTCATGGTAAGGACTGCAAAGCACTGGGACAGCTTGGCTGGGACACTGTTGGGTCTTCCCTGCAGAGGCCTTTAGGAACAGGGTAGWGGGGAGGCGGGTTAGACCTCACCAAATTCCCTTCAGCCCAGTTTTTCTGTGTTTAAATGTAGTGAGGAACTGTTTCCTTGCTGSTGGTGGTGAGGCAATCCCCCCCTATTCCTTAGCTCCTTTCTTTATGGGATGTGGGGAATGTTCTTAGCTGTGGGGTGGATTTGTCCCCATCCTCCAGACAAAGCCTGTAGCACAGGTGCATGTTCAAGCTCCTGGGGCTGAGAGGCACCTGAGAAGCCTCCTGATGAAACTGTATTTATTGCATCCTGGACTAGCTTTGTTTTCCAGGACCGGCGTTGCTGAAGACAGCTTGGCCTCCATGGTTGTGTCTATGCTCATAATTAAAAGTCAGGGACAGGTTTGCATTGACCCTTCTKTGGGCTACCTTCCTCCAGGGCAGATATGTCTTAGAGAAAGCTGGTTAGAGCAGTTCGAAACAGAAAGGCAGTGATCTAAAAAGTAATCAGGGTGGACAATGAGGGGTCCTCAGCTTGATTTGATTTAGCAGAGCAGGCATACATTAGATCTCGCTTTCCCCCTGAAGCACATCCCTCCTTGTTCAAAAATGCTTCCTTGTTCCTAGCTGGCAGAGAAGCCCATTGCCTCCCTCAAATTTTCAGCCTCTTTGACAGCAGAAATTAAATTCCTTCAAGTCGCCTGAGACTGCTGCTCTCTAAAACCCGGTCTGCACTCCCTAATTACAGAGGATTTAAAGGGAGAGAGAACCATTGTGATATAAAAAGAAAATAATGCAGAAAAAATGGTGGAGAGCGGGCTGGAACTACAGCTGGATGACCCTTGGGTTTAGCTGCATCGTATTTAGATTCCATTATTCGAATGTTTTACTGAAGTCTTTCCTGCTTTCCCAGCTCACGTTGCTCTGCTGTCCTTGACTGTGGGAAGCTGTGACCTTGTGCGAGGGCAGCTGGCTCTGCCCTAGCACTCTGCCTCTGCCGTCGGCTCGCTTTGGCCACGTACCCCTCCGGACAGCACGGCYGCTGGGCTCAGGTTTCCCTCGTTCGAGTAGTGCGTCTGGCAGCAGAGCGTGGGCATGTTGCATGCAAGCAAGAGCAGGGGCAGGGAGAACATGACATCATTTTYTATCAGCTAACAGTCCAAAAGCTGAGAGGTTTGCCTCCCCTTTTATACAGTCTGTATTGCATTGCCCTGTATTATCCATTTGCTGTCTCGTTGATTCGCATACTTCACAGAGCCTTGTGTGGCTTCCTACGCATCTACCCATTTACAYTGCTCCGAAAAGTGCAAGTCGGTTGGAATTATCCTGGTTTTACTAGTCCCTGCCTGTAATTACACGACTTCATCAGTATTATCAGTGTTAGCACAGCTTCTCCTACCAGACCTGTAGTTTTCTCCGATTAAGGATTCTCACCAGTTGACATGTACACTGAGGGAGTTAAATCAGCCCAAACCTGCTGGAGTGGTGAGACTTTGTGTTTAACRTTCAGAAGTACCTTATAAATTACCTCACCCATTGGATTAATACACAGACACAACTTTATTTGAGGCTCTTACCTATTTTCATAGTTCATTTTCCTCTGCCTTCACCACCTTTTCATGTCCTCTTTTAATTCGGACAAGTCTGTATTTGACCATACCGAGGAATTTTACCCATTTCAAGAGGGGCAGGGGATGCAGGACTTGATGGTAGCTGGTTGGTAGGGAGTCGGCCAAGTCTGGATCTTTCTAGTGGCTTCAGGCGATACCTCCTGCCCCAAGCGTGAGCTAACACCAAGTGTATGGCAATGGTTCCCTGGAATAAGTAGAACTGTCTTGCTTTTCATCTGTATGCAGCCTGGAAAGTTAATGAAGTTTTTGGCAGATAGAAACCAGGCTGCGGAGAACAGTTCTGACAGTCCTAGCCTGCATCGTGTAGGAGGTCGGTGCCATCGAACCACTTCTGTTTGCAGGACCAGCTTGCTGGGAAGGTGGCCGTCCTGCAGGTCCTGCATGCCGGGGTCCCACGCCTCGCCCTGCAGGCCAGGGTGAAGCGGCCGAGCAGCATTGTGGCTGCCTGCCGCTCTCCTGGGCACCTTCAGGAGTTAGAAGTTCATCCTGAAGGAATGGACTAGTCTGCGAAGGGAGRGTCTCTGGCCCCAAGACTAGAGTTGAGATGAGACGATGCTGAGTGACTCAAAACACAATGCTGCCCAGGTGAATTTTTAATCAGTTAGCAAATAGAAGTGTTCAAACTGATTAAGGCCAGAAGTGGTAAAGTTTTGACACTTGCTGCCTTCTTTGCATCTTTTTGTCTTGTTTAAATATCTGAAACCCTGACTGAATTAMAGACTGAGCTTCTGGTCACATTCCAGAGTCAGATTTTCATCAGCAACTGCCTTTTCTTGGTATTATAAGTTTGTCTCATGCATAGAGACGTTCACATGCACATGCACATGCTGAGCAAATGGACTATCTTTGGGAGTGATAATGAAAATAAACTGAATGCCCCAAGTTCATGCAGCTGCTAGGCAGCAGTTGAAAAAGCAGGGACATTTCTTGTCCCCTTGYTTGCAGTATTTGAACAGCACACAGCTATGTCTGCTCCAGGAAAACTCCCCTACAGCCCACCTAAAACTCTGTGGCCACGTACACACCAGTCAATGAAATGCGCATGGCACCTCTCTCTGGCTCTGAGGCTGACTGGCGTGGGATTGCCTGTGCCCATGCTGTTATATCCTCTTACCCTCCAAAATGAAGCGGACATAGTTGAGAAATCACGCCTGACCAARCGTTGCCTTCTGCAATGAAACGATGAAACGACTAGCTCAGAGAGCAAGGGGAGAGCAGTGCGTATTGTTTATCTTGACTTTAGCAAGGCTTTCGACGTTGTCTCCCATAACATCYTCTTAGAGAAAGGAATGAAGTGCAGGCTAGGTAAGTAAGTGAGGTGGATTCAAAACTGGCTGAACAGCCGGGCACARGGGATTGTGATCAGCAACACAAAGTCCAGCTGGAGGCCTGTCACTAGTGGTGCACCCAAGGGGTCCATACTGAGGCCAATACTGTTTAACATCTTTGTTAATGACCTGGGTGGCAGAGTGCACCCTTAGCAAGTTTGCTGATGACACAACACTGAGAGGAGCAGTTGATAAATGAGATGGTTGTGCTGCCATCCAGAGGGATCTCTACRGGCTGGAGAAATGGGTTGACAGGAGCCTCATGAAGTTCAGCGATGTGAAATGCGAAGTCCTGCACCTGGGGGGAGCAGCCCCATCCACCAGTACACACTGGGGGAAGACTGACCTGGAAAGCAACTCTGCAGAAAAGGCTCTGGGGCTCCTGTCAGACAACAAACTGGCCATGAGCAAGCAATGTGCCCTTGCAGCAAAGACCAACAGCCTCCTGGGCTGCATTAGGCAGAGGGGCACCAGCAGGYCGAGGGAGCTGATCCTTCCCCTCTGTTCAGCACTGGTGAGGCACATCTGGAGTGCTGGATCCAGTGCTGGGCTCCCCAGTACAAGAGAGATGTGGGCTTACTATAGTGGGTCCAGTGCAGGGCCAAGAAGATGATGAAGGGACTGGAGCATCTCTCATTTAAGGAGAGGCTTAGAGAGCTGGGACTGTTCATCCTGGAGAAGAGAAGGCTCAGGGGATCCTATTCATGTGGATGAATGCCTGATGGGAGGAGTAAAGAAGATGGAGCCASGCTCTTCTCATTGGTGCCTAGGGACAGGACAAGAGGCAATGGGCACAAACTGAAACACAGCAAATTCTGTTTAAACATAGGACTTTTTTCCTGTGAGGGTGGTCAAACACTGGCACAGGTTGCCCAGAGAGATTATGGAGTCTCCAGCCTTGGAGGTATTCAAAACCTGCCAGGACATGGCCCTCAGCAATCTCTAGGATTGTTGGGTGAAAGGAGTCTTTGTGAAAAAGAGTTATTGGCATGCAGGTAAATTCAGCTTGAAATGAAGAATGCTTTTCCAATGAGACAGATGGCTTTTTTTTAGCAGTATTTATTACTTTTCATATCTATTTTACCAGTACTTACTGCTGGACCAAGAAAGGTTAGCTTGAAATGTGGGGTTCTGACACCACTGACGTCTGTAATGTCACTTTTCACAGAAAGAAAGCTTCCAAAATGAGACACGGAAAAATTACTGGCAATGAAAAAACTATTTTAAACATATTCTTAAGGGTTTTTTTGCCTACTTATAGAGACCTGCTCTCCTCCAAACTTCCAGATTTTTGGATGAGCTTGGGATTTTTCCCATTTTTATTGCACTTAAACAAGAGGGAGGGAAAAGCTGCAGCTTGGATGACAATTGCTCTCCTGGGCTATGTTTTTGATTCATATTCCAGCTGCTGGGTCATAAGGAGCAATCTGAATTGCAGAACAGACAGAGGGATTCCCAAGGGAAGTGTCAGCTCTACTTTTCCATCAAATGAGGGACTGAATGGGGCACTTGAGGGATCTATTTACCTTCCCACGGAAGCGCTGAGGAGAAGGAATATCCACCAGCCTCTATAAAAAGGAACTAGATGAAAAGAATACATTTTAAAAGAAATGACAATCGTTTGTTTTAAGGAAAACCAGTGCTATTATAACTCTGCATATGTTTGAAATACATAAAGCAAAGCTGTGCCATGGGTAGATCGTCTCTTTCTTATGCTGGAGTTAATACTGGAGTGACCCTAAATGTTATTGAGTTAAAATATATTCATTATAGATTTTGAAAGTCTGCTTTCAAGATGTGAGGGCTTTTTGCACAGAACTGTAGTGCATATAGCTGCCTGTACCTGCAAGTAGATGCCATACTGGGAGGAGGAAGGGGTAAAAAGTTAATTCCAGTGGCAGGAGGCCAGTGTCTGGTTCTCTTGATAATCAGAGGGGAAAATTGACCTCGATCAAGGGGATCAGCAGCGTCACTCCAGGTTTTATAAAGGTGCCTGAGATCTCCCAAGCCAGGCCCCTGCCCTAAGTCTGCGCTTAAGAGGTGCCTGTCTCTATTGATGATATGAGAGACTGTCAGCATTAGGCTTAATGCCTCTCTTTGATTTCAGAAGCTACCAGTGCCTGACGGCTTATTTGGGTAGCTTAGTATCTTTAACAGGCAGGCCCTTTGCTTGCTCTTGGTTTCGCTGTGAACACCACCCAATTACTGAAGAAATGCCTGGTACTTACTGGGAGTGGGGAACACCAGGTACCAGGAGCAGAGGTAAGCCCTGCAGATTGTCTAGCCAGGTGGAGATGTAACGTTGCACCCTTGGATGCCTGAGAAAGACCTCAGGGGCTTTGCATGAACATCCTTAAAATGCCAGTCACTCCGCTGGTGGAAGCTGAATGAAATCCCCTAAAAGTCAAGCCAGGTTCTAGTTAAAGCAAGTAAAAGTAGCTAGTTAATGGACCTAAACTAGAAAAGTCTGTCATACAGGTTTATCAAGATATGTTAGGAAAACAAAGGAAAACTAAATTTTGCTGATTTATTCTAACATCATGTCTCCCTCTTAMTCTGCACTTGGCCATGCTTGCTTGCTAAGCTAACACTTTGCCTTCCAAGACTCATTAAATATGCTAGTATTTAAACCCTTCTTTGAGGTCTTCATGGGATACCCTTTGGATTTAAATCTTCCCCAGGTCCCTCTTTCACCCCCACTTATGATAGATCTTTAACCCATAGTGAAGGTCACGCCTTCTCCATATGGGAAGCACTCATACTTCTGTGGCAGATCATGTGTCCTCTTAGGTTCTTGATGAGATCATGAACATTAATCCACCAAGAGCTGAAAGGTTCTTCTGTCCCTGAGAAGACAAGGTGGAAATAGCAAAGTGAAACATCTCTAAGCTCTCAACTTTATGTTTCCTATCACTGTAGAAGCTGTCAGTCATACCTGACACAAGAAATATGTGAGCGGTTTATTACTAGTTTCTGGCTGAGACCAGGCACGTTGGTACCCTTTTGCCTCATGGAAGTAGCAACCAGTTGGGGGTAAGTGACTTCTTGCCAGGATTGTGGTGTTTTTTCTCCTTCACAGTGCAGCCCCAGTCTTGGGAGGACCTGGGAGACAGGGACACACCATCTGACTGCAGATGGGGACCAAGCATCTTTGTTGTGAGGCTGGAAGGGTGAAGGCTGGGAATCAAAACCCACCAAGGCAGATGTGCATGAGGATGCTGGAATTGTGCTCCACTGGCCTGGAAAACCAGGGCAAAAAGGTTGGTTCCTCAAAGAGCCAAATGTGCTGTTTTCTAGACAAATGTAATTTCTTGGCTGTCAATGACAGCTCCTATTTAGGAGGATCCTGTTTTGTAGCTGCAAATGAAAAGAGCTGCTTGGCAGCCGGCCAGCAGCACAGCTACTTAATTTACCAATGAAAACTTTGAGGAAATGGGGAAAGTTTGCTAGAAAGCAGGTCTGCAATACAGCAGACTGTGTTTCTCCTTCATGCAACAGAAAATCCAATAAAAATTTAAAGGATCACAGAAATGTATTTTGTGTACCCAGATTTACTAAACCATRCAAGATCTAGCTGCTAGAGTAACTACAGTACACAGAGTAACTCTGCATTTACCTTGGTCCCTCCTCTCCTGAGTGCCTTTGTCCATGACTGACAGCCCTTGGACCACCTTGGGCCTCCTTTGTGTAAGGGTACTCTGGTTCTAGCCCGCTACACCTGGAGCCCTGCCAAATAAATATACAGATAAAAGGTAATTTCCTGAATGTTTCCTCCTGGGATGCATCTCACTGCCTGGAGAGCGAGTGAAAAATCTTCGCTACAGCGGATCTTTAGTGGCTGGGTGTCTGTACACAAGGAGACCAGTGCCAGCTGCAGGATTACGATTGCATCCCTGGGGGCAAATTGTCAGGGAAATAAAACCTGTCAGATCATGGGCATTGCTGAGAGCTCAGAGGCCACATCAGCAGCACACTCACATCCAAGCAACTGGGAAGAGACCATTTTATTAATGATAGAGCTTGCTAGTAGAGCTTGCTTTCTTTTGGAGATTCTCCTCATGAAAAACGCCCTTCATGCTGCCTGCTGACACCTGTCAGCTTTATGGACTTTGCAATGAGTCAGCAACTGAACTGGGCTCAGAAATGTAAATTTTCATTGGAACAATAATCATTATGTGACTCCAATGACATACATCTCAGTTGGCAACCCTCCTTAAGCATAGGCTCATGGGGCACTCCATATCCTCCCAATCTAMCTTGGCTTACCTCAGCTTGTGGAAGACATACATTCTGTGGTTTTTTTTCCTGCCCCCAGCATTAGCCTTGTGTGTAGTTTAATTACTGGTGATTTTGGAAGACCCAGGTACCAAAGTTTGCACTCCACTCTCCTGCACAGTCGCCCGTGCCTTACATCACCAACAACTCCAGCTGTCTCCTCTTCATCCACACCAATACCCAGTGGTTTCTCTAAAACTTCTGTAATGYCCTTTGGCATTTCTCGCCTGAGATTCCACAGCAGAAGGAAAATTAAAATTCAGGGCAGCTTTAAGTTAATTAAACTTACTACCAAATTAATAACACAAGGAATACTGTGCAGACTGCATTATTCATTTTCATGTTTTATTCAGTAAAAACTCCATTTTTAATGCGCTCAGTGTTACTGGAGGATTTCTACCCTGTTCTGCTAGAGTTTCATGGAAACCTTTGGCACACAGGGTTTCTGGGGTCCTGTAAAAAAAGTCAATGTAATTTTTACTCAAGTGGTAAAGAATTCACAATTAATAAAAGAAATGAGAAATCTCTAGTTTCTGGGAAAGACAAAAATAGACAAACATGGGGGATCAAATTCCTATATGGTTAAACGAATTAATTTTAATTCATCAC
The DNA here is from genome assembly GCA_030449065.1 of Oceanodroma leucorhoa. Classification (NCBI taxonomy): domain Eukaryota; kingdom Metazoa; phylum Chordata; class Aves; order Procellariiformes; genus Oceanodroma; species Oceanodroma leucorhoa. The sequence continues at coordinate 6,471,885 of JASVER010000054.1, read as the reverse complement.
CTTTCCTGTTATCTCGTTTCCTAGAACTCCTACTATTCTCCCCACCACCAGTTTTCTTCCACTGATAAAGTGCCAGTTCACCTCTTACAAGTTTTTCTAAAGATCTTGGTGCTGAAGCCTTGCTGCACCATCATGGCACGTCCCAGCATTATCTGTCCAGCTCTGCTCCTGACCACACTGCAGGAGGCCCTTATTTATGAATAACGCAATGAAATACTGCATGGCATGAGATTAGGACTGCGAGGCTGTGTTCTCCTTCAGGTTGATTTTTTCTTTAAGTGCAGCCAAGCAGTAGCTGAATAACATGGTTCAAAGAGCTACGGCTCTTCCATTCCAAGGGGACTGTGGATCACAGTCCGAAATAACTAGTGTGAAATGAAATTATGGGCATGATAACCCAACGCATGCTTTGGAAAGAGGCAGTGGGAATGTAACTTCCCTTGGAGAAAGGAAGGAAATTAATGAAAGCTGAAACCATGGCACAGAGACAACATTATTAGGAAGGAAAGCATAAGGAACGAATCATTAAGCAATGTGCAGCTATTGCTGCAACATAGCACAAGGGAGAAAGGGAGATCAAATGAGCATATTAGGTGCTTCCTTGCTTAATTGCTAAATTTATTAAAAGTTATTGTTGATACAGGAATGGGTAGACCTTCAAGAAAAAGCTGCTGCTGGATGGCAGCGTTGAGTTTCGCCTTATTGTTGAAAATTACTGCCTTGCCTGGTGCAATGTGCAGAGATGCAATCAAACTAGCAAAGCCTTCTYCTTTCTAAATCCCTCTGCTCAGAGGAAGAAGGGACCAGGTAGCTCAGTCTCTGTGGAAAAGCACCCACCCAAACTCCCCAGGATTGCTTTATCTCCCTACGAGCCTCGATAATTTCTTGTATGTGAACCTTCATCCATTACTCCGAGTTTTTCCAGATACCATCTAGGTTTGACAGCAGGAAAAAAAATCACTCATTTAATAGCACACGAATATTCCAATGCCTTACTATTAAAAGAGAAGTATTTTGAAAGAGAGCCAGGCATCCAGCATGCTGAGACTCTGGGTCAGTGCTGAACCTGCTGGGGAAGAGGTGGCTGTGGGGAAAGATCCCCAGCATCTGTGGTGGATGAAGCTAGAAAAGGAGGAGAAACGCTGCAGTTGCTGGTGTTGGCTTTCCCCCACCCAGTTTCCTGTGAATTTGGGAAGCTGTGGCTGGTATCAGTGCAGCTGAGGAACCTGAAGAGCCTCRGGCACAGTGGAGACTCTTCCCTACACCCTGTTCAAACTGCAAGGTGAAGAAGGGCTTTCGCGATACTGTCCTTCTGCCTTCAATCTACTCTCTCCACTGGGGCTAGATCTCCCAGATTATGGGCCATTTGTGTCTGTGGAGAAGTGCAAACGTGCTGCGGACAGTCCAGCAGGATTGGGTGGTTTTAGGGGTGAGACTGCTTCAGATGTTGGATTTGCCAGAGCTGGAGAAAGGCTTTTTGCTGCAATACATGTCCATGTGAGTGCTTATGCATGGAGCCTTCTGCATCCAGGACAAGAATACATCATGTTCACTTCTACTCTTCATCTTTTTCTCCCTTTCTTCCCTCCTCTACCTCTTTCTGCCATCTGCCCCATTCATGCTCAGCAAAGTCTTTGCATTTACAATATTGTTTTCCTGACAGCTGGAAATAATGTCTAAAATCTGCATTTTTAAAAAAAATACAGCAAGAACCCACTCACCCAGGAGAGCTAAGGGTATTCTTCTAGACCAGCTTCTTTATTTCCTTTTAAAGCAGAGCCTTTTCTAGTTCTCAGCCACTTCATGAATTTTTATCTTCTATACTGACATCTGTGTAGCATGAAGGTTGGTAGACCTTGCCAACATGCTTCAAGCCAGAAGCCTGGGGAGCATCTTTAGCATCAAAAATAAAACCCTGTTCCTGCGGCTGTTTGAAGAAAGGTGTGAAAAGCAGACTTTCATAGTGTGATATTCAAGTGCTGCAGTGCCCAGAACAGAGCTGCTGTCTCCAGGAGGGGAATTCACAAGGCTGTGTGACACCTAACCAGTGAAGGAGGGAGAGCTGGATGCCTCCAAGTGAGATTAGCATCTTTCATCAGTCTGAGTGGGGAAATGAGAAAGAACTGAAGGTATTCCTGAAATAACTGTCTACCTGCTACAGTAGTATTTATACCTGCTCTTTGAGATGCACAAGCTGGGGCCTTCTCCTCTTCTCTTTAGAAGAGAGAGTGTGAGAAAAGACTGAATACTTTTTAGTAACTTATTTGGGTTCTTGCTCAGGAAATGAGATGTGGTTTCTAAGTCCTTTTTAACCTGAAAAGGCTTGAACCTATGTTGCCCCTTTCTCATTTTTGCTAAAACTTGAAGACAACAATAACAACAACAACAAAAAAATCCACTCGCGGCTAGCCATTTACCCCATGGAAAAGGCCAGCTCCAAAGGCTGCATTATGATAATATTGCAACTATAAAGAGATTTCAGGAGATGGAGACCCGTGATAGCCGGAGACAGAAGGTGCCTTCAGGCSATCTCCTCTGTCCTGTGTTCTCAAYCAAGACCAGACCTTCCTCAATATCTACATCCATCAGGATGTTTAACCCAAAATCTGAGGGCTCTCAGTCCTAAAGGGATAGGACAACACAACTAAGCCACAGAATATGGTACAGGATACAGTGCTGGAATGAAGGTTTGGCTCAGGAGCTGCTGTGGGTCTGAGCAGGAGCTATTGCCTTGCATGACTGCAAGCTGGACGCTTGCACAGAAGGAAGATACTGCGGACAGCTGCTTGGAGGCATTGACCCTCATGCAGGTACCTGCTGGGGTCACGAAGGAGCAGGAGCTGGGAGGCTGTCCTGCATTTGCAGCTCCTGTGCCCGTTGCTGGTTGCTCAGGCTTGCAAGGCTCCCATGTACGGGGCAACTCTTGTCTTCGCCAAGTAYTGAGCTCCCTCTGAGCAGAGAGCACCAGCCACATACCACGGCAAGAATATTTGCCTGAAAAGCAGCGACCTGGCTGTGGCTGATACAAGGAAGTGGTGGTACAGCATGTGGCCATACACTGGCCTGCTCTGAGTGCTTACACGGACAGAAAATTTGCCATTGAAAGGTAAGATGAATGTAGATAATGACACACTGATGTGGTGCCCAGGGCTTCGCAGCACCTTGTGCTTGAAAGCATTTGCATGACCATGCCTTCAAAACAGAGACATATTACACAATGGCAACTCAAAAGCATTATAAAACCATGTTTAGTTTACAGCGTGCTGCGTAGGCTCACTGACCTGTTACCCAGAGTGATATTTTTCATTTACTGGCCATGTAGCATGGCTTGATTTACAATGTGCGACTTCAGTTACCAACCCTGCCAAAGAACACAATCRGTGTGGAGTGGTCAGGAAAGCCACATCGCACGGCCAGAAAGTGGGTTTTTTTCTTTGGACAAAAGGCCTGTGGTGCCGGTGGCTCATTGAAGGGCCCGAGCACTCTCAGCTTCTACGTGTTCATTCCTCAGCGTGGCTTCACTGGGGGGTGAGGGAGATCTGCATCTTCTGCATCCAGCCTGGAGATGAGGCTCTTGCAACAGCAACTGCTTTGCCTTTTGCATTGTTGTCTGAGTAGTGTCCTCGGGAGAAAATTCCAAATGGAGACAGCTCGTGATCATGAATTATACAATTCCCTGCCTTCACATTAGGACTCTATGGCAGCCATGGAAATCCAAGTCTGACAGTTCAAAGTAACTCTCCTGTGTCTCTTTTGTGGCAAACATGGGAAGAGCGGTGACGTTATGTACTCAAGTGGGCTGTTGGACTGAATAAATAGATGCTTGTAGATTCAAAGTTCATACAATAGCATTTGAGGATGCTATTTAGTAATTAATTCTGTAAATAATAAGGCATTGCTGAAAGCATTCAAAAGTCTACATAGTAACTCGGGATGAGGGCTTTGAGAGAGACTTGCAGCAATGATCATAAATGTCAGCACTGTTTTGGAGAGGTGGGCAGTGGAGAAGTGCCAATTGATAAGCTCTGGTTTTGTTTTTGCAATGTTTACCTTGTTTGTTTGGGTTGCCAGGCTGAAATTCAAGAATCAATCAGCAGACTATAATGGTTATATTTTCATTATGGCATGAGGAGCCTCAAGTGTCTTTCACTCATGTATTATTCACAGAAACGGATGAACAAATAAGTGATCTGCTACAGCATGCAAATCCCAGGATATCTGCACAACTTGAAAATACACTGAGGTCCAGGCAAAGCCTCCTGCAGTTGCCAAGGCAAGACTAAGATTTTGGATTATTGGAGAAGTGTAATCATTTGCCACATTCCTTTTAACTCAAGCACTGATAGACCGTTGGACATGGAGGTGCCAAATGTCTGKGTGCTGAGAGGCCTTTGAAGTGTCTTCAGGATGGGCATTAAGATCCTTTCCGTCTCTAAACAGTCCAGGGGACATGTTCTCACTGTAAGGACTGAGCGGTCACCACTGAAAGACAGAAGATGCTTATATTTGTCTGCCAAAGAAAAGAAACACAGGTGTTATGCCAAAACCACCTGTTTGTGTAATAGTGGTTGAGGCTAATGCTATATGAGGAACCCAGGTAGAATTACTCCCAATTATTCCCATGTTTTCCAAATATTAGGAGAAGTGTTTCCCCATTTTTGTCTCATCTTTGCATTAAATGTTTATTCTACCAGGGAACTCTATGAATATAGAGTTGAAAGTCAGCTGGGAATGGTTTATACATATTTTCCAGGATTTCACATATAAAACGATGCTGGTTTTGGCTGGGATAGAGCTGATTTTCTTCACAGTAGCTAGTATGGGGCTATGTTTTGGATTTGTGCTGGAAACAGTGTTGATAACACAGGGATGTTTTCATTATTGCTGAGCAGTGCTTACACAGAGCCAAGGCCTTTTCTGCTTCTCACCCCACCCCACCAGCGAGGAGGCTGGGGGTGCACAAGAAGCTGGGAGAGGACACAGCCAGGACAGCTGACCCCAACTGACCAAAGGGATATCCCACACCATATGACGTCAAGCTCAGCATGTAAAGCTGGGGGAAGAAGAAGGAAGCGGGRGACGTTYGGAGTGATGGCATTTGTCTTCCCAAGTCACCGTTAGGCGTGATGGAGCCCTGCTTTCCTGGAGATGGCTGAACACCTGCCTGGCCATGGGAAGCAGTGAAGGAATTCCTTGGTTTGCTTTGCTTGCGTGCACGGCTTTTGCTTTTCCTATTAAACTGTCTTTATCTCAACCCACGAGTTTTCTCCCTTTTACCCTTCCGATTCTCTCCCCCATCCCACCAGGGGGAGTGAGCAAGCGGCTGKGTGGTGCTTAGTTGCCAGCTGGGGTTAAACCATGACAAAACCCTTGAAGACGAATTCTCTGCAATGCTTTCTGAAAAGCCCATGAACACAGGACTATAAATTGCATTTTGTGAGAGACGTTGGCTGGTGTGCAATGGGCAAAGCAGGGAGCACGCAGGAACAGCCCCAGCACTTCCTCGGAGAGCTGGATCCTGACCCTGTCTCTGCCATAGATGCAACACGTGAATGTTTTTCAGTCGAGCATTTCCCTGCTCACATGCTCCTTATTTTCTGGATAGCTGAACTGTGACTCAGAGCCTGCCTACTGAGAGCTGAAACTTTGGTCAGTGGGAGATAGTGTTTTTTTGGACTGTGCATATAAAATGATATTTAATACCAACGACTCAAAGATCTGACTCTGGGTCTCCCAACCTGAGGACTCAAAATTTGCAAATGTCCCTCAGCGTCTTGTCTTGTCGCTTCTCCTCCCACCTGTGAAATGGGAAAATGCTCCCCTGACACAAAGGGGCTTTGTTGAAGAAGAAATCAATGGGATAATAATGGGTCCATACAAACATCTTGGTGGTCAGAGCAGGGCTTAAATCCTGAACTATGTGTCAAGGGGTGAACTCTGAGCAACAAGAAAAAGAACAGCATGTTGACTTGCTGTTCAAAAGCTGAACGCCACCCAGGGTGTGCAGTGAGTGAGGCGAGTGTCCTAAGGCAAAAAAAAMCCATAAAATTTTGTGATTAAGTATTAGCACGACACAGGGAAACAGGAGGACTAAAAAGCAGCCTGCACAAGGCTGCTTTTGCTGTGTTATTTGCCACAACTTCCTCAGGATGCTGCTGCATGTTCCCCGGCTGTTCTCCCTTAGGGCAGCAACGGGCGCTTGAGGAGATGAAGTGTATCCTGAAATTAGTTACTGGGTTTATTTACTTTGTGTTGACTTCGTCTGAGTTCTTATGGCTACAAAGAGACTGACATGTGACTGTATATGTGTCTTTGGTTTTTGGGACCCATACACATCTGAATGTTTTTTTCCCTTAAAACTGTTCAGAGGTTGGTTGTTTTTTGGTGTGTTTTTTTTTTTTTTTTCTTGTGTTTTTTTTTTTTTTTTTTTTTTTTTTTTTTACACTGTGTATTTCTTCACCTTGGTGACTTTTGTTACTCTTTCCGTTTCCCAGTCACCATGATGGCACAAGGCTACATCCTACTGAATTATTGCTTTCTTTGTATTTTACAGCAAGACTCTTGACTCTCCAAATAAGGAAATGAAAAGGGGAAAGAGCTCATGGTTTCCATCTGTTGTAAAACTTCTCCCTAAAATTGCTGCCCTATAAAGCTGTACCATGCTATGACTTGCTCTGAAACACTGCTTAAGAGAGGAGGAGGAAACRAACTGCTTTTACAGAGAGTCTTCAAGGAAAAGGAAACAAAAAGACAGATATTATTGCAGCCAGGTGTAAAGATTTGACCCTGATTAAGGATGGGATGGAAGAGTCCACAAGGTCCTATGCCCCAGCCTTTACAGACTGCTGTAATTTTGAAATGTTGCTCTGCAGTACACGCTGACATAGTTTGGCTACTTTAGAAATTACAAGTTTTCTTTCTATTTTTAATGCTTTTTTTAAGGTTACCAGAGTAGCATAGCGAATACTAATAAAAAAAATAAAGGAACATTTTAAGAATATGTTTCATTTTGTTCTAGGAAAGAAACAACCTGGCTTTAAGCCATCATGCTCCATGGGCAAGTGGAGGGTGAGAACGGGAGTCGTCCCTTGACTTCGCCAGCAAACTGGGACATGTCACTACCATTGCCTGACCAGTCAGACCCACACTGGAATCCCAGGTACCATTCTGGAATGAACACCTTTTTAAAAAGATGCTGGAAAAAGATATCAGAAAAGTCTTCTCATGGGGTGTCCACTTCACTAACAACCAATGAACTCTGATGCTACCAGACCAATGCAAGGGCAGATTGGACTGCCTAGGCAACCCACACTTAAAATGGACTTTCCTAACATAAATCTAATAATAATCCAGAAGAAGAACAGCAAGCAAGGCAGCTAAGAAATACAAGACCTAAGTCCTTTCCCAGCTTTCTGTCTGTTGCCTGTGGTGACAAAGCATATTGGTTGATGCATCCATTGCTACTTCTAAGTATGCATCCAAATGAGTTTGATAGTCTAACCTAGTATTCCTGAAACATTTTGCAAGCCTAACACCCTTTCCACTGCAGCTGTCTTCTTGAGATAACCCTGATACACCCTTTTCACTTTTAGTTTCTGGCAGCAGCTCAGTTCCTCAAGGTGGGATAGGAGAGGCAGTTGCAGAGGTGCACACTTGTTTCCCTGCTCTGGACCAATGCAGCTGCTACTGGCAATCACTCAGCACAGTTTCATTTCCCTGGTTTTCTTCTCAAGGTTTTAACGACACAAAGAAAAATAGTACTTTAATAACTGACATGCATACATTTTTATGACATCTCAGAAGTTTTTCTTAAGATTTTTGTAATCTGTTGTGATTCACTTTGAACATTTTTTTCTGGAGGCCTTCAGAATTGCAAATCAGTGCTTCACTTTGCACACASAGGGCAGCTGCATTACTTGGTGGGCCCCAGCCTCAGATGTTTGTTTCCATCCTTCCTGAAACCTGCTCATGTGCCCTTTCTGCATCCTCTGGCATAGCAGAGCATGGTGCATCCATCTCTTATAGCCCAGGCACAAAGACAGATTTACTAAAATAAGAGAAGTCATTCAAAGTTTGATTTTTTTAAAACTATTCTGGCTGCTCTGAAAGATCTCTATAGAAATATTTCCAAGAAAAGACTACAATAGTTTTCCTCAGGCCACCTGTGGCATATATGAGCCAGACCAGCTAGTTTGTTTTCAGTTATTTCATTTTGAAAGGTTTCTCACCAGCAGTATTCACAGAGGTGTTCATCTTTCTCAGATTGCCTGAAACTAAATCAGAAGCTACTTTGTTGTTTAAGAATCATTACTTTAATTTTCATTTCACTTAAAACACATATTTACTTACCAGCAGATCAAACTTAAACAAGTACAATTGAGCTTAAAGTAGAAGAGCAGCATGAAGCCCACAGTAAAGCCATACCAATTTTGTGGAATCATCTTTTTTGTTCAGGGAGATGGTTTGTGTTCAAATAAAGGCATCTTTATTATTTTCTCTTTTAAAAGCTGGTTGTTRCTGAAATGCAATTCACTCTTCTTTTCAGGAAGGTCAGTATGGCAGATGACTAAGCAGTGCCATATTAAGACAAAGCCTTGCCCTTCACAAGGAAACTTAGAGGTAGGTGTCAACCAGTGTCAGAGTTTGAAGCACTGTCTAGGGCAGTGTCCCTTCTTTCCCATCTCTCCCTTGACCCTTTTGTCAGTCAGGGGATTGTAGTGGTTTAACCCGGCAGGCAGCCAAACACCACACAGCCGCTCGCTCACTCCCCCCACCCCAGTGGGATGGGGAGAGAATCGGAAAAAAAAAATCTGCGGATTGAGATAAAGACAGTTTAATAGAACAGAAAAGGAAGGAATAATAATAATAACAATGATAATAATATAATAATGATACAATATACAAAATGAGTGATGCACAATACAATTGCTCACCACCCACTGAGAAATGGCCAAAAMCAATTGCCGCTTCCTGGACCTCCCTCCCATTCATATACTGGGCATGACGTCACATGGTATGGAATGCCCCGCTGGCCAGCTGGGCTGGCTGTCCTGGCTATGCTCCCTCCCAGCCTCTTGTGCACCTGGCAAAGCATGGGAAGCTGAAAAGTCCTTAAGTAGTAGATTACCTAGCAACAACTAAAAACATTAGTGTGTTATCAACCTTCTTCTTGTACTAAATCCAAAACATAGCACTAGGAAGAATTTTAACTCTATCACAGCTGAAACCAGGACAGGACTCATGCTGCAAGTTGACCTAACCCTTGGAGATAGGTTCCGAGTGCTGGGAGCTCCAAGTCCTTTCCATTAGCCTGGCTTAATTTGCCTCATCCATTTTCCTCCAGTTCTCCATTTGCACAGGAGAAGTGCACTGGCAAGCCCTATGCCTAGCAAGAGTTGCTGCTCTGAGCTGATTTGAGGTGAATTTCCTTCATCCTGTGCCTCRTAGCCATGAGTTGAGCAGAGGTATCACCAGGAACTATGCACAGGATCATAGATGAYGCAGGCTGGAGGGGACTTCAGGAGGTCTTTAGTCCAACCTCCTTCTCAAAGCATGGTCAACATCGATTTCATATCAGACATGATTTAGCTTATTCTTAATCTTTTCCCTCATTGATCATTCTTCAAAAAGAACTCTTTGTTACTGTTGAGACTGGTCATCTCCTCTGCATGAGTGTGGACAGGCATGCAGGACAGCAACCACTGCCATTCAGCAGCTATTTCCATTGAATGGGTTAGGTTTCCTACCTGTGACCTGCTGGAGGGGCTGACTTTTAAAGCAAAATGTTCACACCAGAGCTGTAAGAAATGTCTCAAGTTGGCCATAAAGAACTGAGACAGCTGTGATAATTACTTGCTTTTGAAGATTTTGCACATCTCTACAATAAAAGTCCTATCCTCCGAGTTACTAGAGAAAAAATGCTGCAGTTTGTGTCAGGTCTTTCATTTGTTTTACTCCCATACAGAGTTTTCAGAAGTGGATGGTAAATGGAGAGACAACTGTGTCTTACCAGGTACAGGTATAGATGGTAACTGTTTTGAGAACAGGTAACTGATTTGATTCTGGATCCCAAATGCTTCACRAATTGTACATCTGAAGTGAAGGATTCTTGCAAACCTGGTGGGAAGAAGCAGCTTTGATTATATATAATCATGAACAGTGCCAGTAAAAAAAGCAGTTTTATGTATTATGTTGTTTCTAGCAGGCAATCTATCTCCTACCAATGGAGCTGAACATAATTAACAGTAGAGGTGTGACCTTGTACCATTATATGCATCAAACACACATATAATGTCTTTATACAATAAATTAATGAGAGAAAAGGCATCGCTTGCTTTTCTCTGCACAATAGCATATGGGTAGCACTACTGAGAACAAGCATTTTTATATATATTAAATTCTTCAGGAGGAAACTTCTGCATGAATTTGCAATATTGCAATGGCTGGAGAAAGAGATGGAGTGTTTCAGAGCTCATCTGCATTGCTAACAAGTCACCTTCTTTGTTAGCTGGTTTAAAAAGATGGACAAACAACAAGATTTTGTGCAACTTCCTTACTGATAAATGCATGGGAAAAACGTCAGTGGTTGATGTGTTGTGGCAAAATGTATTCATCTTCTTCATAAGCCTTGAGCTACCAGTCTTTTTCATGCACAGCTTGCAAGAACAGATTTGATTAAGTGATCCAAAAGGCTCAAGCCACTATATTAGTTGCTTTTTCATGAACTTTACTGAAGTCCCCCTGCTTAGGAATAAACACAAATAACCGAACTGCCTTTTGAAAGGCATGAATGGCTAGGGCCAAACGAGTGATGTCAGACTACAAGAATAAAAGCAAAGTATGAAAAGATGCAATTTATCACACACATTGTAACCAGCCTCCTTGGATAAGCCCTCTTCAGCTTTCATTGTGAAGAGCTTTATTCTAACCAGTGACTGTCATTTTTCTACATTTAGGCTCYGTTTTTTTCCTTTTTTCCCCTTTTTTTCCCTGAGAACAGAATACCCAGAAAGCACATTTATTTTCTCTGTAAAGTTTTTGCATGTTCCTGCCAGTAGAAATCTGTTAAAAGTGAACTGAAGACTTGTGTGAAAGTTCAGGTTCATAACTTCATCACTTACCTCATGTGGATGTCCCCATAGGATTCCTGGCTTCATTACACAAGGTGCTATGGAAAATCAAAGGMGGACAAAGTAGTCTTCCTAGTTTACAAAATAAAAACTGTGAGCAGCTTGTGAAGCAGTCTGGCTTTTGGGTACCTTGTGCACATATTGACTTAGTTGTAATTATGTTCCTCTAAATAGGTGCCTTGCTCTCCCTGCCTCACAGGTAACTTCTAGGTGTTTCACAGTTCATCAAGGTAGATACAGCAACAGAAGCAGGAATGGCCTTTTCAGGCAGGCCACTTGTGCAGAGACACTCTGCTTTCTGTATGCCAAAAAAGAGATTATACCAAAGTACTCTTGCAAAGGGATGGGCAAAGCTCAAAGGTCAAGCAATATTTTAATTTGAGGATCTCCAGAGGGATATTACCTCTGCCTGATGTCAGTGCTGGATAAGACAGACGTGGACAGGCAGACCCGTCTTCCTCTGAAGACCTTTGAGGACACATGCCTCATTCTCTGTGCTGTAGCTGGGGAGCTCTGGCACTTATTTTAGGGGGCTAGTTCAAGCACCTGCGATCTGGATGTGAAACGGGTCCCTCCACTGCTTTTGTATTTATAGCCAAAGGCAGTAGGAATGAACCAGCTGAGTCGTATTCAGGCGATTTGAACTCTGCTTCTACCTGGCAGGCTGTCTCGTTGCTATTTTGAAGCAGGTCACATCCTCCTGGAAGCATTTATATAGCACCGATCATTATGCAATTCAGCAAGCGAAGGTTCACAGAAAGCACTGTGATATTTCAAATACTGTGGGGGGTTTCATCTCATGTCAAATATAAAATATACAGCTATTTGAATAAGCTGATAGTTTCTCAGTCTAATATGTGACTGATTTTTGTGAACCGTGTATTATACAGTTCTGCGTTTTGATTTAATTTCCGTGCCTCATTAAGGATTTCAGACATCAGTCCTAGTAAGAACTGTTTGTTATTCTTTGAAATGATGTAAGAAAATATTCAGCTCTTACTGAGGAATTAGGAAAGAAAATAAACCATTTTCCTGTTTTCCTAGTTTGAATAGATATTTAAAGTGACATGCCTCGGGCAAAACCTAATTAATACATCATCTCTCTGTAACTAAAATTAATGGAAGACTTATGACTGCTGAGCTGCAGAAGTGACTGAAAATTTCTTTTCTGACTTCTTACTCATTTTTCATCTGACCATCCGTCATTATTTTCTCATTGGAAGAGGGAAGCTTTTTTTCTGATCATTCAATTTTAATATGTACTGATGGATAATTCCCTGATAGCTCTGCTGCTCCACTAACTTTTCCATTTTGATCATTTCCATTATGACTTGTAGCTTGAGCAAATGCTATGGTAAGGCTTTGCAGTGGAGGTAGTAAAGGCCCAGTGTAGCCAATGCTTCCTCACACAAATAGTTCTCCTTGCGGAAGGCTCACCTGTGGGTGTGCTGACCAGTGTGTGGGACGTGCCTCCAACCCTTTTCCAAGATGGGATAAATTTGCTTTCTGCTGGTGTGGGTGCTCGGTTTAGGAACTTTCCTGAGGGGTGCAGGGCAAAAAGCTGCTGGGAACTGCAGGATCTCTCGGTGAGTTCATGGACATCACTGGGAGAGGTATTATGCCATCTGCCTGGGATGTGCTTGTAATAAGTGAGAGGGCAGGCAGAAATGTACCTCCTTCTGGCAAACACAGTGGCTATCTCATGGTGAGGCAAATGAACATGGACATCTTCACCCCCCCAATCACAAGCCCTTGTCTCTTCCCTCTGTGGCACTGTAACCAGTAGCGCCTGGTTAGTAATTAAGACGACAGAAGGTGTCACACYGTCACCCCTTCGTGTGAGGTAATGCAGTAGCTACTAACACTTACAGCCATACAGGACATGGTGGCGTTGTGGAGGAACCCTTTTTCCTGTGGAATAAACCTAGTCTAGACTTTCCCTTCATTGCATGCCTTCTTGAAAGCAACGGTTTTGAGAGCTTCACAACCAACATGCCTGTCTCTATCTTCTCTATTCTCTTCCTGTTCCTCTTAACTCCTGTCCATTGTTACCATTGATATGACCAGCCTTTCCACCATTCTCCCCTTGTTTCTGTGTGGAGTGAGCTTATCTGTTTACAATGGTGACAGCACTTTCTTGTCTCAGCTCCTTTGGTGCAATCTACTGCTGTCAGGATGCCTTTGTGTATCAAAACCCACTTATTTATTGAACTGACGTTGCCTTCTGCAGCATTGCTGCTCTGTCCCTCAGATGCTTTGTTTCACCTTCTACTCCTTGAAGTGGTCTGTAAACTCCTGAGGCTGATGATATTTTCCATCTGATTTAATTTTTATAGGGTGTAGAGAAACAGGAGCTGATGGTATTGACACAAATCTAAGACATGCCAGGATGAGACTATCCCCACAGAGTGGGCCAGATGTTGATGATGGATAGTTGAACTAGATTCATTGTGTACTGGTGCTCTGCAAGGATCCTGCATAAATGCATGTCTGTAATGCCATGGCAGGAAGYCTTTGTGTGAGATGGACTGGGTAGAAAAATTAGAAAAGCAGGACATGAATGAAAGAAAAATGGAGAAGCTGACTTGTCTTGCAGTATGAAGAGGTCATGCTTGAGGGTGAATGCCAGTGAGTAAAGAGGAGACCAGACCCTGTTGCTGTGCATGAGGAGAGCTGCTGGTTTCACTGGGGTGGCAGGAATGTGGAGGAAAATCCTAAGAGCCTTGTCCCCTGTGTCGGACCTCATGGGATGACAGAAAAAGCCGAATTTCTTTGAACTTCTTCTGATACTCCTCATGTAGGTGTCTTATTCCTTTTGTGTATGAAAAAAAGTGTTGTGGAGATCAGTTCTGGGATTCCAGGGCATTAGGGGCAATGGCTGTGAAGAAACTTTCCTCACCTCTCAGTATTGCATCCTGCACTGCTACCTGTAACTGATGTTCCTTCTCCACATGTGCTTTATGAAAGGGGGATGTGTATTCCCTCATGCACATGCCCATAAATTGCTCCAAAGACCCTTGTTCACAACGAAGAGAGGTGTTCAGGCTGAGACCCTCGGCTCTCACAGCAAAAGGAAGGAGGAGGAGAAGAGAGAGGCAAGTCTGAGAACACAGGAAATTGGAGAGGCATCTGGTGACAGAAATAAATGAGTGTCAGAAAGGAAGGGAGGGAAAAGGGGGAGGGAAAGAAGAGAGAAGGACTTACAATCAAAAACAAAATCAGAAACAGAATGTAGGGATGTAAGAAATATTAAACATAAATATGCTGAGGGCTATTGTAGCTTTTCTTATTATCACATTTCTATTTCGTGCTGACAACAATACTTTGTAGTGAATTTGTTGGATTGTTTCCAGACGATAGCTCCTAATCTGTCAGTGGAGTTTTTATAAAAGCTTGTGCTATTTCTGTCACTCTAGAGACTGCAATTCACTTCAGTGAAGATCTGGATTGTCCTCTAAAGAACCTCATGCCTTTCCATTGGCCTCCTAATTAYGGAGACTTAAGCTAGCCGGAATGAATTTGCACCTTAGTGATGCTTCTCGTTAAAGAAGGAAAATKAAGTTGAAGTTGGTAAATCCCATGACTTAGGATTTAGGATGTTTTGTAACTGGAATGAAGCATCACAGATGGGTTGCTCYACAAGCATCAGGTTGGGTGTTTCAGGCAGTTTTATTCACTGGGTGCTGTAAACCATCATTATATTCTCCTCCTGGAAGTGGTCTAATTTGCTATTAAATTTAGCTTTGCTGCTCCATAGGGCAATCGGAGTACCTTGTGCAATGTGGGATGTTGGGAAGTTTAATATTAGTTTCACATTTCCTTCCTGGCTCCCACAGGAGTCAAAACAGGGCACTCTTGCACTCTGGCTCCTGTGGCACGCCAACTTTTTTTGGTAAAATTTTATATATGTGCAACATTTCTTAGTTCCTGAATCCCCAAATGGGTGTGAAACATTCAGCATATGGAGAAGCAGAATTATTAGCWCAGCGAAAGTGAGAGAAAGATTCGTTACTCTTTGAAGCTTGCAGGATTGGGCAACGGGTGAAGTGAATACTGATCAACTCCAGGGCTGGATTTCTGCAATTCAAAAGGCTATAGACATATTGGCGGGGTTGTGGGCATAGCAATTGCCTTTGCTGCCACCCTCATCCTTCTTCCAGGATCACAGATATGCTGTCCTAACCCATCGCAGAGTGGCATGAGGTACTTCACACCCATGGTAATACATAAATCTAGCTTCAGAAAGTGCTAAAGAAGAGCCTATTTCTTCCTACAGGTGTGACCAGGCAGCAAACTAGAAATGGTCTGAGAAAACCCAGCAGCAGTGAGATGGAAAAGAGGTGGTGAGTGCAGTGTGAGAAATGTGAGTGGGAGCATGTGGACAGCCAGAGCAGGGAGAGGAGGAAAATGGTGTCTTCAGCGTCCCAGGGAGGAGGGATTTCCCTGGCCCTGCAAGCTGCATGCAGACAGGCAAGGAGGAGTTTGGCATCCCACAGACAGAGCTGTACTGCACTGTGCTGCAGCACTGAGCTCCTTGTGGGTATGGCTTTGCAGATCTGCCTTCAACACCCTCAAGACACAGCCCCCGGGTTTATTCAGCAGCCTTTGGCATGAGCAGTAYGTTAGGACACTGAATAAGCTTTTTTCCAAAGGTAATGTTCAAGTTGCATTTATCAATGTTCATAACATTATATTTCCACTACAGCATCAAACCTTCCCTCTTCCTGACCCACCACACAGCATGAACACATATTTCTCAGTTTGCAGCAGTTTGAGCTGTGTTCCTTGGTCTACAGCTAGCAATATATAGCATGCCAGGAAGAGGGAAACATGCAACTACTTAAAAAACAAGATGCTGCCATTCACAGCAGACTCTGTCTGGGATGCCGTGTTATGCATTGCAGCATATACTATTGCCGGAACAGCACTGCTTTTACAGGTAAATGCAGTATTGAAAATGGAGGCACAGCTGGCACATTGCCCCATAGTCCCTTACTGACCTACGCACACGAGTCAAGAGGCACAATTTAACGTTATCAAAGGTCTTTACATGGTGTTGTCTCCAGTTTGCTGGGGATGGGGCGTTAGGTGCTCTTCAGCATTGCAGCTGCAAATAAGCTTTCGTGTCATGTGTTGTCATGACCATGGCTATGGTCAGACTAAGGTATCGTGACTTCTGCAAGTCTGCTGAGCGGCGCAGGGTGATGGGGTTGCGGTCAGTTCATCAAACCTTGTCTCTGCCGCTCCTTCCTCCTCAGGGGGAGGACTCCTCACACTTCCCCTGCTCCAGCATGGGGTCCCTCCCATGGGAGACAGTCCTCCATGAACTTCTTCARCGTGAGTCCTTCCCATGGACTACAGTTCTTCATGAACTGCTCCAGCGTGGGTCTTTTCCATGGGGTGCAGTCCTTCAGGAATAGACTGCTCCAGCATGGGTCTCCCACARGGTCACAAGTCCTGCCAGCAAACCTGCTCCAGCATGGGCTCCTCTCTCCATGGGCCCACAGGTCCTGCCAGGAGCCTGCTCCAGCGCGGGCTTCCCACGGGGTCACAGCCTCCTTTGGGCATCCACCTGCTCTGGCGTGGGGTCCTCCRCGGGCTGCAGGTAGATATCTGCTCCACCGTTAAGCTCCATGGCTCACCATGATCTTCACCACAGGCTGCAAGGGGAATCTCTGCTCCAGCACCTGGGGTACCTCCTCCCCCTCCTTCTTCACCAGCCTTGGTGTCTGCAGAGTTGTTTCTCTCACATATTCTCACTCCTCTCTTTGGCTGCAGTTGCACAGGTTTTTTTCCCCTTAAATATGTTGTCCCAGAAGCGCTACCACCGCCACTGATGGGCTCAGCCTTGGCCAGTGGTGGGTCCGTCTTGGAGTCAGCTGGCATTGGCTCTATTGGACATGGGGGCAGCTTCTAGCAGCTTCTCACAGAAGCCACTCCTGTAGCCCCCCTGCTACCAAAACCTTGCCATGCAAACCCTCTTTTGAGGCTTTATACTCATACCATGTTTTGGCTTGMTGAATCAGTTAATACATAAAAAAGTCAAGCAGATGTAATAACAAACATTGCTTCAGATACATCAGCTGAAATGAACCATGTTTAATAACTGGGCAAGTTTGTGCCAGTCACCATATGACTTTCTTATCCAATACAAATGCAACTCTGCACAGCTATATGAAAAAGTAAATGGGTCTTGAAGACAGCAGAGGAAAAAAATCTAGTGGAAAGTTACAGAAATCTTCAGGAATATTTTTTCTTCCRATGTGCCGAGCTGTCTTGAAGGAAGAGAGGAAGCAGAAATTTGTGGCCCACCCAAGCTATAGAGTGACTCTGCTCTTTCTGAAGAGAGCTGCACTTTCATCTCCCCACCCTTTCCTTGCCTTGGTGGTTTAAATTCTGACCTGGGACTCTCCCACACGTGAGTGCATCCCTCAGGGCAATGAGGTCTGGGTGCGAAGGCTGTTAATACCTGTCTGAGGGCAGCTGGCACTGCAGCTAGGAGAATGAACACTGCTGTGGGGCTGTGCTCCCTGTCTCTGCAGGATTCAGTCGTCACTGTGTCTGGGATGGCTCTTCCCTGACAGGCAGGAGGAAACCTGAGCCACCGGCACTTTTTCTCTGAATCCTGCTGGCTGCAGTCAGTGTGGTGGAAACCTTTCCAGTGTGTTAGTCATTCAAGGTGCTGCCTGATCTGAAGGGCCTGGGGGAGGTGATCACTTGGATTCAAATGCATAAATAAGTATGAATTTCCCACTGAAATGAAACAAATAAAGTTGAGCTTGGCTGAGTTTTGGTGATCTTGTTCCCCAAGCCTTGTTCCCAGCCTTGTCTGTGCTGCAGAGACAGCCATGGTGCTAGGACCGAATTCTGTGAAACCAGTGGGTTCCCAGTCCCAGATATCCAGGCACAAACAGTCAAAAAAAAAAAAAAAAAAAAAAAGACTTCTAGAAGGGGCTTTCTGTGGGGCTCTGGCACTCAAAGCACACATCCTTACTCAGGACTTCCAACCAGGAAAGGATTTCTCAGTTTTTCATGGCAATTGCAGAGGGAAGGAGTCCTTTTTGCCTAGTTGCTCTATATTGTAGGAAACAAGCCATTTGGCTTGCTTCATATTTTCTATCAGAGGGATTTGCCTTTTTTCCTAAAATTGAGTCAATAACAAATCTTTGGATTTCATGATCACAGCATAGAAGGAATGCGAAGTGCAGCAGGCTTCAGCCATGAAGGCTTTGAGCTCTACATGGCTGAAGGTTCCAGCAGTTCAGGAGTTGGGCATTCATGCATGGGGTGAAGTCATCTGACAGACTTCATACAGGACAGAACCTTTTCCATCTCCGCTTGCTCAGTGCTCGCAGGATTTTTTTGATCATCAGGCTGTGCCCTTCAGTACTATCAGAGAAATGAGCGCTCGGATAACAGCAGAGGGGTTGCTACACTTCCGCACAAAAAGGAAGCTTTCAGGATCCTTCTGGCATATGAATCATCTGGTGCCTTTTCTGTTCAGATTGTCTGCAGTCACAGTTTAGCAGGTGTACCACAGGCTGTGCTATGAAGAGGAATGGGGACCAATGCTTCCTTGTGCCTATAGATGTGCAAAGATGTCCCCTTCCTCCCCCTCCCTGACCTCCAGCTTCTCCAGAAAATCGGTGGTAAAAGAGGACAAAAGATCACTTATGAAAGCATGAGACAAACACAACTGAAGGCACTCCAAGCAGCTTTTAAAGCATTTGATTTAGATTCCACTCCCTTAGATTAATAACCAGTGCTGGACGGAAAAGGAAATGTCTGGCACCAGTGCCCAGAAACACTAGAAAAACGCGTGGGGAAAACCTAACTATCCCAAACAGACAGTGCCAGAGGCAGAGGGCTRTAACAGAGGAGGCACTCTGTTCATGATGTTATACTATTCCATAGACAATCTAATCTCATTTGTTTAYGGCAGTGGTACCACCCATCAGCCAGGCTTCAGCTTCTTCCTAACCTTGGGTGTGAGCTACCTGTGGAAATGACTACTGGATGGTAGGTGACTGGGTATTTTGACARCATGTCTGCTACCCCATACTAGATTAATATTCTGGACGAACGTCACAGTCTGGAACATCTCCTCTGCAAACTGATATTTAGTGGAATTATTATGTTCTGTACCCACGCACAGCAACCCCTCCACTCGTGTYATGAGAGACACAGTGTTCAAGGCTGAGCCATAACAGAGTGGGCTGTGTTTCCATGGGCTGAAACATCTAGAAAAGGCTCTTATTCTGCTTTTGTACTGTTGAGAAGAAGGAAGAAAGTGATACCAAACCTTCTTTCAGACACAGKCTTGGTACTTGCTGCTGCACAAATACTTGCTCCTACTTTTGCCCAGGGAAAGCACTGGGTGATTACATGTGCGGGGTGGTGGTTTCATACCTTTCCAGCAAAACTTGCACCCTGGTGAAGTGTGGCTGACACAACACCTGGCTGGCAGTTACACACCTGAGCACCTRGCATTTGTCTCTGTTTTCACTTGGACCCAAAGCAGGGTCTGACTCCGAGAGCYGCATTCCCCAACCGGGGAGCTGCATACAGCTGGAAGCAGCAGCATGGTTGTACAAAGTCACCAAGCATGGGGTATGTTCCCATGTGCCTCTCCACCATTGTTTCCAGCTGGTTTTTATTGCTGACAGTTTATTTTCTTCATGAAAAACACCTTTTGCTAATGATCCCTCGTTCCTGAAAGTGTGTCTGTATTCCTGCAGAACTCCTAATAGAGAAATGCTTCCCTGGTTAAGTGTATTGAATGTCAGTAATTACTTTCTTTCAGTTTACCACAGTTCTCAGCATTAAGATTAATAAAACACTGACTTTCAGCAAAGAAGCTTAAATAAAGGATGGGTACTTCAAGTTCAGCCTGCTATATTGATTAGATAACTCCATTTTTTCCCCCTCTGTTCACCGAAATAGTTTGAGGCTGTTCCATAGCATAGGCAACTAATGTCAGCTGTGCTTGAGATGAAGGGTTTTTGACTCAAATGCCATTGAGAATAAATTTAAAGTGTTGTTATCTAGACATCACAGAAGGGAATAAAATCTAGAGTGTAAGCCCTAAAGTAACACAGACGGATAGCTGCCAGACACGGAACAAAGAAGGAGGGCTGGCTCTCTAATAAAGCACATCTGACTTGTGTTCAGCCTAGACCCATGCCACCATAGGCTGGAGGGAGGCAGTTTGAAAGCAGGAGGAAAATACAGGTTAGGATTCTTAAAACCACCAAAAGTGGGAAGCAAATACTGATGCYAAGGTGGCAGAGCCTCTGACTGGATGAAAGAAATGGGTTCTGCAAAGCAATTAGGAGCTCATAAGGAGCAAATGAGGAGGATAGGACAGTGGAGAAGATGACTCAGCAATATACAATGTTGGAAGTAGCACAAGGATCTGTCACACACTCCCATGAAGTGACACTTTTTGATTGGCACAAACTGAGACTCTTCCTGATTGTTTCTCCTGCTGTGTAATTTTCAGCAATAATTGAAAATGTGTTTTCACTGCCTTACCCATTTCTATCTCAGGTATTAGGTAACAGCTGAAGTTGTTCTTCTGCTTCTGACCATTTCTGACTTTCACACTTTTATTTAAAGATGTTATCTATTTTCCAAATCTCAGTAGCATCCACATTCAGCAGACGTCAAGTGCACACCATGTAAGATTTATATACACGCTCTTTATTATCGCATGTCATCAACTCACAAGTAAAATGGCTTAGGTGAAAGCGTGCAGATACAAAGCATGACTTTACTCAGAATAACTGTTAAAATGTCCCTTGCTCTATAGTGTAGTTCAAAGTGATTGTTAAAAACCTGGCATGAAAAGGTTTGCTGACATTTCTGTAAAAGACCATTCTGTGGACTGTGGGGCAGATAACATTTTGTTCCAAGTTTACTCACCCAATAAATAGTATGAATTGCTCTGTCTTGCCAAGGGTTCATCTTTGAGGACTTCATAAACAATCTTGATCTCATGCCACCTTTTTTGCCATTTCCAAAACTGTTTTTCAGGTGTACTAAGACTGTAGGTTATTCCTTGGGGACTTGCGAGGGAAAAGCATAAACRCCATAGCACAGTATATGCCATACTGAAACCATGTAGAATAGTCCATAAGTTTCCTCAGGGAGGAGCAGAGGAGTGAAGAAAATGTTTTAACACAACTGGATAYCCAGTATTTGATGCTTTCACTCAAGCTTTATCACGATTTTTTGGTGTGAACAGCTATATTTGTCTAYAAGCATGTAAATATGTGTGTGGGAAAAGTTTTCAGATGCAAAAGTTCRTTTTTTTCCAATAGTGCCTACTTCCTTATAGGAGAGAATAATTTGGCTTATTCTATCTTCATTTAAAAGTGAGGTTTGAGAAAAAAAAACAACATACACGTGATGCTTTAAGACCTCTCACAGCCCTGTGCCCTCTCCAGGGGTGCAGCGAGAGCTCACTGGCTTTGGCCAACCTCAGCCTCTTCGCATGGGGAAGTGCAGAGCATGCGGTGCTGCTGGAGGTGACACCCAGAGGAATGAGGGAAAGGTTTTGGTTACCCTGAAGTCATTAGTTACCATCAGCCTGTATCAATCCACTGAGCTGCTTTTGCATCACAAAATAATTGTGAATYTCCTAATCAGAAGAAATTCTGAACTGTCAGGGTTAGGAGCAGGTATGAAGGCTGTGTCTCATGCAGAGTTTGTTTGATGACACAAATGGTGGTGGTTGCTGTCAATCCACTCTCCYCTCTTCCTTGTACCTGCAGCGGGAAGGCAATTTACTGGCTCAGTTCCCATCAGATATATTGACAGAGACACAGGATAAAAAAGAAGCAGAACTGCACTTGAAACTTTTTGCTTTTGAAATCCTGGGTGCCTCTGCAAGCATTTGCAGTCAAGGGCACAGCTGAAGGCAGGGAGGGGAGAGGGGCTGATGAACTTTCCCTTTCTCAGTGTCATATCTGGGGTTTCTCACACCACAGCATTTTTACTTTAATTGAGAGATTAAAAGGATTCAGGCACATTAGGAARGAAACAGCACGCACAAAAGACTTTTCAAAAGCTGCCAGTCCACTATTTTAGGGGTCCACTGAGCTCCTGGTCACAGAAGTGGGAAACTTCCCAAGCTGAGAAAGGGCTCGATGCAGGAGCCACCAGGTGCATGCTCTTGCTAACACGTGCAGCCCGTCAGGTCCCTCTCTGCCTCCCAGCTACTGCTGGTGCTTTTTCTAGCTGAATGACAGMTGATGTCTGAGAGGAGGGGGACGAGCTGTGTCACATTTCTCTCAGCGCTGCCTGCACACATAACGAAACGCCTCTCTCTCTGCCGTATGACAGTTGTGCCAAAGTGTGCTGGGCATTGMGCTGTCTGAAGGGATAAAATTGGAGAGACAGAGAAGAGGAAGAAGATGAAGGAATAGTATTAGTTTAACAGGAGAGTCTGGGCCCGGAAATTGAGTGCGAATCACCAGCTGGTARGATGGTGCTTTCTACCATAACACATGCGTCCCAGCAAAGAGTTATTAAAAATGACTGAGACCAGACACGGGRAACACATATCATGTTGTTTCCCATCTCATTAAATGCTGCAGCATCTGTATTGTTATATTATTGTGAAAAATTTGAGAAGGAAAGTGCTTTGCTTCTCCAGAAATYTTATGTCTAAGCTTGGTCTCTAATTTTTCCTGAAGACAAAAAAGCACAGCAGGAAAGCACCATGGATTAAATGTAACTATGTTATAACAAAAAGAATTTAAACYAGAGGCTAACTGGGTTGGAAAGGATTTCGTAACAGTCCCACTTTGGACATTGCATGTTATCCTTCTTGAGATTGGTCTAGCACAAATAGTTGCAAGTTTCTGCAGTTGTTCAATGTTGTCTTTGTCCCAGCTCTTCATAGTGCAGACCTGCTTAGAATAAGCACCTCTTTTCATCTATCTGATCCRCCAAGAAGGCACGTTTGAAGTACAGGTGTAATCCTGTCAGTGGCTTCAGCAAGACCAGCACCAACCCAAAGCTCTGACGTGGCCAGTCCATAAGTAGGACAGATGTTTGCTCCCCAGCTCTGTACAATGTCCCACTGCTCATCCATCCTTATTGCATTACTGAGCCAGTACTTGTTCTGGTTTGGATTTCAGCAGTGCTGTTGAACTGTTTTCTTGTGCTCCAAAATATATGCCTTGACTATAATGATCAAAACAGAAATTAACCTTCACCTATTATCCTGTTCCRATTTGCTTTCTCTTACATTGAAACCTCATAGAAAGCATTTAGTAGCGCCCCTTACCTATGGCTTTGGGGAGAAAAAAGGACTGCCTTTATTAGTAGACACAGAAAAGCCTGAAGTATGACAGCATCCTGCCTGTCAGACAAAACTTGGGAAGTGTGCATAATACACAAGCAGGCTGACATTGTCAAAGCCTGTGTTGAGATGAATGAAGAAAAGCTGATTCTGACTGAATGTTACTCCTCTAAGGAGTCRAGATATCATAATGGCGCTTTCTGTACAAGTTGAGGGAATGTCATCTATGGGTTCCCAATGTGTGTGGATGGAGAAATAGTGAGCAGAAAACAGCAGACCAAAGCGAGGTAGTGCATGTGCAGAGAGGTAGCGCATGAAAGTCTCCCAAGGACCAATAAGCTCTGCAGACTTGTGGTCCCRTGGGATCTGCGAGAACTGACAAACTCAGGACAGCAAGAGTTGGCCAAATGTGTACAAGGCCACCAGTGTAATTCTAGTTGGTAGCTTGGACCACATCSAAGAAGAGGGTGGCTGCTATATGCAGAATACAGGATTACATACACATATCTGAAGAAGAAAAGGACCCCTGGGGATTTCTGAACACCTACCTAGAAGCCACTGTCATATCAATATGGCTATCAGCTTTTGAGTGAACCAATCAGGTGGGCCTCCCAAATGGTGCTCCAAATGAGGTRCTATGAGTGATTGTGTCCGTGTGTACTTATGGGTGAGTGAACTGTGTAAAGAAATAAGAGAATGTACTGAATTAACATGTAGTTGCTATTAATAACACCTTGACTAGTGAMAGATTTTTAGTAAATATCAGTTGTGATCTGTCTCTCCTCCTGACTTGATCACCTATAAGAGAAAAGATAATTTTCAGCAAATAGACAACCTTCTTGGTTGCACTATGACAGCAGGAATGCTCCCCTCTTCCCAAGACCAGACATGCACTTTGGCTCTGTCCTGACTCCATATCAAGATGGTAGCCAAGTGCTCATGAGTCCATGCTGTTGTTTGAATGGCCTGAGATGGCATGACCAGGGGATGAGAAAACATCAGAGCATAAGGCAAAAGTCMACAGGAGGCCTTACATTTTACGTATTGTATAAGCTACAGTAACTTTCCTTCTGCAGCTAGAGCAGGCAGTGAAATCTCTTCCTAATGCAGCCCAGTGTATACTGGTGCTTGGGCTTATTGCTCCCCAGGGGCAGGACTTCCCTGTGCTGAGCTTCATGAGATTTCTGYTGGTCCATCTCTYCAGCCTCTTGAGGTTCCTCTGAATGGCAGCACACCCATCTGGTCTGCCAATGACTCCTTCCAATTTGATATCAGCTACAGACTTGCTGAGGATGCACTCTGTCATCCAGATCATTAATGAAGCTATTACGTAACATTGGTCCCAGTATTGACCCCTGGAGTACACCACTAGTGACTGGATGCCAGATGGACTTCATGTCACTGAACACAACTCTCTGGGCCTGGCCATGCAGTCAGTTTTCAGTCCACCTCACTGTCTGCTTATCTAACCCATACTTTATCAGCTTTTTTGTCTTTTTTTTAGTCTATGATGATGTTGTGGGACACAGTGTCAAAGGCTTTAAAGTCATGATTAACCACACCTACTGCTCTTCCCTCATCCACCAAAGTAGTCACCTCATCATAGAAGGTGATCAGGCTGCTCAGGCATGATTTCTTCTTCACATATCCATGCTGACCTTCTTGTCCTTCCTATGTTMGAAAATGTCTTCCAGGAGGATTTGCTCGATCACCTTTCTAGGAATCAAGGTAAGGCTGACTGACCTGTAGTTGACTGGATCCTCCTTGCCCTTCTTCAATATAGGAGTGACATTTGCTTTCTTCCAGTCTTCAGGAACCTTCCCCAGTCACCTTGACCTTTCAAAGATGATCAAGAGTATCCTCGCAATGACATCAAGCAGCTTCCTCAGCACTTGTGGGTTCAGCCCATCAGGTCCCATTCCCATACCTTATCCTCCACTGAGGGTAAGTCCTCCTTCCTCTAGACTTTCCCACTCATCTCAGGGGCCTGCAATTCCTAAGGCAGGTTTTGCTAGTAAAGACTGAGGTGAAGAAGGCAGTACTTTTTCAATACTCAGTCTTTCCCATGTCCTTTGTCACCAGGTCCTCTGCCACTTTCAGGAGCAGGCCCACCTTTTTCCTAGTCTTCCTTGTGCTGCTTATGCACTTATAGAGGCACTTCTCGTTGCCCTTCACGTTCCTTGCCAGATTCAACTCCAAGTGGGCTTTGCCTTTCCTAATCACATTCCTGCATGCTTGGGCAGCGTCTCTATATCCCTTCTGGATGACCTGATCCTGCTTCTATCTCTTGTACATTTCCTTTTATGTTTGAGTTTTGCCAGGAGCTTCTTGTTCATCCATGTAGGTCTCCTGCCACCTTTGCTTGACTTCATGCAGATGGGGATGGACCGTTCTTGAACCTGTAGGAGGTGATTCTTGAAATTCAATCATCAGCTCTCCTGCACCCCTTTTCTCTCCAGGATCATCTCCCATGCAATTGGTCCAGACAGGTCTCTGAACAGGCAAAACTCTGCTTCCCTGAATGTCAGTGTTGTGGTCCTGCAGTTTACCTTGTTCTCTCCTTTCAGAAAATTAAACTCCACAATCGCATGGTCACTGCAGCCAAGGCTGCTGCCAGTCTTCACATCTGTAATCAGTTCTTTCTTGTTTGTAAGTGTCAGGTCAAACAAAGCACCTCACCTTGTTGGCTCTTTAATCGTGTGTTTGGAATTCATCGTCAATGCACTCCAGACACCTCCTGGATTTCTTGTGCCCCGCTGTGTTGTCCCTCCAGCAGATATTGGTGTGGCTCAACTCCCCCATGAGTACCTGGGCCTGCAAACCTGAGGATTCTTCTGGTTGTCTGAAGAAAGCCTCACTTAATTCTTCTTGGTTAGGCCATTTGTAGCATACATTCATGACAACATTACCCATGTTGGGCTGCTATTTAATCCCAAACCATAAATGTTCAACTCATCATCCATCCCCACGTAGAGTTCCACACATTCCTACTGTGGTCTCACATAAAGGGCAACTCCCCTTCCTCACCATCCCATACTTCATAAAGAGCATATCCATCCACTGCAGCACTCTATTCATGTGATCTATCCCACCACATCTCTGTGATCGCAAAGAGGTCATAGCCCTGTAACAGCACAGACTTCTAATTCCTCCTGTTTGTGGCCCATGCTGTGTGCTTTAGTGTACAGGCACTTCAGAAAGGCACCCCTCACTCCTAGATGAGGTATGAGAGTCTTCCACATAATGCTGTCCTGTAGGCACTTGCCTGTCTGTGTGTGCACACTTGGGGTGGGCCCTCTCCAGCCCTGTTTTATTAGTTAGAAGGTCTCTTGTCCACATCACCCTGTACTCTTTGCTTGCTATCCTGGTCCACGTCTTCCTCAATTGACACTGGTCRTCATGTCTCTCCCCTGTTATTTCTAAGTTTGAAGCTCCTCATCATGTTGGCCAGCCAGTTGGCAAAGATGCTTTTGCCCCACTTGGTCAGGTGGACCCCATCTCTTTGTACCAGCCCTTGACCTTAGCAGGTGGGTGCCGTTATCCCCTGCAGCAAGGAGGTTCTCATTGTTATCACTTGCTGTTTCCTCCTGGTTCTTTGTGGGGCTCAGGCCCAGATGGCTCAAGTGCTTCAGTGGACATAGTTCCCAGTACACTCCTCTGCTGCCAGAACACTGAACCTATTCTGCAGTGCCTGATCTGCAGGTGGAGCAGAAACTATCTCAGTGACGGCAGTCATGAGCTTCCAGCCTTTGCCATCCTGTGAGTTTTCAATTCCCAACCCAACAGGCACAGACTCTGCATTCATGGGAGTTTGGGCTCTTGTATCAGCAGGCTCTTGGGGAAGATGCAGTCAGTCCCTTTCTCATCTTCTCTAATGCTGTGCAGACTGTTGACCTCTTCTTACCTGGTGACACAGACCTTGCATCAGCACACAGCTCCTTCAGGTGAGGAACCTGTCACTCTTGGCCCCAGCCTCAGTGTGAGACCCCTGAAGTTATCCTTCCCTGGCAGCAGGCACCCTCAGGTTCCTCGGAGCGTTCCTGGGAATCCCCTGATGATCCCAGAAGTTCCCAGAAGATCTAGAAGATCTTGAAGATGAGACCAGAGACTGCCGCACAAACTGCTGTATCTGTTGACCTTGTGTGCCACATAAAGGATCTCTAATACTACTTTGTACTTGTGGATCCAAGCCAAATACCTCACAGAAACCTATGGCACTAATTCTGCTGCAACAATCAAATTTTTAATCTCATGTAAAATGGTATCAGTTTACTCAAACGGGTCTTTTTTTTTAAACTCATGTTGATTGGCAATAAATATATTTTCTTCATTTTTTTTCTGTATTATTTGAATCTATTACCAACTTTTCCCCCTACTATTTTGCTCAAGACCAATGTCTGTCTGAAAAGCCTGGACTGTCTGATTTTTCTCTTTTATATTCCCTGGCACAGAACAAAAACATCTATTAACCATCTCTGTCTTTTCTGCATTATTATTAACAGTGTTATCACTTCATCTATCAACATGTCAACAGTACTATTAAGGCTTTTAAAATTCCAGACATTTTACTCTTCTCKTCCATTGCCAATATTGTGGAGTTTATGCCCATAAAGAGGCCAAACCAACTTCTCAAAATTATGATCCATAACATTAGTGTTCAAACTTTCAACTTTTCTTTAATACCTTGTATCTTCATGAATGGTTTCAATATCTCGACTTTGTGCTTGGTGAGTGCTTTTTGGACCAACTCTTCCTGCTGTTTGTAAGAATTCAGTGTCTATGGGATGACTCCAGCCAGCTTACCCTGCAGAAGACTCATTCTYCTTTTAACGAAAGAGTCTCAGATTGGGTGGGTAACCGTGTAGCTTGTGCATCATTAGCTATTCTGCAAATCATTGCATCCAGGGCTGCACGTTAATGGCAGAGTTCAAGCAAACAGAGCTGCAAGATAATTCGGGTTGGAAGGCACCTTGGGAGRGATCTAGTCCAACCTCCTTCTCAAAGGAGGGCTAGCTTCAAAGCTAGATCAGAAACAAAATGCTAGTTATGTTAAAAATAACATATTGCAGGTTTCAGTTAGGCAGCAATGAATGTAATTCTTAGTGGAGGCTGTGTTCATAAATTTTCAAAGGAAAAAAAGGAGGAGGAATCACTTCAGAAAATAACAGCTGTATTTGTCTCTTTCTTGATTTGAATTTATCTTCCTAAGCCTGGAAAAGCACCTGGCCTTACCTAGGGATCTGGAAGCAGCCTGGACTTGAAGAATGAGAAGATCAGGATAAACCAGATGAACAGCCTGAAAGACAGGATAGTTGACTTGTTTCTTTGTAGACAGAGGGAAAGAAAACAATGAAGAAGACCTGGAGGGAGGGTATTAAAAAACCCAGCTCAATGCAATGACATAATTTCAGCTATAGGTGAGTACAGCTACCTCCTCCCTTCTCCAAAGAAAGGGTTCAGCAGAAGTCTTAAGCAACCTTGCAGAGGGTGGAAAACAAAGGTAATAGTACAACCAATTTTTTTCTTTATGTATGGGTAGGATGCGTATGTCTTATAAGGCCCTTGATAGTTTTCTTCTATGATAGGCTACTTCTTCAAAGTATGCTTTGAGGGAAGCATCCTCTTTAAGGAGAAGTGTGATTCACCCAGCCCTCAGCAGATAAAGTGCTATAATGATTTATAACTTTATAAAGGTAAGATAATTTGATATAGAAATCAGTCAAGTATGATTACAAGCAGTGTGGGGTAGACAACAGGGCTGACYTTGACAAACTCATCTGTATGTGAAGGAAGCTGGGTTTTTTGTTGCTGCAATATAGAGCACAACATGGAGAGTCATGAGTACTAGGGGCTTTGTCTGAGCTCAGATCAAAGCTGATGTGAGACGAACAACAATTCTCACAAGCTGGAAAATTGCAGCTTGTAATAAAGGACTGAAAAAATGTAATCTGGACAAGAAGAAGCCAAATTTTCAGGCTTTTAGTTTTGAACTCTATTGATTTTTATTTTTATTTTTAATGTTTTGAATGTTAAACAGATATTTATTTTATTACTTCCTAATGTTCAATGAAGTATTAATAACCCTTTTTATAGGATAACACTTCAAACTACAATAAAATGCAGTGTCTTCTCATCCCATTGAAATGGATAAATTGCTATTTCTATATATGTATATTWTATATATATAATTAACTTTAAAAAGTATAGCCTCTTTTTAAAAGATATTTTAAAATCATACTTAGGAAAACATCCATCGGCGTTTTCTATACCTTTAGTGGGAGAGCTCTGGTTCTTAAATGCACCTCTAGCAGCCACTTCGACACTCCTTGTCCAAGTAAACTACCTGCCAGCCTTTGGAGATCAGTTTGTGCTTCACAATTCATCAGTTCACTGCCAGAGCCCAGATAATCTATCACTACGATGACAGCAGTGGAAAATATGGCTGTGGCAAGACTTTAGGTGTGGGTTAAACTTCAAGTACGGTCCTGAACAGTATTGAATTCAGCTCCTGGTTAGGTACATGGCTGTATCAAAACTTCAGCATATGCTCAGGTGCGTTCCTGAATTGAAGTCTCCAGCAGCCACAATGTGAAGTTAACAGAGATCCTTCTAGACCGTTTAATATATATACGTGGTTTGTGTATTCATAGCTAGCATATGTCATTGTATATACATCATTATAGGTTGTCTTCCCAAAATAGAGTTTGGAGATGCCCAAGTCTCTTGATGGGAACACACCTGAACCTCAAAACTCCATCTGTGACTGATTTGTCAGTGCAGATCTAAATACCAAGTCTTTCCTGGCATTTTAAATTTACCTAATTATTTTCTAGTAAAAAAAAATTGTTTTCTATTGCAACAATTAGGAAAGTTAAATGATAAAGTAAGCAATTACTATGAGTTTATTATACCTTCTAAAGGAGAAATGTAGTACTTTTATATGCTTCAGGAATACAATTAAAGCAGAAAATTTTCTCTTCCCTTGCTCCCCTAGATTTTAATTACC
Organism: Oceanodroma leucorhoa; assembly: GCA_030449065.1. Classification (NCBI taxonomy): domain Eukaryota; kingdom Metazoa; phylum Chordata; class Aves; order Procellariiformes; genus Oceanodroma; species Oceanodroma leucorhoa. The sequence goes on along the minus strand of JASVER010000054.1, from coordinate 6,441,440 downwards.
ACTAAAACCTGATTACTTGATCACAAGAAGGCATAGAGCAATAAAGGATGTTAAAGGAAGAAGCAAACTGTTGGAGTGGAGTGTGAGCTGTAAATGCACTTGCCTTTCACTTTGCTGACAGGCACTGGAGCTAAATTTTAGCAAGAGTCTGGTCTTTTTCTGAACAATTTGTAGCAATTCCCAGCTGCTGCTCCACTTCGGGTAACGGAGCAGTTTTACGTGCAGCTGTCTGTGTGAATTGTTTTAATGTCTCATTGGAATTACTTTCACTTCACTGAACCAAGGGATATAATTACACACTTTATAATAGCTGCCTAGAAAGTGAAAATTACAGTAAACATCTGAAGATTTTAAGTGATGTTGTCAGGAGTTAGGCCAATTCCAGGTCCGTTCCCTGCACTTAGTACCTAAGAGACGCTGTAACTTTATCCAAGGCAAACAAGAAAGCTGACAAAGGTGATGATTGCTATTTTTGATGTCCCCTTCAGTTGCGATTTCAGACAGAGAATTTCCAGGTGAAAACATTTCCAAAGTAGGTCACTTCTCCAGCTATAGCTACACTGACAGCATTCACCGAACTACAACACACCGACCACCATCCAGCGTTAATATTATAACTCCAGCTTAAACTCCCGGAGCCTGATCAGCTTGCTGAAGACTATTTCCCAGCCCACTTCTTTTTCCTATGAGTTTTAAAACACCACTAAAGTAAAAAGTTTACTTTTCATAGATTTTGTAATTGCGAATGTTGTTCATGCTCTGTAGTGGGTCTGTGTGTTGCAACTACTAATCAAATCCTATTGAGTACCAAAATGATGTCAACCACATTCGAAATTTGCACACCTCAAGGATTTTTATATTTCTTTGTCTTAAATGTCTAATTAATTTAATGAGGGAAATTTTCAGGGGAATGCTAATGCAATAAAGCAATTTTCTATCTCTGTAATTTCCCCAGCCTGCTTTTTGGCAATGTATGTTGTTTCAAGTGCCTTGCAAGATAAACAACTTTTCATAGTAAAATACTACTAGGTACTGTAGAGGGTTTTTGACTTGGGAATGCAAGATCTTCTTGAATCTTATTGCCACGGTTACAATAAAAGGCCTCCTTCCCTACATATTCTTGTTATTGATTAAATAAAATTACACCATTTTCAGCAGTGTCTGCATGCTTTATGGATTTTTTTTGACCCAGCTAAGCCATGGTTGCTTTTCCTATTTAATCGTAAATATCAGTTTTAATCGCTTCCCGTAATGTCTTGTTTGAAAGAGCTGATATTAATAACTCCACATGGTAGAGAATGACAGGTATATATTAGTTACACCATGATTATTTCTACCTGCCCTTTCTCTTTGTTAAAGAGTGCAGGCAGTGATGCTAGGCTACTGCTGTGCTGGCTGGCACACGTGGGCAGCATCATTCAGCTGTGAGGATCAACAGTGCCTGAGCCGTCAGCACACGTGGCTATCTATCTCCTTTGTATACGTGGCTGAGGTGACATAACACCTGGGGCTCAGAATGACATAAAAGGGATGGAAGGGTAAGAACAGTAAAAAACAAAATTAGGTACTGCTATTATCAAAGAAGTAGGCTCTGTGCATTGCCCCGTCCTATGTCCCAAAGACGAAGTGCTTAGACTACAATAATCTTGTATGGTTAGTGAACAGTCCCCCTTCCCAGCACTGGGACAAGCTGATCAAACAGCAGGTGAAAGACCGTGCCTCTTCATCCCATCACCGAACCTCCCAAGCACAAAAGCCACTGAAGATCTTAGACACCCCAAGTGGGACTTGGGCAACATTTTGTGCCTGAATCCAAACCCACGTGTCCCTGGTGCCCAGACTGCAGCAGACCTTTGCTGATGGTGTCTGTGGATCCTGCTGAGGGTCCCTGGTAGCCCTCGAGCCCATGGGATGGGGCCATGTGTGGTACTGGCTGGCACCCAGACCAACCACAACCTGGCATGGAGCTGCCCGTCCACTGTGGGAAATCCAGAGAAATCTCCCCCCTGCCCGCTAAGCAGCTCCAGCCTCTGACCTGGAGCTGTAGGTACAACAAATACCCCCCAAAAGCACAGCAGACCTTGCACAGAGCTACTCTAGCTGAATACATCATTTAAAAAGTACTTCAGTGCTGGAAGCTGCTTTGGTGACTGTGGTCCCACATGGGTTTTGGGGCAGTGTTGTTACCAGTTTGAGTGAAGGGTGAGTTAAGCTTGGAGTAGCCTAATATGATCCTTYGGAAACAGGAGCAGAATGACTGCTGTTGACTATATTGTAAATGGTCCTAATTGAGCAGATTTCAAGCCACGGAATCCACTTGCAACATGTTTGGTGTTGGCTGACAGTGCATATTTGAGAATACAAACTAATTAACCTAGTACTTAAGAATTCACCAGGCACGGTCATTTGAATGCAACTTTTCTTTAATTKTTGAGAGGTCTCATTAGCAAGTTTAAATCCTCAAGGAAGGCATCCGAGACAGTTTTGTGTGTCTTATTCACTAATAATGACAACTAAAGATAGCAGCAACAGCAAGTAATTTCATCGCAAAAGGCAGAGAATCGTCTCTATTTAATGTGCTTTTAACCTGATATACAGGAGAATACAGATACATCCACAGCTGTCCTAGGCTCAGTCCCCAGGCACAAGATCTCACCAGCCTGCTTGTGAGTGTCCTGGCATGTCAGCTACCTGGGATGCCTCTACTCCAGAGCCACGTGCACATTCAGCTGCTCTTTGTGACAACGGTTCATAGCGTTTAGTCCATCACTTACAGCGCTTGCAGTGCCCTGAGGTTTGTTGGGGTTGCATTGCCTTCCCAACCTGCCACATTTCTTGCTTTATCTTTCCACAGATAGTTTCCTCCAAGTTTTTTGTCCCTTGCTCTGCCCTACATTACACAGGGGGAGCTCCTTTTCCTGTTGCTAATTTCTGGTGGATGTTCAGTGGTAGATCACTTATGCTAAGTGTTGTTGATACCTGCAACAGGCTGGTTGCCTACTAAAGACTTGAACTTTCTTCCACCTTGTCCCAAACATGGAAGCAGAGTTATCAGCCTCATGTGCACATTTCCAAAGCTGTTATATATTCTTCTACAGTAGCTGGGGTAGCTTAAACTGGTGAGATGAGAATGCCAATGGTCCAGCAGATAAGGACCTCATCAGAGACATGGCTTGAACCACAGCTCTCTATCCCGGTGTCTACTTGGGATTAGGTGCATCTTCCTTTTTTTGGTGCTAAGGGGAATGAAGGCACCCTGCTCTGAGCATATAACTTCAGCTGATGGTTTGCACCTGGTCACTTAACACTGTTTTGGGGCACATCTGAGTGCTCCTAAAATGCTTGCCATCTGACTGTTCCTATCAATCCCCTTGCAAGTGACCTTCTAAGATTCCTAAGTGCCAACACCATTGGTTTGTCAGATCACAAGGAAATTATCTGTGTTTCCTTTGTCAGCTTCCCATAATCCTTGTTGGACTGAGGCTAACATTTATTTCCATGCATCTGACTGAGATACACATGGCACTTTATAACCAACAAAGCTTCTTTCCTGTGTGCCCAAAATACAGGTGCACCAAGACTCTGCAGTCTGAAGAGAAGGTTTGGTGCTTTTGGTCTATAATCAGCCAAGACACTTAGGGAAACCATGACAGAAACAGGAACAACCTCTTTTATTCCCTTTTCTGCCTCCAGTTCTACAATGAAGAATGTGTTTTAAAAAATGTATCAGATAATATAAGAGTGTAGCTCGTATGTGTAGGTTAAAAATACATAACCTACACCTGAAAATCTCTTGAAGTGAGAGAAAAACATGTAACTTTGGCTCTCAGTAGATGCTCTGAATATTTGATTAACTGTCTAGGTTACTTCACTACCCTTTATACATGATATTTCAGCTTACCAGTCATTTTGGAAAGGGATCTGAGGATAAAACTCCAGGATTTGCCATTGTAACAACACCATTTTTTCTCTGCTGCAAAAGATGGATTTGTCAGTGAAAGAGAAGACACTGTTGTGATTAAGCTGGTAAACTATGGCTTAAGACTTTGGACTCTATTTCAGTTCTGCTGGAGGCTTTATTTATAACATCGGGAACATTACCAAATTTTTGGGTCCCTGTCCTCTATTCATACATGAGATGTCCTTTTACCGCTGCTCTGTCTGCTTCATCTATCTGAACTTTCCCTAATGTTTGTACTTCAGTATGTTTCACAGGGGTCTTTCCTCTTGGCAGGGACTTTTAAACATCCCTATATAGAGCAACAATGAAACAGAAGCAAACCATGAACAAACTGGGAAGGGAAGTTACAAAGCTGAAGTATGTATTCTACTCAAGGCATGGGGCAAAAACGTACTGTATATCATAAAAGCTTCTCTATTTCTGTTGTCTGTCTACCTCTGTCCAGATTTACACCCCCATGAGTAATTTCTTACTCCTAATTGATAAACTTACACCTGATTGATAAAAATAAATTAGTTTGCATGCTTGCCTGCACATGTCTTTTGGAAGGGAGTTTCAGGAATAGCTCCATGTCTGAGTGCATACTCCAGAGTAAGAATAAACCTGACTACATTAGGGAAAAGCGTACGAAGTTATACCTCAGAATTGCCCTGTTCTCTCTGAGACTTCATGAACAAAACCTGTGACCATGTCTGCTGTAGATAACTTGTGGCAGCCTTAAACTCACCAGCTCACATCCCAGTGATTGCGGCACAGGGCTCGTGGGGACTCCGAAAAAACATGGGGGGATGCCAACTGCCCCAAGCACCCCCTCCCAGARGCTATGCTGCTGTTTGTACCTGCTCCAGCTGGTTTAAAAATAAGGTGGCTGTTTTTGTAAGACTTTATTTCGTCCTGCAGAAATACCTAAATCCTGGTGTAAAATGCCTCACTGATGGCTGCAAGGAGGCTTCATGGTTTTATTGTTGAGCAGTGCTGTGAGTGCAGCTCTCCCTCTGTGCCTATAAGRTACACCACAGTTGGCCAAACATCCTAAGGGTCTTGGTAAGTACCATTTGAACAGCCTTCCCGGTATTTAAAAAAAAGTATAAGATGGAGACCCATCCTCACCGGACCCTTTGTACCAGCCCCGCAGAGGGGCCTTTGAAGGGCGCCGCTCTTAGAGCAACTCTGTCTACTAATGAATCTTCCTTGGTAGCTTTAAGAGCAGCTGATAAATAGCTAAATAAAAGGTTGGAGTGTAAAGCACTGGACTGAATGTGTCTATTTGGTTTTCATGACCATTAACCCTGTGGATTTCCACCATCCTCTGGCTGATGAAGGAAGTAACTGTGATCAGTACAGGACTGAGAGTCTCTTCACGACAGGCTACCAGTAAACTCAGCTGATGATTATTTATAGTACAGCTGGAAAAAAAAGATTGTTTTCCTTAAAGTGTTTTTTTCCCCACAGTTGGCATAAACAAAAGAACAAGCACTCGGATTTTTTTGCAAATGTAAAAAAAGAACAAACTAAAAAAAAATTCAGATATAAGCTTAAGTAAGTAAAGCTGGTGTAGATTTCAAACCACAACAAAAATTCAGCTAAAATATTCCTGATGAGGTGAGATATTKTGAAGGCCCATTTTGCATCAATTCAGAACTATGCATTGAAGTCAAAATTGCATTAAGCGCAAGAGCTTGTTGTACGGGATTGGCAGAATTGTCTGACTGAACCAGCATCGCCTGGAGCATTTCTGGATGTACCCATTGTGAAGAGAATGTCTTTATGGGTGGAGTACTAACATCTCCAAAGTATTCCTCTATTTCAATTTACTTTAAGAAAGATGGCTGTAGGATTACTGATAGTGATATTTTTGGTATTTCCTTTTTTTACGGTCTGCAGCCCAAACACTTCTGCAAGCATATACTGCACTGACTTAAAAAGACAGACATCAGCTTGAATCAAATCCAAGATGTAGGCAAAGAATAAATTCTGACTTTGAGCCAGATTTTATTACAAATAGCTGGGGAAGTCTTCATGTGAGCAAGTAGTGGGGGATAGCATGTTGTTTCCATCTCTGTACAGAGCACTAGGTGAGCAAATCCTGCATGGACCTGCTCCATCCTGGATCGCTGCTTGCTTGAGTTTTCATACCTGTCTAAAGACCTTTCATGCTTGGCTGATTAGCTGATTAACTGAATCACCACTTTTCCCCCTCAGTTTGCAGGAATAAGCTGTATTTCCCTTTAAAGATGAGTTCTGGGTAAATTGATGTTTTAGATCCAGCAGAAAAGATCATCTCATGTGAAGTGATTAACTCTTCAAGTGAATTGCACAGTTAGTTCCATTAGAAAACTGTCTTTGCTGTTCACTCCTCTTAACTGCTCCTGCTTATATGACATACTTGTAAAGCTGCAGGTTTAGATTAGTGGATTTATCTTAGTTTATGACTGTGCTGCTGTTAATTATGTTAATGGTAATGTATCTTATATTTCTTAGTTTTCATATGCAATGGCCATTATCCTGCATCTGTTCTTCCTGCTTTATGTTTTTCTCCTCTCATTTTTGGGGTATATGCCAGCATAATGACATGGCTTTGAAATCAGAGCCAGGGCTCTAGTAATTACCACCTTCCTCTGCCCTGGAGGCTTAGAGCATCGCTCCTCTTCCTACTCTCAGCCAAGCCTTTCATTAGTACAGCCATCCACAGCGTTACCAAACTCACTTGGAGCAATGGGCCGCTGCTATGTCCACCTAGAATGCAGGGATGCTCTTCTCTCACTCAGGGGATCTCCTCCCTCTCCCACCACTAAATCACTGACATAACAGCCAATACAAGCTGCCAATGTACRTTTGAAAATCTCCCTCGTTATGATTACTCATGACTTCTTTTCATATCCATTTAGAAAATATTTTCTCTCCAATACCACTTGGATTCCTGCCCTTTGCTTCTCTTTCTCCAGAGTTTTCATTACTCTTTTCCCCATGGTAACCTTCTGTTGCCTCCTTCTTTCTCCCTGCTTTCTGGGTATCCMTCCTTGCACCAAACCATAGTTGTGCTTGATTTGCCTCACATCTGCATCCCACCTCTTGAAAGAATCAAAAATAAAATGAACAAGGAGGATTCATTACTGTATAGAAACTGGAGATCCAATGTCCCAGACACTTCCTGCTTGTGCCATCATTTCAATTTGGATTAAAATGCAGGTTGGGGAGGCAGATCTGGGCATCCTGTTTCTTGTCATGCTGTAGATTTACTGAAAATCTTTGCAGGAGTGTGATGTCCTGTTATTATCTGTGCTTTGCTCCTGCTACTAAATATCTGTTTTATTTTGATGGAAGTTTATTTAACACACTTTTGTTGAAAGGGGTTTTTACCACTCAGTTACGGCAAAGAAGTAACAGTTGGGTTTATTTTCTTGTTGAAACATGACATAGCTAAGATTATCTTTAGCATTAGCAACAGATGACTACTTCTTCCTTCTCTTTAAAACCGGGGGGGATGGGAGGGCTGGTATTTTTGGACACTGAAGATGCTCCCTTCCCTTTGGGTTGCTGGGGTTAAATGTCAGAGTTTGGTTTTGATTTCTGACTGTTGTGTATCATTGCTCTTCTCCCATCACCGCTAGCTTTTCTCCTGATAGACATTACCCTCTCTCTGGGCATCAGAGAAGCACAGAGTATGAAGAAGAAATAGAAATGAATGGTTTGCTTTATGGACCAAAACAGCCRTCATGGGGAAGAAGACAAAAAAGCAGTTATGCAAGATTTACTCGAGGTAGGAACGTGGTCACTCAAGCCAGAGCTAGAAGAATATGGAGTTTGAGCTCAAGTCAGACATGTTCCTACTCTTAGCTACGTGACAACAAAGAACTTGGTCTCGTTTCCTGAAACCTCAGTGAGCCGAGCAAACAACTTTGCTATAATATGTGGATGATGTAATGTTTCAAGACCCAATCTGAATTTTTACACTGACAGAAGCGTTGCCCTGTATGGTATGTCATTGTGCTGGATCAAGGGTAAGGCCTTCTAGGGCTGATTAGCACTGCAAAACAGCTTCTGATGTTTTCTGTTAGGAAAGTGACATCTAAAGTCTTATGCCATTAACTAGAAGATAAAATGGACCTAAATGACCTTTTTTTTGAGACAATTAGATGCAGTTGTAGCATTTACATGTATTTCTGTTATACAAGCGAATGCATTTACATAAAAATAAAGCAATTTGTTAAAGGTGAAGGCATCATTCTGAGATAGGAGTCCAAGCAGAGAGATTGCTTGTGGCAAAGTATGTGTGTTATTTGCTTGGCTAGCCCTGCTTGGAGAGTAGAGGTCAGACCAAGAAGGGCAACAAATTGGCTTGTTTCCACTGATGCCAGTGGATGTGTGGTTCCCCACCACTGGCCACAGGTCTAAATCTTCTTTACTGCAGAAGGTTTTTCAGAGGCAGAATTTGATAATTTTTGCGCCCAGCCAGATAAGAGGCATTTCAAACCTTAGAGTGGACGCTGCCTCTAAACCTAACTAAGCTTGGAGAGAAGGTGTGTATTTATACAAGCCTGCTTCTCTTTGCCTCCCCTTCTCAGGTGACTCACTCCACAATAGTGGGATGCAATTGTCTGTCAACTGTACCTTTGAGCATTGGCCACAACTGTCACKTGCTTTGTGGCTTATGAGTTTTAGAAGTTCAAATAATATTTAAGATGGCACAAGAAATGCAGAATCTGAATCAGTTTCTTGGGGCTCCCTGGATCTTGGAGGAGCAGCTCGTTTTCACGTGCTGAAATAGAGGTGATGGTTTCAGATCTGGGAGCTTCAAAAATATGCTGGAGTAGGTTAGTCTGGAGCTAAGTCCTACTTAATTCTACAGCTGTAGGTGGAATTACCCTAGAGACACATCTGATCTGCCATGGCTGTCATCTAGTAAGATATGTAATCATATGCCTAACTTTAGGCCAATGAATAACTTTCTTCAATCAGGTTGCTTCTTTGAAGCAAATAGGGCTATTCATATCTCCAGATTAGGCATACACATTCAAATATCTTGCTTAACTGGAGTCCGTGATTCCTTATATTGGCCAAGATCTAGGTGAAAGGATTTTATTAACAAGGAAGTAAAATTTACATATTTCAAATTCCTTTCATTATCTCACCAGGGAGCATTTGTATTGTTAATTAATGAAACGATTATCTCAAATCAGCTTTAACAGTGCTTGAGAATTTTGCAAGTATCACAGTGTAAGTATAACTAACAAAAGGAAGAGATCAACTCTGTTAGTATAGCTAAACCTTCAGAATTTATACATTAGATCATAGAGAATTTAATTTGACATTCTCTAAAGAGTTTAATGGATCTTTTTCTGCAAGATATTTTTTCCTATCCATCTATTTTAGAACTGTGGTTTTGCATTTCTATTCTAGCTAGTTAATTTTTATCCTTAAAGGCACACTGTATTTTTTAAATTTCTGAATCTTCCCCACACTTCCACTTCCAAAACTAGTAAAACCTCTTTTGGAGAAATATGTTATTTATTTTTTGTCAGAATGAGTTAATAATGCATCATGGTGTTATAACTAATGCCTGCAGGTATGTCAACTCGTGTACCGGAGAAACAGCTTGGTTTTTAACACACTGTAAAAGGTAGGAGGCCATCTAAACTCTTGATTTTCCTTCTCAGGCCTTGAAAACTCATGTGCCCCTGCATGCACAGGGACAGATACTGTACTATTCAGCCAGCCCTGTGCAAAGTGCAGTTGCTGGTGTGGGAAGCCCTTTGAAAGTCTCTCTTGGTTTAAGTTTCAGACTGTCTGATCAAGCTGCGCTGGCAGTCCAGGTCACACAGGGCCAGACTCGGAGGCCCTGATTTGTAGGCTATATACTCTAAATTGTAGGTTATGACTTCTAATGATGAGGGTGGATTTGAAAAAGCAGAAGGAGTCAATAGGGCAAATGTAAGATTTTTTTTCCATATGACTTTTTGTTGGCTGTCTCAACATGACCTTTCTAGCCCCAAGGTGTTAGTTTAGACCTGTTCACATTCGGACTAGAAAATGAATATGCAGTGTGCACGTTGGCTTTGGTGAGCAATAAGCTTTCTTCTTCACGTCTGCAGGTGCCCCACCTTTTCTCTGTCTACACCATTTCACTTGGTGTCTGTTCAGATAACAGTCTGATGTCTCCTCCTACCTGACAGTACTTCAAGCTTCCCTTGATACATCCCTTCTCCTGGCTTCTCCCAGTATCTGCCCCAGTGGTTTTGATATTCAGCCCTTTATACTGCTACTCCTCCATGAGACCACTCAAGCATTCCCCAGGAGCTGTTCTCATAAACTCTTGGCCTGTGAGCAGGGCTTTCAAGCTCTCCTTGTGTGCCCTGAAATRTTGCCTAATATTTGGTTTCAACAAGCTGGTATGGAGCATGCTGGTAGCCACCAATTTCTTCTGGAAGTCTGTGGGTTTCTGACCGAGTCCCTTTCTCTGCATGTCCGTGAAACTCCAGATGGGTGAAACAAACTCTGCTCCCAGCATTGCTTCCCTTAAAAAAACCTATTGTAGTTTAAATCCCTTGGGTTATAAATTGTTGTGTCTCTGAAGTGCGTTTGTAACATAGATGTACTACACAAAAATCACAAAACAAGACGACATCCCTATTTTCACTTATTGGGAGGTGAGATAAATGTAGCACATCACATGTCAGATTCTTGATTAGCTATAAGGAAAAAAAAATCCCAGACAGTACTAGCTGGCTGAATGCTGTCTTCCAAGAACAGAATTAATTTTTGCTGTGCAGCTGAATTGACTGATGATGGGATGGCCAATATATGATGGGTTGTTGCTGTCAGCAGCATGGCAATAAAACACAGCAATAAGGGGCAGGGCCAGCGCTCAGACAGCTGAGCAACATTTGTAAAGGTAATTCTACAGCATTGCTGTTGCTGAAACGATCTGCTCTGATATGCTAAATTAGTATGTAAGCTCAAAGTCAAAGGTTTAAAACAATCAGCATTGCAAAATAGTCTTATGTCACTTAGTAAATGGAAATGACCTCCAAAGGAATAGCGAGAGCAGAAATGGAACAGAACAGACCTTTTTTGAGAAGAAAATGTACCTAATGATGGCATTTTTCAGGGCTTGTGTCATGTAGACAAATGAGAATAAATGMTCTCTGTTATCCCAGAATACGATGGCAGATCCTGGAGAAAGACTCAGTCTCGCCTCGCAGCAGCTCACTGTAGCTGGGGGCAGGCTGCCACCTCTGCCAGCGACCCGGGGCAAGCGCTGGGCAGCTTGTGTGTGCTGGGCAGGCAGCTAATGCCGGGCCACTGTGGAAGTAGCTGCTTATTTAGGTCTAGCCTCGAAGTGATTTTTGTGAGCTGCAGACTTTCCCCTACCTGTGGCTCCAGACATCCCTGGAGGAGTGGAAAGAAGTATGTGCATGGACAGGTGAGAGTGAATTGTGAGCTTATCRCTGGGCTCCTGACATGCCTGTGGGAATTTTAATGGCCAGTTTTTGATGAAACAATCCAACAAATTTATTGTTGATGCTTTCTGATAAAGTSGTTCTCACAGGCCACAGTTCAGGAGGCATTTAAAGATGTGTTGAAATCCACCATCTTTTAGAAAGGCACTGGTACATTGAAGTCAGCAGTTGTAAACATGTACTTAAAGTTTAAATACCCAAATAACCAAACTTTGTGATGTGGTGCTGCACATTGTAAAATATCTRCATGTGAGACAAGTGACTCAGGTGCCCAGACGTGGGTGTGTAATGCTTTTTTAGATGTCCCTGAGCACCCAAGACAGATGGCAAAAAAACTATAGAAGACTTGCATCCATCTGCAGCTGGAGGCGCAGGGGTGTATGCTTGAAATGCATGTGTGAGTTCTCACCTCCTTGCACGTTCACAGTGGTGTAAACTTAAATGAATAGTAAAGTGGGTTGAAAGTAGATTGTAAAGTGAGGAGTACTCTTACGAGGATATACTTTCATTGCCAGCTCTTAATATTCTTTTTGTATATATTTGTCAGTGTAGATCTTGATAAGTTTCTAAACAACCATCTTCTAACCCCCTAGAAACTTCCTCAACTTCCATTGTGATGCTGCTGTGGCATACAGTAAGCTAGTAGGGGGATTTGCTACCATTTTCTGACAATGTTACCCTGTTTTATAATATCAGAAAACGTCTGTACCTGCCTATTCTGCCAAGGAGCCTGTAAAAGGCTCAGGAAACTCAAGAGGGGAAGGGCATTGATAATTGATGTGACAGGGACAACCCTTGCAGAGACAGAGGGAAGAAAGGCTTCTTCAGTTCTGTAGCAGCTTATAGGGACTTGTAATTCTGCTCTATTTTGGGAGAGAAGTGGTGGAGGGAGATTAACACTTTACTAGTGAATAGAGACAGTCACACAAGCAAATAAACGCTGAAGGACTTCAATGACTTGAGTCCCTCTCTTTGATTTTAATCAGTAGCGATTATGCCACAGTAGTCAAGAGAGAGCCAATGTGACAAAATGAATAGTTGTTCACCCTTTCCTACAGTTCAAGGTTTCTAGAATTTACAATGTTTGAAGCACCTCCAGGTAAATTACATAAAAAACAGACAATGTTTGCAAGATTGTCGAAGATGCTTGTTATCAAAACAAGGGAAGAGGACAAAGACTCATCACTCAATTGCAGCAGTTTGTGTGATTCAGTGATACCCTCTAGATCCATGCTATACCCATCATTCTTACATAAAATACAAGCCATGAATGGATGATGATGTTACTGCTGAGCAATAGTGATGATGTGAAATGAGAAATGTCAGATCAACAGGCTGAAGCCCTCTTGTTTAAACAAATTTCAGGAATGGGCACTTGTCTGTATAACRTTTGATTCTAATAATGCTTCCACTCATTAAATATGTCAAAGCAACTTATACAGACAATTCATTCCAAGCCCATGTGCAGTCAACTCATTGAACCTTCAAGGCACTTGAGCCTTCTTGCAACACTGGCATACTAGTTGAATTCTCTTTTGAGGTACTTTATTTAAGCAGAGAAGGATTATCATCTTCACAAAGTTATTTAGGTACTGGCAAAGCAGCAGAATGGGTGGGGCAGAAAGGTGCTTGAGCAAGTGTGTGGGTGAAGTAGTGGACATTTCCTAGGGTAGTAAGCTCTCAAAAGTTTCCAGAGGGCCCTGAATGCCATCAGTAAAATTTCCATTTACATGGGGTCTCAAATGTACTAGTCTTGTTTTCTTTATCTGCTTTGTCACATTCCACTTGTCTGGTTTAAATGAGAAGAAATTTGTTACTCTTCCACAATATGAATATAAAAGCTACAAGGAGATCCTGGATATGTTGTTGCTAACTAAAGAAGTTGAACTTCAGTGAAAACTAATCTCTTTCATGCTCAACTTGTTCATGTTAATAGAGGGGGATATAAGAGCACTTACAAAATTCACCAGAAATTTACTCTTTCCAGCCGTTTGTTCTGACTGCATCTTCTGTTGTAGAAACACATTTCACCAGCCTTCATTTCCACTGTCTTCATTGCTGGTGAGTTGCAATAAATATAATTTTCCCTGTCAGACCTCGTGAATGAGTTAGCTGTGGATGTAGATTAAGCACACAGCAATGCATGCATTGTGTATGCCAATTCTTAAAAAACAGGTCAAGATTGTACTGCTGTGCTTCACACTCCACAGAGAAACAGCTATTGCACCAAACGTTGCACGACGTAACTTCTGAGAGTGGTGTATAAGTAGGTTTATAGACAGGTTGGAAAGTATCTGTTCTGTAAAATTGGTTGCGAATTGTCATTTCACCATAAATTAATGCAGGACTTCCAAAAGAGAAATAAACCAAAAGCATCTGAGAAATTTCATATTAACTCTGCAGCTGAGCTTTAAATACTAGGAACTAAAGGGAGTTGAAGTTCAGATAAATGGCATTAAAAATGCCTAATAGTGCAAAAATGGAATTACAGAAATGTAAAAGAATCATGAGCAGATGTTGAAGTCCCAAATGTAGAAACATCTGAAAGGACTTGATTGTAGAGCCTTATGCAGGCTCCCACCTGCTTTTGTACTGACTCAGTGACACAACCATGTGGAGACCACCTCTTGTTGAGGAGCATTGGGGCACCCGTATTGCCCATTAGTACACTCCTTCCCAATTCAGAGCCACAGGAACATGTAAAGGAAGCAATGCTTGCTGTGACCCTTTCTCCCCATGGAGAGGCACGTTGCAAACCTCTGACTGCTCCACAGCCATGTCACTGGCCACAGCTCTATATGCTGGGTCCTGTGTAGAGCCAGACCATTTCATAATCCTTACAAGTAGAGATTAGAGGCAAGAAAATATTGGGTGAAGGGCAGAGGCCATGGACTTTTAAGCAGACCTTCTCAGGGATTTAATCTAGCTTGCACCATGAACCTTTCATCACTCAAGCCYCCTTACACCTGGGCTCTACTGGACCTCAGCAGGTGGAAACTAGAGCAGTGCCTTAACTCTGATACATAAGGATAACTTAAGAAATTAAAAACATTCTAATCGGTTCTTCCCCTCCTCTGTGAAGAAGCGGAGGAAGTCTGTCCTGGTGTCCACAGAAAGCAATGACACCATCGGGAGATGGATCATGCCCCTTCCAAACAACTGTACTGGTTTTGGCTGGGGCAGAGTTAATTTTCTTTGCAGTAGCTCTTATGGTGTTACATTTTGGATTTGTGACCAAAACAGTATTGATAACACACAGATGTTTTAGTTAGTGCTGAACAGTGCTAGCACAGAGCCAAGGCCTTTTCTGCTTCTTACACCACCCCCGCCAGCGAGTAGGCTGGGAGTGCACACAAAGTTGGGAGGGGACACAGCCAGGACAGCCGACCCCAGCTGACCAAAGGAATGCTCCGTATCATACGGCGTCGTGCTAGGCAATAAAAGCTGTGGGGAAGAAAGAGGAAGGGGGCATGTTCGCAGTTACGGTGTTTGTCTTCCCAAGTAACTATTAGGCATGATGAAACCCTGCTTTCCTGGATATGGCTAAACATCTGTCTGCTGATGTTCAGGCATATGCAGGAAAACTGCTTTGCTTTATCTATTAAACTTTATCTATTAAACTGTCTTTATTTTAACCCATGAGTTTTCACACTTTTATCCTTCTGATTCTCTCCTCCATCCCACCAGGGGGGAGTGAGAGAATGGCTGTGTGGGGCTGAGCTGCCTACTAGGGTTAACCCATAATGGTAACACACCTCTGAAAGACCTTTGGCAAAAGGTAAACCATGAAAACAGCCATATTTTCCACACATTTTATTCAGTACAATATATTTCAAAGGACTTGTGGAAAAATCTGGACTTGTTAGCAAAGTCAACCTTAAAAGACTTGCCCCTGTACTGGAAACTTTGTGTGCTGGCTGCTTTCTTCAAGAATCATAGAATGGTTTGAATTGGAAAGGACCTTTAAAGATCATCTAGTTCAAGAAGTCCAAGATCAGCTAGTCCAAGAATGACGATTCAGTCTTAATATGCACTTTGGTGGAGCCCCTTCTGTTAAGGATATGTGTGTTATGAACAACTCTGGCAAGCTACTGGGAAAGTCTGAACTTCTGAACCCAGTGCTAGTGATTCACTAACACCTGGCAGCCAGCACGATAACTGCATTGAGTAGGAATGAAAAAAAAACGGTACTCAGCAAAGGTTATTTAAGCAGTCATTAGAATCTCAAATAAATATGGTGAAATATTTTCTGGCTAAAATATTATTTGCAGTAATTGCGTATTTTATCTTTTACAGCTCAGTGTGTTCGTTACCTGCCTGATTTTTTATTCAGACTTAAAAACTGTAACAGCTTATTTAAAACTGCATTTATTATTTTTCCTATGCAGACTGCATAAATGAGTGTCAATAGTAGCAGCATGGAAATGAATCAATTTGTAATTGCAATAGCATTAAATATATTTTGCTAGTGTCTAAATGAAAAATATTTCAGCTGAAAAATTAATTCCACCCACTTGAAACAAGAAATCAAAAGTTGTGCTTTAGTCTTTGCCCTTTAAAAAGAGCTGCCAGTCAGCTTTTTTCTTTTTTTTTTGTATTTCAGCTTTTCTGTGAAAATGAAAGCCACTGTTCTTTCTTTAAAATGAATTTATTTAAAGAAACAAGAATGAGGTCTATGTTGGAAATATTTAATACCATGCTTCAGGAAAACTTAGCTTAAACTGCAGAGCACTGGTAAATAAGTTTATTTGGTGAATATACCCAAAAAGAATTTCGCAAACAAAGAAATGGCAAATGAAGTACTGATAAGTTATTTTGTGCTGTTGTCCAAGCCTCATGACTTATACACGTCTTCCTACTTCATGTGAAAGACAGGTAATTGCAGATGCAAGTTGTCATTTGAGTGCCTAAGGGTCCAGCTATGCATGCAAGTGTGAGGGAACAAAAATATGCATATGTCATATACAGCTTGTTCAGCTGCCAGTGAGAACAACTGCCTGCTGAAAAATCCCATGTTAAGAATATGGATTTGGAAAAATGTAATAGCAGAGCCCCTAAAAATAATGTCAGAAATGACTTGATAAAAGCATTCTTAATGCCGGATCTGTCCTAACTTAATTAGCAAGTCACGCATAAGCTGTCTGTAGTGTTCATTGGGAGATAAAGGTTTTGGGTATAAGAAGTTATATGTACCATAGTTTCCTAAGCATATTATGAACAAAAAGAAAAAAAAATCTTGAAAATAAAAGTCATGACAAGAATACRAATAAAAAATACCAGAAAGAAAGAGAACAGCCCAAGAACAAGGTGAGGGGGCAGATGGGGTAGTACCTTGTTTCTTACAGTTTACACGTGGCATCTGGAAGCCTAGTTGCAGACAACCAAGTTCCATGAGRGTGAAAAGCAGATGAGAGAGACTAGTCAAGGCCACTTTGACATACGGGAGAGAGAGAATAAATCCATTTCCTTGGCTCCATGCTAGTCCTGTCAGCCATTTAGCGACAGCAAAAGGAGAGATGTGATGCTGGGAAGAGTCTACGGGAACCTGGCATGAGGACTGGGGAATAGGGCCTGCATTGTTTGTTTCATATATTACTTAAGATGCTGAAATAATTAAAGAAATACATCATTGTTAAATGAAGTCCAGAGAACCACTTTCTATTTTAGGCATTTACACTTGGAATTCCATTCCCTAAGGTGCAATTACAGGTTTAACTGTTACCTTATTACAATAAATTAATATTTTTCCTTTGTATACAAATCTTGACTTGGTTTCATGGCAAACATARGATACTTCACTCCTTTGTGTGTTGCAAACCCAGCGTAAATCCACCCCTGTGTAATGTTCTGCAGTGCTCTTCTCTTCATTGGTGGCTGATCACCCTATCCTATTTGCAAGAAGCAAAAGATGTTTGAAGACAGAATCTAGCTCAAAGGACAAAGGATAATTAGGATAATATTAATAACTGCATAAAATTAAAATATTTAAATAATTTTAATTTAGGAACTAAAATACCTTTAACAATTAATTGTCCTAGGCATGTGAAGGTGGAGTCTGGCTCAGCACAAATGGAGGAAAACTGATTTATTTCCTGAGATTCCCAGCTGAAAATGAAGATCCTGACAAAATTGCAAGCAGTGTGTGACACAATGGCACAGTGAGTGTGTCAGAAATGAGAAGCTACTGTTCAGCTGAGGACATTGAAACTCTGGAGTTCATTAATGTCCTTTTAATATATTTCCATTTACATTATCTGAGGCAGTCCCACTGAAAAGTAGGAGAGAACTGTCCTTTTTGCAGGAGTTTTCAAAATGTTAAAATTTGTTTTAAATTAAAACTGCCAGGTTTTGACACTTCCCACAGAAATAATTAAGAAATATTTGGAAATCTGCTTGAGTGTTTCAGTTTAGTGATAACACTAAGATGCTTTGAGTAACTGTTACTTTTTAATACCATGACATTGCAAAATCAAATGTCATTTCAAGCTGAAAACTCAAACCTTGTGTTTTGAAAAGGATTGAAAGAACTGGATTGGCAGAATGTCCTGAGAGGAGTGATTTTTTTCTTTTTCATTTTTTTTTCAAAATGAAATTTCACTGCAAGTGATATGTTCCTACAGAAAGGTTCCGTTTTGTCAAAGCAGCTTTTCAGTGGAAAAATATTCTGTAGGAAAATGTTTGACTGGTGCTAGTCCTGAAGACTTGTTGATCAGCAAAACTTTAGGTGTTTAAATCTTATATAACCACTGCATAATGCGTGATTTAAAGAGGATAAGATTTTACAATTTTTTTAAGACTGACAGAATGAACTGTAGAGATAATAAGCTTAGCCTGAAAATGATAATTCTATTAACATACTGTATGCCAGCAATGTCTTTCCTTTGCTATTTTAGATGTGTATTTCTGGCCAGCCAGAAAGAATGGCTCTATTGCTTTCATTTCTGTTAGCTTATGGTATGGGTTAATTTTTCAAAAAGGAGCCTTAGAGGCTCCATTTGTGCCCATATGAATTTACACGGAAAGCTTCATTTTGGGCATTTTTTTGTGCTTTAACTGTGCTTTGACAGCTATATACCACAGCTTCAGCTGCAGCAGGCTGTATCCAGATAGCTGCTGAACAGAGCATGCCCTTTGTATAGATGCAGAATGCAGGCAAATGTACTTGCAAACTATAGGTATAGAAGAAAAGCAGGTACTTAACATGAATGCCCATTTGAGATGAAGTTCTCAAATATGTCCATTTTCTTACCCAGATATTGATTGCTATTCCCTGCTTAGTTAGTGGACTTGGGTAAAGTACACAGGTGGAAGGACAGAAAGGCCGTTGCACAAAATGTTTTCTAATTGGTGAGACTTGTGAAAGGCATCGAGAAAAGGCTGTATGAAGGCAGGAGAAGGAAAGAGACAAGCATTGCAGGTGACATATAGGGCAGGGTAATGCCTTCAGTTCCTTTTTTTTTTTTTTTCTTTAGTTTTTCCCAAAAAGTTAACTGTGGGTGGATACTTAACGTAATGAGTTGTAACATAAGGATACAAGTTTACACCAGAAAAATAAAAGGTCACGATAAAGAATATTTATATTCAGGTAAATTGGAGGCATTTTAGCTGGTTGGTCCCAAAGGAGCCCACCCACGGGTACTTAAGGAGGAACTGCAGCAGTCCCTGACCCACCTGCAAGCACCTCCCAGAGATCCTGGCAAAGGGAGGTCCAGAGGGCAGGTAAAGGACATTGCACAGATCTCTAAGAAGGAGAAAAAGGAGGACCTAGTGAATAAAAAGTGGTCTACAGGCCCACACAGAGAATAATTTGGTGATATATGCCAGCTATTATGGATTAGTCAAGAACAAGTTGTGTTAAAAYATCTATTTGGCTGATTAAGGGGAAGTAAAAGGTGTGATATATCTTGACCTGAACATGACTTTTGGCACTGTCTTGCATAAGCAAGTTAAGGAAATATGATCCAGATGAAACGATGATGAGTTGGGTGAATAATTACATTAACATTGCTCTAGAAACAGTTAAGAATGATTCCATTTTAAATTAGCGGCACATTTTAATTGGAGTCCTGCAGAGGTCTGTCTATTTTACTCAGCATAGACATTAATGAGTCAGAGGATGGAATATGACAAATGCTTATAATCTTTTCAAATGAAACAAAATTGGTAAGAATTGAAAGCACTTCAACGGGCAGGATTTTAATTCAAAATAATCTAGATATATTGGAGAAGTGATCCAAAATCAACAAGATGGAGTTCAACCAAGGTGAGAGCAAATAAYTATGGCTAGGAAAGAAAAATGTAAAAAGCAGCTATAAAATGAGAAATATCTGCCAGTGCAGCTGTACTGTGAAAAAGCATTTGAGAGTTGGAGTGGAGTACAAGCTGGATCCTTTCTGGGGATGTATTAGCAAAAGTGTAATGTGCAAAGCACATGGAAATAAATGTATGTTTCTCCACAGTGCTGGTGAGACCTCAGTTGGAGTACTGGTACCAATCTGTAAAGTAGAATAGGAATAAGTAGGAGACATACAGAAAATAGGAAAAAGAATGATAAAAACTTTGGATTGTATAAGCCTGAAGGAGTTGTCCTTTTTCTAAAAAAGAAGGTCAGTGAGCAGACCTGACAATCGTTTCCAGTGTTTAAACTGATTGATACAACTAGAGTGGTGATCATTCTTCTCTGTAACTGGGTGGTAGGATAGGAACTAATCAGCTTAACTAGCAAAAAAGAGGTTCAGATGTGAACTGGAAGAGACCACTTTGGGAATTTGTTGGATCATTTTCTTTGGACAGTATTAACAGATAGTTCAGGCTAATGCCTATTAGAGAGGTTTTCCTGGTGATTAGTTATACCTATACAGGATCAGGGGAAGGTGTTGAGTAACATGACTTACAGAGCATCACCCAGCCCTGTTTATGAATGATTTTGTTGATTAGCATTACCTCATGAGGATACTCTGTTGAGAAGAAGATTTTTAAAGATACGTTAACAGCCTTCTTATCACTGGACTGATGGACTGAGCAGGAGAAGGTGCCTGCAGGTGAAGACCTTGGTGCATAATGTCACAGTATACCTGCTGTTTGGAACAGATTGTGCACTGTTCTTGTCTGTCCATCTCAGAACTGGCACAATCTCTAAGAGAGCAATTGCTTTGACTATGCAAATTCTATTTTTTAACTGGGACAGTTTTCTTGCTTGGGTTTTAAATTAAGTGACTAGAATTGGGCTGTGTAGAAGAAAGCAATTTTTTATCACAGAAAGTAATTCTTGCAAATCTTCTCAACTAAAGATAATCAGAAATAGAATAAAAAGTTCCATCAGCAAACTGGCATTGTCAGCTGCTAGCAGGTATGCGTGCAAGGAGAAATATATTCTTTACCTGGTATGCTTTTATGTCCTATGCTGAACTGCATCACCTCCTTCCTTTTGCATCTGTGAAAACGTAGAACAGTTTTCATTTCCTTTGGCGAGGCTTCCTTACCAGAGGGGTAGTGCCAGATACATAGGGATACCCCAGACACCTAATAATCAGGATAGAAAGTAATAATTCACAGGTAATAGTGCCAGACAGTTGGTTTTAAAGTTGTCAAAGCCTGAGGCTAATATTTGATCATAAYGATTTACCTGAAACTGCAGTCCTGCCTTGCATTAAGCCTGATGCAGTTTTTTTTCTGCTGCCTGGGAGTGGGACAAGCTCTTGCCCAAAACGACGCCAGAACTTGGGCTCATTAACCTTGAGATCAAGCCAAAGTTCAGTACCCTGGGGTATAACTGCCTTACATGTTGGGTCAGAGATGACTTGTGAATGTTGTTGGCATGCAGCAGAGGAAATCAGTTTTGAGGCTGAAGAGTTGCAAGCTCATAAATCTGAGATGGCTTAATGTCATTGTCTGCAAGGTAAAAGTGAATAGAAGCAAGTTCTCTCACAATTCCTTTTCTTTGAGATAGTCTGTGAATAGCCATAAAATCTCTTAGCGTGTGTCCTGGATTTATGTGCAGAGAAAATGAACTTGTCTTGTTTCAGCTTGTACTGTATTTCRTTTGAGGGTAGGAGGAGATTTAGTCATCCAAGTCAATGGGTATTCCCTTTGATCCTTGTCATCTTAGGGTGCTTTCTGTACTAAGGTTGTAATCCTATGTTCTGTTGGTGAAAACTTTGTGCCCTTTTCTGCTATACAGGACTAGGACTGAGTGGCTGAACGTTGGCTTGGTACGTTTTAATCAACAGACCATTTCTGAATGAAAAGTTTGTGTAAATTTTGTATGTGAACATGTCTTAAAATAAAATCACTTTCGGGGCTAGACCTGTACTTTTTCACACTGGCCATAGGTTTCTCTCCAGACCAGTAAACTAAGAGTTCCGTTTAATGTCCACCTATAAAAATAGAAAGACTCCCTTTGCCAATACTGAGACTTTGGCTTGGGTCCTTGACAGAGTATTTTTTAAGCATAGAAGATTATCACTTGATTATTTACTCTTTTCCGTATTGTGAATCAATTTGATGGACAAACTGCTGTGTGAATACATATTACAGAAATATTGAATACAAGTGAGCTCAGAGCATACAGCAAAACAAAGTAAGACCTGAAGGCATACTGAAAAAAGATGATTGCTTCTTACGTTAATGTAGATTTTAGGGGGTTTATGTTGAACAATGACAGTTATGTGCTATTTCCAACTTCTGGAAAAGGTAGAGGATCCATCTGTAACTGAGCTCCAGTAAATGTTTGGTTTTGACAGTGTCAAAATCACCAGGTAAAGCATCAGATAAAAATGCTTTTCCAAGGAAGAGCTTAAAATCATCTATACTGTCTGTACTCCTTGATGCTTTGATTTCAGACAAATCCTTTTAGTGCAGATTTGCCTTTAGATTGTGAGGACACGCAAGTTTACTATAAATTTTCCAACTTCTGCTGAATGGGAAATCCTGTGATCTCATAGAAAACCATGTAACCTGTGCAGCAGGCTCTGTGAGACTGCCTTGAAGTTCTTGCTTGCACTTGCACTAAGGAAAACTCTTCAGCATGTGCAGAAACATATCCCTACTCAGGAGAGTACTGAAGTGTGTACTTTATGTTGAGTTGATGTATTGGCAATGTCTTCTTCAGTGGGACATCATGTTATTCTTGACGTTAAGGAAATGACATGAGCATGTGTTCAATAGGTATGTTTTGATGGGGGACTTATGGAAGGACTTCAGGATTTGGTTTCATGTGAAGCCTGTCATTTTGGGAGAGCTGGGAAGAGCCTCTCCTCTTTTTAAACACATTAGCAAACATGGAAGCCCAGGCCCATCCTGCTGAGCCTGAGGCACCTTTCTGAGGGCTAACTTAGGAGACTCGTCCCCCTGGAGAGCTTCCCAGTCAGCAGTGGTGACATCCATTCGAAAGCTGACTCTCCCTTCAGAGGGTCTAACTCTCACAAAATTGCGTGCCTGAATCTCACCCTTTGCAGCAGAAGTCAAATCACACCTAGTGAACTGATCAGGCCTGGTGCTGGTATAAAGGATAGCACAGAAGAAACTTCAATTGAGAAAATAAAATATCTGCCACCTATTACAGCCATGTTCRAGGGCTGAGATGTTAAGAAGCAACAGCAATGAAGTCCCAGGAAGTTTACAATCACATGAATGTGCTCAATAACAAAGCCTGGGAGTTAATGAAAAGGTTGGAAACCAGAGGTTCATTATTTTTTGGAAAATCTCATGCTTCTCAAACCAAGCTTCCAACTTCGTAGGAAATGGCTCATGACTTTGACTTCCTCAAGGCTGGTATTACCGGTTGATTGTTTTTCAGTGCCAGTGACCTAATTACAAGCTCTTAGTGATAGGTCAGAAGATGCACTAAATATGATTAGCCTACAACGCTTCTAGGATACATTACATTTGCATGGTCCCTTGCCTGCACATGTCAGCTGGCCAACATGCCCACAAGCCATGTTGCTGTATTAGCATGGTACTAAGCTCAATTTGAAAGGCACAGTCTCTCAGTAGGTCCTACTAGTTTGGGCTCTGTGCCTTTGCTAAATAAATGCAGCTTACAGCTTCTAGACAGCTTGGAGTGCAAGCAGCATTATTCTGATTGTGGGCATAGCCTACCAAGAACATAGCAACTGAAAAGTCCATAGGGCTGGATCCTAATGCTCTGTAGTAGGGATGGACAGGTGAGCTGCTGTACCTACACAATGTGATGTAGAGCACGAGAGTGTGAGAGTCCCTTTTCACTCTCCTCCCACTGTAAATCCACACCTATGGACCTCTGTGAAATAATAGCAGGACTGTTACAAAGTCCTGGAGACTTAATGGGGATGTCTCAGGTTACAATTTTTTAGGATAAAGCACTTCTAAGCTTCTGAAATGTCTTGCTTCATTCTAGAAACAGAAATCTGTCATTTCTCACAATCCTGTACAAGAATRTGGAGAATAAAGCAACTACAAAATAGCTAAGCAAGGAAATAAGAATGGTATCAACAGTAGACAGAGGAAAGAAGGAACAACTCCATGAGAAGTGACAGGAGTTTCTCACTCCTGCTAACTGTATAAACCCCCACTCCAGATGAAAATCACTGGGCAGGTGACAAAGACATTTGTCCTGAAGGCCTGCAAAGTTAATGGCTGGTGTTTGAACCCTGTGAAGAGTGAGCTGCTGAGTGGAAGGAGTGAAATTGCAGTCATTAGAAGGAAATTAACAGATTTAGATGAAACAAATAGGTGCTAACAAACATTGCCACATCTCATTTTGGTTTGTGCACTGATGCTTTGAGGCGTCTACTACTGAGTCACAAAGTAGAATAATTTTCCTAGCTAAACTTTCCCAGTTTTGGTGTTTGGGCTGTTTCATTAATGGTGCAACAGACACTGACGCTATTGCCTGAACTGTCGGRATTTGGCCATTACAGAAACTGGAGAAAGCATTCTGTAAATTATTTTTTCTATTTYCCCCCCTCTCAGTTGAAATATTAGCAATTTCCAATAACATTTAGCAAATATTTACTCAACATCTCTTAACTGTTTATTTGTAGTGTTGTGAATACCTACATTTCCATTTGCAGTGTTTCAGCTCTACCTCATCTTTGAAAAATCTGCTAAGGCAACTTCGAAATATATCCTTCAAAATATATTTGGAATATCTTTTACTTTCAGTTTTACCTTTCTTCTCTTCTCTATGTCTTTTCCATCCTTTTAAAAAATAATAATTTCCCTCTTCTTCCAGCTTGCTGATTGATTTGTTTTTCTTCAGAAACTGCCTGAGGGTTGTATAAYGAAGCTAAAATGAATTCGTTTCAAACCCTTCCATCACTCTCACTTCCCTTTGGAATCTTATGACTGTTGTATTCACTTCTAAAGCATCTGAATCTAAGATGGAAGAAGGTTTCCGAACAGTAATTCATCTAAATGTGTCCTGCTCCATAATTTCTGTGTTCGTGCTTGTTTCTGCCTCATACAGTTTACACAAGGGACAATTGGGTAATGTATCTGGAAGCAGGAGACAGATTTTTTCTTCWCAAAAATTTAATATTGTACTCAGTACCTTCTGTACTTTCTGTAATACCTAAATTAACATTTAATTTAAATTGCGCAGAAGCCAGTGAAATCTAGGAGTAAACCCCCTGTACTCGCTAAAACAACGACAATGCAAGTTATTTATTACTACTGTTGAGGCAATAAGAGTAATAATGATGAACTATTTTGCAATGCTTTGCAGATACACACCATGCATAAAGTATTATAACTATTGTTTTCGCTGTTGTTTTGAATACAGGTAACAAGTTGTCACTCTTCTTAGCATCCTCCTTACTTTAAAAAAGTGTTYGTGGAAGACTATAAGCATTCTGAAATGCACATCGGAAAAGTTCATCCTCCCCTCAGTTTTTGACTATTAATCTATAGATCAAGGAAAAATGCTGAGTTTTGAAAAGTAATAGGAAAAAGAAGTATGAAGGTGAAAAAAATCACCTTTTACTGATGCACTCTTTTTTTTCTTTGTCCTCTTATTTCAGAAATAGGTCTGGAAGTATGAAGACTTTCTTTTTAATCAGCAGTTCAACATCCTCCCACCAATGAGTATAAGTGACACAGTTTCCTAGGAGAGATTTTTGTTGTTCAGAAGAGGTTCTTCAGCAGCCACCAACTCTGAGCTGGCACCTCTCTGCCCAAGCTAAACATTGAAGCCTGGTGCAGCTCCCTGTGGAAAGGAAAGGGACAGGATAAATTTATCAGGCCAGTCATGAGATTTGCAAATTTAAAAGACCTTTAAAGTGATTTAGCTTGTTAGGCAGGCAGTGGAGAATATGAAGTGCATCTTTAATTTATTACTTTTATATTATCTTTTGCTGAGCAGGAATGTATGTCTATGTCATATGTATTTCAGCAAGGTCTTCACCGATGCATCCACTGGGAGCCTTCCAGTATTTTAATCTGAAGGCAGTTTACTTGGTCCTTGCCTATTACTAATGCTCTGGTTTATCAGAAGTGTCAGAGTTTATTGTGTGTTGTTCCTGGCAGTTCAGGAGCTTAGAAGAGAGCAGAATGATTACCCCATATCCCATAATGCTTCCTCTTTTTAGGAAAGCAGAAGCATCTTTGAAGTTTGTCGTTCAGATGTGATCTCTGCATGAGTTGGGGTGGATCTGGGTGTCTGTGGTTTTATATGTGCTCTTCCTTTGCTCAGTCAGTGAGCTTTATGGGATAAGACACAGTATACTGAGTGCAAGAGATGGAGCTTTGTGTCTTTACCATACAGGTCTTCATCATCAGGCCCTCACCCAGCAGTTGCCCACATATGCTAGGTATGAACGATGATAGCCCATCATCCGATGGGCTGCCCCYAAATTCCTCCATGTTTAGGCAGTGTGAATCATTATCTGCTTGCTTCCCTTTGAGATCACCTGGGGAGGGAAGAGCATGATCAGCTAAATGAAATCTGGTCTTCTCCTTCCAGGCAGTTCAGTCAGCTTAGTAGACAGTAATGTAGGCTGCTGCCAGCTCTGATGGTGTTCACCATGACAAGTTCAAGTTTAGCTGAAACCTGGAAAGTTGCTTGTTCAAAGCAGCTTCCTCTTACTAGAGATAACATTGTCTGCCAGAATGTACAGCTAATGTACATCACGACTTTACATCTGTTTTTTCCAAAATACCCTGGTCTGCATCTACCTTCCATCCTTTTCCCAAGAAAAAGTCACAGAGGAATCTTCCTGATAAATTGGGAACAAACCCATCAATCCATCTGTCACCAACTCTGACTAACATGACAGAACGGAAAGAACAGCATGAAGTGGAAGCAGCATAGCCAAAATAAGTGTTAGCCTAAAGGGCATGAGTGGTACATCCCCATGGAAACATTTTTACATCACTTGCCATCTGAAGCAAAGAAGTGTGTTTTTTTCTAAAAGCCAGCTGCTATTTTGCAAAACAGAGTGGTCATGATGTGAATTCCCATACCCATTTTAGGTCTAATCAGTGGCCAAAACAGGGTGATACACCAGGCATTCTGCACTGTCCCCTTTTTTACGTATTTTGTAGTGAATAGGATGAAGAAGTTCCAAATTTGAATACCTGGCTCAGCCAGGTCTGAAAAATATTCAGCAGAACATCAGTAGCCATGGAAATGGACTAAAGGGAAACTTGCAAGTCTTGTGGAAAAGCATTCAGAGAACAACCTAGCAGGCAGGAGGTCTGCAGTCTTTCAAAGGACTAACAAAAGCCTGTCCAAGCCTTTGTGCTTTGCACATTGTTATTGTGYAGTAAGAAAACATGCGGGGAAATGTTTGAATATGACATTCAAAGATGTTTTGCATGAATTGGGACGTATGCCGAGATTGTTACTGCCTAGAGACATGACAGAAGGTGATAATCCATAGGAAAATGCATGATAGTTGTACCCTGTGGGTTATCAGCTTCTGTCTAAGGAGTTTATTAGAGAACACACAAAGGGAAGCTGTGGCTTGGGCCTTTTGGATTCAGCCAGCTGGATCCTGCTGGGACTTTTTTTGTTACCGATATGTGATGGCATGCTGTGACATGCTCTTTGATCTTGACACCCTGTTGCAATAGAAGACCGTATGTGACAGAGCCTGTTTTGAAGGGATGCTTTGACTGAAAATACTGGAGTGAGCTGGGGTGGTGGGAGAGGTGGACTCTGGAACAGTCACTACGAATATTCATCCTGGGACGGAGGAGGACCTGGTGGTGATCCCTTTAGAGCAAGTAGTGGCCTCTGAAAGATGCATGCACTGGGAAGAGAAAGCAGCTGGCAGCTAATTTAAATCACTGACTTCTGGAACTTCCCCAGTAGAAGGATACTGGACAGCAGGGTATCTTTCCTTAGCTTCACAATATTGATAAACTGTSAAAGCTGGTTCTCAGCAGAGTCCACAGCACGGTGCTGATAATGATTTGACATGAACACATCTGCTACAATCTGGGAATCCCCAGGACATCTAGGAACTCAAATGTAGGCACTTCATCTGTGAATTTCAAAACACAGATCATTATACAGAAAATAAATGGTAACAGCTTTACGACTGTAAACAAACTGCTTCTCTGTTTTGTCTTATCAGGTAGCTATGGCTGTGATCCAAAGTGACACCAGCAAATCAACACTAAGGCCAGTCTGTAAATTCCAAGGCTTCCATTATTTTCTTTAAACTTTTGCTCCTAACCTGGGTCAGATTCTGCAAAGCACCACCCTGAGAGAAGAGTTCTGCTGGAGCAGTGCYGTGCAGGGAACAAGGGAGGAAGCTGGGATAGCTCCGAAGATGATGCAAAGCTCTGGGAAACCAGCCTTTATTAACTCTGCTCAGCATGAAACTGCTGTGTTTCTTAAACTTGCTGTTGGCTACACTGGAGGAGGAAATCCCATGTTGTTTTCTGGCTCAAAAGTGACAATGCCTTCCTCTGGTGAGAAAAAAAAAGATTACAGAGTTTTCAGAGAAAAATGTGAGAGCTTCTGAAGACACACAGCAAGCCCTGGTTTCCTCGCAGATGCAAAAGCAAATGACATTTGTTCCTTAGCATCAATGTGGCTGTACACAGGGAGGARTCAAATAAGTTGGAGATCCTGCATTGCCCTTTTTCAGTGAAAAATATGGGTATCTTGCCATCTGCCCATTAACGTGGAACCAAACTGCGCTCTCTTCCTCTGAAGGGACGGGGCCAGTCCCCATTGCCTTTAAGAGGCATGTGGTCTCCTTGCGAAGCCTGAATGTGCTGCRGGGGTGGATGGTGCATGCTCTGAGCCTCTCAGAGCCCTTTGTGAAGAAACGGCTGCAGTTAATTTGTGTTTGGATTAATTGGAGGTTTCAGCACAGCCTCTGCCCTCCCAGGCTGGCTGTATTCAGTCCACAGGGGTTTCAGAGAAGTTGTGAAGAGGAAGAACTTTTCATGAAACTAATTRGCCAGAAGATTTCCACGTCCTCCCYGGAAATATTTGGGCTCCTTTCGCAATAGAAATATCATGTCCTTTTCCTTCTCAGTGGCTCTGTTTGTACAGACAGCTCACCCAAGAAGTAGTTATTTACACTGCATTGCCACACAATTTACAACTCTCACCCAGGATTAGCTCTGACAGTGGTCGTCCTCAGCACTTGTTTGAAAACTGAAAGAGGTCAGATTTGGTCTGCCACTTTTCCACCGTGTGGGAGAAATGCCAAAGGGTGCCTTTCAGAGCGGGGTTAATGGGCTTAGAGCAACTTGTGACTGGAAAGGTAATGGCCAAGGCAGGTGCTGCAAAGGAAGGATGCAAATGGAGAGCCAGTGTGAGGCCAGATCCTGCCGGTAGAGACAGAAGGCTCTACGTGTAGAGCCTACACGCAGAGGCTGGAGACACATAGCTTCCACTGGCTGAGGTGAAAGCCAGGTAGTCATATTTTKCCTGGGTAGAAAGGGTGGGAAAGTGGGAGGAAGAGACAATGAATGTGGTCAGTGACACTGGATGGACATGGAGTCTGAGATGAGCATACAATTTATTATTTTTCTTAAAATTTGCCAACTTTTCTCCTAGCTACTTGCCTTTATTTCTCCATTCTCCTTCAGGCTTTACGTGTGTGTGTATATGTTAGATGTGTGTTAGGCTACGTGCATGAACTGTAGACAGCTCAAGTGGAATCAGAAGAATCCCACTCATATATGTATGGCTTAAATAAAAAGAAAAAACATCTAAAGTCCTTAATCGATAACTTGCACTATCAAAGCCCCTATATCAGGTCCACACAAAGCAGCAGGACCACCAAGTGATGTCCCTTTCTTCTCCACTTAACTCCACAGCTTGGGGGTTACAAGACTCACTGGGGGGGATGATCTCCCCCTCTGCCCGAGGAGTCCTGAGCCCCCTCTGCTCTCTGTGCACCAGCCCCATGCCAAGCATCAAGCAGAGGGGTGGTGGGACACCTCAGAGCCATTGGGGTTTGCACAGTCCTGAGAAGACTGTGAGAAGGGGATGGGTTCCTTGGTTTTGCCTGGGGAGGATGGATCCTCGGTGTGTCCGTCCCTCCTTCACAGGCATCTCAGGACAAAAAATACTAAAAAAACTTACTGGCAAAGGGAGTGCAACCCAGATTTCACCTTGCCAAGTGCAAGTCAGGCCAGCAAATCTCTCCTCCCTGGTTCAGTGGAAATTTGAATGATTCCAGTCAAAGCGCTTCATAATTTAATAACAATAAGTGAGTAAACCCACGAACTGCTGAGTTGAACAAGGCCACTTACCTCATCCTCTGGGTTTAATATAGGTAGAGCAGRCGTAGACAAACATGGGCGTGAATATGATGCGAATCCTGAACTGTGAAAATTGCCATCGATGAAAGCTGTCCCCCAAAATCTTGAACAGRTGATGGCCTGAATCATGCTTGAAATGGGAGGGGAAATCCACATCAGCACTGGGATAAGCAGAAAACATCAGTCTCTTTTCCCCAGGCTTCTGTGATCCTGCAGGTTCTCAGAAGACTTCTATGACTTCTGTTGTTCAGATCACAAATTCAGTGTTTTTTCCTCCTTTAAAGATAACCCTGGCATTCATAGAGAAAACCAGTATTTAGTTCAGCCAGTGCCTTTTCCTTGCTGGCAAGAGCTGTCAAATATTATGAAAACATATATGGATTTACATTTTGGGGGACAAAGTGTAAGACAAGTCTGTCCTGAGCTTTCAATGCAATAAAAAAACAGGGAAAAAAGCACAGGTGGGAAAACCATGATCACCCTCTCTTTTAATGGTGATTAGAAGTAGCTGTTGTTAATCCTAGAGAAATGTGAATTTTTTTCTGGTCTACAGTCAGATTTTTTTGCTGCATATTGGTGAAAATTTGACACTCTGAAGACTCACAACAACATTCAAGTACATCTGATGTTTATGGACTGTTTAGCAGTGCCTGTGGTGAGACTGGCACCTTGTAATCTTGTAAATCTGAAGATATAGACAATTAATAGACATTAAACCCTCCAGCATAACACAAGCATTCAGTTTCATGGAGCAATTCTGTAATTTCTGGATGAACTGCAGCAAACCTTTTAGAGTAGTAAGTACAAAAAGTGCTACGTAATGTTTATGTCTAATTTTGTGTATGCCTGGGACTGCATTTTTTAAAAAATTAAACAGCAAAACAAATTTTTTCCTTTAATGGAGAAATTTTCAGAACTAATGTTTCATTTTCCAGGTTAAATCCTTTTGGTAACTGTATTTTGTATTAAGAATTTTTCTTCATGCATTGCCAATTTCCATAATCCTATTTCCTTCAGTAGGAAAAAACACAATTAAAATAAATTAAATGAAAGAGTTTCTACATTCAGGTCAATGGCATTTTACATCCTTTTTAAAGACTGTTGTTAATACTGGTGTAATTTAAATTTAGCAAAACATATTCAAATGGGCTGGTCCTCATGAACTTTTCATTCTTTGTGCTGTTTTTTTATCACCCTTATCACTTTACATGTAATAGTTACAAATGAGATAATGCCATATATTAATATTTGAAACTCCTTTTCAATATTTACATTTGCTTTATTTTACTGACCCTGAAATTTCAGAGGACGCTTGGTACCTCTTATCTCTGTTGTCTGCTGCTTATCTCTACATTTGCACATTTTCTGCTTTGGTGTTACAGCTGAGGGAGTCAGCCTGAAAAGCCTGTGTACTGAAGACACACTCTTGCATTGAACTTCTAACCTCCACAAACCATCAGGAAAATCATTGCCAGATATAAATAAATAAAATGCCAAAATCCATTTTGGAATTTTTCCAAGACAGGTGACTGCAGTTAGGATTCTAGCTGCATATTTAAATACCCAAATAACTCATCCAGATTTCAGAAGCAGGTATGGACACCTATCGACATTACTGACTGAAGCTTCTGGAAGTAACTGGGGCACTTCTCTGGGGTATGTCAGTGCTGTCTACAGAAAGCAGGACATTATCTAGTTGTACCCCAGAAGACTGTACAACTGCAGTGCAAGGACAAGACTCCTTCTTGTTGGCTTTTTGGTGCTCCCTGTAGTTGTTCTTTGGCAGCAGGTACAGAGTCAGGGTCTTCCCCACACCTATCATCTTTGTGAAAGTGCTTCAGAAATGCTGACTCCAAAATAGGAACTGCACCGGCTTAATTTTTTAGGGGTATCCTAAAACAATCATCTGACTTGGATGATGTTAAATGAGATGGGGTTGATCCACAAGAGGAAGGAATTTGGCATGGCAAATGGAACAAAAGAAAATAACTTATTTCAAAAGCATGAAAACTTCTCTTAAATAGAATCTACCTTGTGATTTCTCCCTATTTCCAATGGAAAGAGGTAGGCAATCCCCAGGGTGAGCAAAGGTTTGTATGTAAGAGAAGCCGTTTGGCTGAGGGTATACCCTACCCATGCATATCTTGGGATGAGGTRGCTCATTCTTGTGGAGATGACTATTTTTCTCCATCAGTTCCAGGGAGCCAAGGGTGACTAGCTGAGATTTAGACATCTCATTTTTAGCTACCAAAAGCTAGATGATAAGTATTTTAATGTCTGTTTATTTCTTTCTCACTGATAAAAGGCAGCTTTACAATAAAATTCTCTTCTTTGCTGCATCTTCCTTTTTTGCACATTCAGATCAAATGTGCAGGCACTATATTCCAAGCAGTCCTTTTATTAAACTTATCAGAACTGATCTTATATTTTTAGCATGAAAAAATATTGCCCTCATAAAAAGTCTTTGAGTGAAACAGCAAATGCTGTAGAGCTCAGTGATAAGTTCTGTTTACCATTCTCCTTGAAATGATGTTGGTGAAAACTTGGGTAAAAATATCTCAGGACAGGAAATGCCACAGCAAAATAGTAAATGCTGCAGAATGGGAAATAAATCTGCCTTGAATCTAGTGACAGAAACAGCTTTGAGCAAGGCATAGATGCAATTGTTTTGCATACCATTTCCCATCCCACCTCTTCTGTCACGGTCCTAGAAGTACCTACATCTCTGTGCATAGCAACAGTTTTTCCTCCTGAGTTTCTGCTCTCCCCTCCTCATTCATTCATGCCATCAACGTATTTTGTATGCATGCACACACGTGGACCCCCAACTAGTTATTTAAGTATAGTCCTCATCATAACTACAGTAGGAAAAATAGCTATAGGAACACTTCCCTTCACATAGGCATTGAGGATGTAAAACATCTTTGTTGTAAGAATTTTGGGTGCATCCATGCCTTACAGTGTCAAAGCTGACTGGCGGAGAGGTGACAGTTCAGTGAATCATTTAATCGCACACTTGGCTTTAAGGACATGAAAGTCCCATCAGAAACACTGGCACTATGTAGGTCTAATAACCCAAGTCTGTGCATCAGTGCACTGGGGGGCTGGGGTTCTCTGCTGCTGTAAATACAGAGCAACTCCACCAAGTTACTGAGTTATGTTGGGTATCACCACTGGGACAGAGAACAGTCACGGGGAGTTTCCATACTAAGGTCAGTGGAAACAGCAAAAAGCAGCAAACTGCTTGGGAAAGAAAGGGCTTGACTTGCACTTCCACATGCAGACAGAGCAAACTACGGTTGGGAGGCTCCATAAATCACTTTGCCCTTGCATCCTGTTCACCATATTGTGCAACTTTAATCTTATCTTTATGGCCCAAAGCTGTTTATTCCTATTGATTACCTCAGAAACTTGAAGGCTCTTTCCAAGTCAGCTTTCTGTGCTCATTCTGCCTCTAGTCAAAGTATTGATCAGTGAAAGCTTGCTAAAGCAAATGAAAGTCATGGTTGCAGTGAACAGAGGGCAGACCGTACCCTGCGGAGGTCCAAGGAGAGGACCTTCCTTTCTGCAAATCCCCGTTTTTTGCAAACAAAGACCAGCATCTCCTGTGGGCTCTTGGAAAATGCAGGCTGGTTTGGGGATAGAGGCAAAGGAGAGATGGCTGTTGCATTGAAATTCTCTCTACAATGTGTCAGGAGAGGCCACATGGGCTGGAAAGAAGCTTCCAGCTTCCAGCTTTTGCTGCGGCTTGCTTTCTGTAACAAAGCCTCTGTTGATGGAGGGTTTCCAGGGAAGCCTTGGGCAGCGAGAAGGGGTCCTCTGGCATGCAGAGAGCAGAGGTGTGGGATGACTTTGGGTCTGAAAGGAGCATGCAAACAAACCCATCCTGCTGCAGCACCGCAAGCTTTTTGGAGGGGTGTGTTAATTGTAACGTACCTCAATTACAGAGTTCAGGTGTCTAAAAAAATGGAGTTCCTATATGTAAATCTGGGGGGGTTTCTTTTCCAAATCTCCAGGATGGAGTTTCCTCACAAAACATTAGTTTTTCATTTGTTTCTTTTTCAGTGTTCAGCCTTGTGTGCTCTTAAACAAGTTTGACCTATTTCCTCACACTAAAATTAGCAGAAGGAGAAATAATTGGCAGAGAACAATTCTTTTGTTATATTTTTGTCTTTCTTCTTCTTAAGAGTTGTCTTTGCACAAATTATAATATTCATAGGTCTGTTCCTTCTAAGTCTGGATGAATGTGTGTGAAAATACATTTTACCCTTTAGCTGCTTCTGGACTAATTATGACTACTAAACCAAGACTTTTCCATTAGGTTTGGGGGAAACTTGTTCTCCATGAGGTGACTATTGTCAGAACAAATATACTTATAATGCATTTAAAATATTTTTGTGATTGAGTTTAGAAATATCTCTTATATTTGAAAAAGAGCATTTCTGGAGGAGCACAGCAAGTCATACAAGCTGTCTTGCAGATCAGTCACATAGGTATGCGAATAACACCACAACTAACACATTTTTTGTTTAACAAACACACTTTCTTTGATTTGGAGGGATTCCTTATCTCTTCTTCCTACAACAAATACATGATTTGCCTTACAATTAATATAGGCATTTTTGCCAGAAATTAAACATTAGCCTTACAATCATAGGAATAGCAAAATAAGAAAATACACATTTAAGAAACATGGAGGTTTACAGTAAAATAGACTTAGCAAAACCACCCCCMCACCTTCTCGAAAAGACATGTCTTTTCTTATTCATCCACTAAAATGAACTTACTGAGCGAATTGCTATTTTCTCTCTGAAAGATATATTTCTTTTGATTCAGTGAAGTCCCTGGTAATGAGCTATAGGTATAAAATTTGGGCGACTGGCCAGATTCTCAGCCACTGTAAGGTAGCATAGATCTTGCTAGAAGATAGCAGGGAAGAGATGTTTTTGAGCTGACAAATTGTGCTTTTAAGAAAAGGAGGACAAGGAACTTTATGGATAATATTTATTTAAAACTGGAAGGGAAAATGYCTGTGGGCAAACACCTCTGACAAAATACATATTAGCTGTGCCTTATTTTCATCCATTCATTTTATAGAGTGAGCTGTCACTTCTGCAGGCTGAGATTGATCAGCTGAAACGGCAAATGTGGCGAAAGTACTCAGAAACATGCCTGGGATGAAAAAAAGAAACATGGTGGATAATTTTGTTTCCTTGCTCTCTTTCTCCTAACAGAAGGGGAAAGTTCAGGATCTTGAATAYGGTAGGTCCTTTAAAAACCAAATAAAACAGAGAATATGCAGAGTGACTGGGATCATGAACTTTCAAAATCAGCAATGAAATTATAGCCTCAGATTCAAGGCATTTTTTGTCAGACATGTCAAAAGTGGAAAACCTGAGGGAATCAGAAATTTTAATGCCATTTGCATGGTGAAAGAGGCAGCAATGACGGTACCAGGAATGGAATGACCAGCCCGGGGTGAYGTATTGTTCAGAGTTCATTGAGAACTCCTGCAATACGAGTGGTCAAGCTGAGTCAGACCCAAGGTCCACCTAGCTCAGTATCCTATTTCTGACAGCAGACAAAGCAGATGCCTAGAGGAGACCGTAGGGACAGTGCAACATATATGGCCTCCTCTGAGTGCTATCCCAGGCTTCAACCATCTGTGACTCAAAATATGATCCTAATCAGCTCTGCTCTCCATGAAGTGGTCTCATGAGCAGGACTAAGAACGTGGCTGGGTTGTGTGGGTCTGAAGAGTACAAGCATAAATATCAAAAGATACCTGGGAAGAAATTCTACATTTCTTGCTGTTCATGGCAAGATTTCCCCTTACTCTGCTAGGCTCAGAAATTTTCTGTTGGCAGTCATTTACATGTGTGTATGAGACAATAAGAGGGGGATATACAATAAACAGTTTAATTTGATGAGACAGTGGTCTAGCAAGTGTGTTTTCGATTGAGAAGTCTCAGATTTGGTCTGCTTCTACAGCCTGGCCATCCTGTACAGAGTGAATTGTATCTCATTAGGTGCCACTGGCTTTGTCTCGTCCATAAGGAATCTATCTCACACACCCTGAGATTGCTGTGTGATGTAGATCAGCGTGAAATTCACTTAAAAATGCATTCCTGCCCCCAAATGCTAAAGTAGATGCACGCTGCTTTTGCTTGTGTTCCACACAAGTTCTGTCATCCATAGTATTAGAAAAATTGCCTGGCATCCAGTATGGTGTTTTGCATACGCTAACCATATCCAAGCAGTACGTTATCATAAGTAATATTGTCTCRCTTTGAGTGTTTTGAAAGATTCATAAAATAATCAAATGCAGTTTTGGCTCTTCCCTTCTACTCTTCTTTTTTTGGGTCATTACATTTCTTGAAAATTATGGATGCTAGATATTCTGAGGCAGAAACTGAGGCAAAACTCATAAAGGACATATCCAAACTGAAGCTCAGAAATTTCAGTTTTGGCAATGATAGTGATGTATTTAGAAACATTGCCAATATTCAGTGAAAATCTTTCACTTAAGGAGAAATTAATTAATCTGGGAAAAGAGGGGATCTGAGAAAATCTGCTGACCTTATCTGAAATGAAAGGACAATCCATTTTTTTTTCTCTTATAATTCTTAAAGACTTTTAGGTCGAAACTCTTTAGTCTGAGTTTTGACTGGGCTTCTTACATTGGTTTAAATTTCTTCCCTCTGTCCTGAAAAGTTTCTCTACTTCCACTGCTCTGGCTTTCAGCATCCATTCAGCCTGGACTGGGAGATTTCAGGATAGATAGTTTTGAATTTGCAAAATTTGAAACCCACAACCAGCAACAGGCTGAGAACCCACAAAACCAGGTCAGGGTTGGTTCAAGTCTCCTCTGACATGTGGGCGACCCCAAATTTCATCATTCTCGGGACAAAATTACCCTCGGTTGGTAACTACTCCCTCCTTACAATTCTGTCTCCACAACCAGCAGCAAAACCCCAGGCTGTTTTTTTCAGGACTTGGCAGCATCACTCCAAGGCTTTTGCCACCCCTGGCAGGCTGCTAACCTCAGCAGTCCACACCTATAGTATGCAACTTATCAAAGCTCACGTAGTTTCTTTCAGGACAGAAAGATAGAGTTTTGGAAAGAAAAATAATGTGATGAGATACAAGGCAGGAGGGAAAGTGTGAACTCAGCATTCAGGGATGATTCCCAGCTCTTGTGCATGGCTCTGAGGCAATGTGGGGATTGATGAGAAAAGGTGATTTTATTGACTGTTCCAAGGGACCAGGCTAGCAGGAGAGAATTATGGCTGTGCTCTTGTATACATCCATTCCCACTTGACTCAGTCGTAAACATATCCTTGTTAAAAGGTAAATTCTAATTAAAAAAAAAAAGTCAAATAGCACAGAAAGAACATTAGTTTACTGCTTCCAAACTGCTGCTGTGTATCTACCAGCATTAAAATTTATCCACAATGGCTATTTGAAGCGCTGCACATTCATGTTATAAAAGATTGCTTAAGAAAAACTGAGCTGTTCTAGATGATATTGGATTTGATTTTTTAGAAGGAGCAGTGTTTGGGACAGGTGAGTGAACAGTGTTCTTGGTCCTAATTCAGAATCTAATCCTCTTCCTACTGAAGCTGAAGTYACAGGTTTTTGCTGTTGACTTCAGTGGAAAAAGGATCAGCCCTGTTGGTTTTATGTGGGGATTGGCAAGAAGATTAAACAAAATCAGCATCACTGGTTTGAAGGATTTATTTCATTACAAGCATTTATTTAATCTCAACAAAGTAAAATCATTAAATGCATTTCTCTTTATAGTAATGGCAAGATATCTTCAAAAGACAAGTCAAGRTAATAACATTCAAAACCTTGCTGGATACTAAAGATTTGGGATCTATGTCATATTATGGTTTTCCTCCTCCCTTGCCCTACAATGTCTCAGTGTCCTTCAGGTGATAATTACTTGGCTTTCACTCTGTTAACCTTACTATCTTTTGCTAACACTCYGCCTTGGCTCTGCAGATACTAGCCACCTTTACTCTGAAGTCATCTGCTTGATTAACATTAGCRTGTTAAACCCACAGCAGCTGGTTYCAGCCTGTGCTTTGCTTGAAGCTTGCGGCTTCTGTCCGGGTCCGGAAAGGCAGCCTGTGTGCCTGAAAGCTTGWCTGTGTTTTCCAGCTGCCTAATAAGAGGACTTACCTCTCTCTACCAATCCTATTTGCGTCTAATATATGGTGGACAGAAGTGTTCAAAAGAGGCTGAATGGAAGCTCCTTTCTGAATAAGGTCTTGTAGGGACACCAGACGAGTCTGATTCTCCGGAGCCTTGTGGAATGCATTTCCCTCAAAGTCAGCGTGCTTCAGCTGGATGTGAGAAACCCAGCGTTTGATCTTCTCCAGATGACAGACTCCTAATACCGCTCACAGCTGCCATGCTGCGTGCATCCTCCTGCACACGTGGTGAATTCCTGGAACAGGGATGGTCCTGTGTGGTCCTCAATGCATGGGACCACCACCCCCAAGTCGGGGGGAGCAGGCAGTGAATGAGAAGGAAGCCTTGACCAACCTTTCTTGTTGGTCATGTCTTACATGTGAGATCTACTGTGAAGTCTATTCTATTGAGATTTTTATAGATATTATCACTTAGTATCTGAATGTCTTCCAACAGCACTTTATGCAATATGAGTAACATCTGTCATGTGTTGTTTGTTCTCTCTTCCTTTCCGTGCTTGGGGAATGGAAATGAGTGCAGTGACATGTCTTGTTCCAGAAGGGATTTTAAAGAAAAATCAACATGTATTTACATGTATTTGTATRTATAGAGATGACAGAGTCAAAGCAACCTGCTTTGTCTGGAAGAATCATGTGCCAGGGTTGCAATGGTCCCTACCTACCAGGGTACTTCATTACCTGACTTAGCCCCCACAGACACTGTCTTTCCTGTACAGACAAGCTGGACCCCTTTTCTAGATAGTTGCATTGCCCCATTGAATATAATTGCCAGCCACAGCCTTCATCTTGAGAATTTTGGAAAGCATTTTTTTCAGATCATTGAAGCCCCAGCAGAGAACTCAAAAGCACTACTCTGTGTGAACAGAAATTGATTTGCTGATCAGCGTTGCTGAAATGCAATGTGCACTTGGCCTTGATTTATTGTCACCTCAATTAAGTCTCCCTTTTGGGGAAAAAAATAGGTTATCATTACTTTAGGCAACAAGATAAAGGAACCTTGTAGCATGGGGTGACACGGTCTGCCAGCTGACTTACCACCTCCTCTGCTTCTCAGCCAGCCAAAACAGGATCTAGGAACACAGACAATTTATGATAACACTGGACTGAATCTGCCAGGAAAGAAGGATTTTTTACCTTCCTTTCTTTCCTGTCTCAACAGACAGGACTGAAAAAGTTTGTCTCACTTTTGCCTGAGCATAATAGAGGAAGATGATGCTTGGGAAGACTGGACTTCACATGGAAATGCTGGGGTTGTTTTGTTTGTTTATTTTAGTCCCATTCTGGTTTAACACGCTTTCCAGCCAGCCTGGAGGAAGGTGGGTAAGGAAAATCTGGAGGGATCTGCTGGGCYTTCTGTAGCTTTCCACACCAAGCTGGAAGGGCTTAGCATCAATGAGGATAACCCAAGCTCTCCTAATCTGCAGGATGAATTGATCACTGGGTGGGCACCTATCACAGAGGTAGCACGGCTCTCCGGTGTTAGACTCATCACTGTCTTTTCTCTGCCCACCACTGGCATAGACACAATGCTCAGGTTTGACTCCTGCTTACTCTTCTTCATCTTATCTGACCTTGCCACAGCTTTTGGTTGATTTGGTGACAGGAAATGTCTGTATCTCACGGTGGGTAAAGCTGTATCTCCCCTGCTTATTGCTGGTGTTCGGCTCATTTGGTCTAACCAGTTTACTCAGGGACTGCATATGRCTGCTAAGAAGGATCACAGAGTCAGCCAGCCCTTCACATTTCTGCAAGGGAGGTGCAGGTTCAATCTTCTGTGAGCACCTATTAGATGACTTTCCATCAGAAGAAGCATTCAGTCTATTATTCCTTATTACGTTAGATTCCCATCACTTCTCCTGAGACTTTACCCATGTCAAATGGCCCAGGAGGATGAGAATAGATACCAGCCTTCTTTTCTTCATGGAGGAATGTCCTCTGTCAATGACTGTGAGCTGATTTCATCTCCCAGTGCTTGCTTGAATCCAGATTATGTTGGGACTAGAGGACTAGCTTTGGTTAGGTGCATGTGTCAGCTGTCTTTGGCTAGTTTCTCTTCTGCTGTGCTCAGGAATCGGAGGTATTTAGTGAGAACCTGATACCCATGTAGCTTTCTTTAGTGCTGATTTTTATATGATGCACTGTTCCTTGAAAACAGATGATGACAAAATATGATAAATCACTGTTGAATTGTAAGTGTAAATAGGTGTAAACCAGATGCTCCTAGAGAGTGTGTGACCATCTTTTGCTTCTGGTTTAGGCAGTCTGTCTAGTCCTTGCTTGTGCATCATGCCTTCTTATGCCTCAGTGAGACATGAGGGTCAGGTGGGCAGTAAGTGAGGGGAGAACCTGGGTCTTAAGCATTCATTAGTTACAGACCATTCATCAAAAAAGGCTTGTGTCTGGAGCAACCACATGGAAAATGAACTTAAAGTAAATGCAGCAATTCAACTTTGCGTCTCTTGTAGTGAAAGGAGAAAGTGCTTACAACTTCTTAGCTTGGTTTAAAATTACTGCAGTTACATGGTTTCCCATACGGATGAAAAAGAATGTCCAATGTGTTTTATTATAACAGTAAAGAAAGCTTAGTCTCCTGAATACTAATTCAAGTCTTTTTAAAAAGGCATACTATGTCACATATGTTTTGGCATTGAAAAGCAGCACAATTTTTTCCGAAGAGCACATACCTTACAGTCATTTTACAAATTGGGTCTTCAAGGGTCGATTCATTTCAAAATGGAAAAATCAAGTGTAAATTTTAAAGAGTTGTCTACATGCAATCATCTACATTTGCATCAATTGCTATCACAAGAAGGATGCAAAGGTCAGATGAGAAAAAACATCCCTTTGTTAAAGCAAAGTGTTATAGAGATCACTCCTCCTACAAATTTGACCCTATGTTTATGGCCCAATTATACTGCTAAAAAGGTGCAGTTTTGTAAAAGAATGATAGCATTTACTTTCTTTTTCCCTGCTAGGAAAATGGGCCTGMAGTTTAAAAAGTAGAGCACCCAAACTATTTTAATGACCAGCTGTGTTTAGCTCCCTTGACAAAAAGACATGTTTGGAAGAAGACACATAACTTTACTGCCCAGCCATGAAACTCAACCATGAAGGAAAGTGTCATTATTTTCCACCAGTTTTTGTGAATATTAGAAAACAAAAAAAGGACTGAATGTGATTTGGACTCTGAAAAACTGTTCAAGTTTTTAAAAAGTTACATAAAAAAGTAAGTCTCTGGTCATAATGCTGATGTCTGGACACACTCTCATAAATGCAGTGCAATCATGGCACAGTGTGAGACTGCTGATCTTGAAGGATGACATGACACGCTGTAACGCAGAGCTATAGTTTCTCTTAATGCAACCTGATTGCTAGGAATGAGAAGAAGCCTCATGGGAGCAAGTATTTGGTTTTGAAATCTCAAGGCATGGTCTGTAAACACCAGGAACTCAATTCAGTTATTTAAATGTTATTTGAGGCATCCATGAATAGCCTGGCAGAGAGGGGGCTGGTGAATAGGATGCAGGAGCTATGGGAAACCTGTGACCTTCTGGGCTAGCAGCTGATGACAAAACAAAATATCCTTGGGCACATCAAATAGCTTATGTGTCTATGTATAGGCAATTGTATCCTTTTATATCTAGGGGATGGACTGGACTTCCACCATACTCACCAAGTGTCACTGCCCTCAAGGCTGTGTACCATGTGGGAAATGTAAGAGAGATACRTAGGACATTTCTGAGATCTGCCCCTCAATAGTAGTTTTAGATAGATTACCTTGCATTTTTCCACAGGTCAAGAGAACTGGTGATGTCCCAGGTGGTGCTACTGGCACAGATAGGCTGGGATTCAACTCCACTGTGTGGGCATGTCTGTCCAGGCGTCTAAATGTAGATGTGCCCTGTTATAGTCAGTGGAGTTCAATTCCCCACATACAGTCACTGGTGCAATTTCAAATGCCCTTGGATATCTGAGACTTCTTCAAGGATCTATCAGATATGATGTGGGAACTGCTGGAAGTGTGTGCCTTTCTGGAATGGCAGCTCCAGAAAGCAGCAGCCAAGTGGGATCCCCAAGGACATCTCAGACGGTGCTACACCCTTAAGTGTGGGGAACTGGTCTGAGCTTGCAGGACAGCTTACAGGACAATTCAGCTCAATCTCAAGTAGATACATGTGTGGTCATTGGCTCACCAAACTCCACTGACTGATTGCTCTTACATGACAAGGTCAATACAGATGTTAAACAGTACTTCACCCATGTCTC
The DNA here is from genome assembly GCA_030449065.1 of Oceanodroma leucorhoa. Taxonomy (NCBI): domain Eukaryota; kingdom Metazoa; phylum Chordata; class Aves; order Procellariiformes; genus Oceanodroma; species Oceanodroma leucorhoa. The sequence goes on along the minus strand of JASVER010000054.1, from coordinate 6,398,823 downwards.
TTCCTACTTCTGCAGGAAATGCCTGCAGGTTTCGGTACTGGAAAGAATAAGGGGCTCCTGAAAAAGATAGGATGGTTTGGGCTCAGATAACGATGCTGAACTCTGTGAACTGAAGAAAGTTTAGTCCACTTCCTCACCTGGGGCAGCAGATGCCTRTTCAGCTGCCTGCTGAGCCTGCACTCCTACAGCTTGGAGACACAGGCACAGACTGACACCTGAGGCTGTCCTGCAGCACGCATGAGGGYTGTGTGCTATGTTTCACATGTGAAGAACTACACTAAAGAAACCAAAACACTCAAAGTGTCCGAAAGGAAACTGAGTGAGCTGTTTCCCTTCAAGCAGTTATTCCTTGAGTTACCTTCCTATTGAGAGATTAGCAGCACAGACATCTATACAACTGCCCAGACATGAAGGAGATTTCTTCCCTTCACTGTCTTTTCCCATAGGTTTCTTTTCTTGCCAACACATAAAGTCAGAAAGGGCTTGAGYGCCTCACCAGCTGGCCCATTAACAGAGATGGTTTTTGCCCTTGAGTTTGGATCATCACCAAAATGATAGGATTTAAAATACTATTAAAGACCAAATCGGTTCAAAGGCTTCTGAGTTGAGAGTTTGAGTTTCCTAGAGAGAGATAAAAAGCCTCTTCTGTTAGGAAAATTGACTGTGGGCTTTCTTTTTCAGCTTGAAAGCTGGCCTATGACCTTGAAGAGCTTTCTACAATTTTTAGGAAAAATGAGGATGGCCTATTTTTAAAGCTCATATATATTCCATCTAGGAATCATATAGATATTGTCTCAGTCTGTGTTTCCACCATAAAAACCACCACCATAAAAACAATGTAACATCAAGTCCAATTTTTGAGAAAAGCTTTTTCCACTAGTAAATGTCAATGCCACTCACAGCGTTAAATATTTTGCTTTATTTACCTGCTCCTTTCCTTCAGTTTGGAACATGTGTCTCCAAGGCGCATAATGCACAGTGACTTGGTGTCCTGGAGGAGACAGCCAATGGCAAATGGATCTCCACTTAAATTCAATTGCTTTTCAAGGGCTGCTGCCCTAGTTTGAACTGAGTGCATGGGTGAGAGTTTGAAATACTGCAAATGCATGTTTTTAGAACTGTGATTAATCTCAGTTAAAAGCTTTGACTCCTCTCCCCCTACCTCCTTCCCCTACTATGTCTCCCTGGGGTTTGGAGGACTTTCCATGTTCTGCGTGTCACAGAAGAATGTGTCTCTGGCTGGCTTGGAGCTGCCAATGGAAAGAGAGAGTGCAGAGCCCACCAGTGACAGCAGCAAAATTCAGAGTGGCAGTGGTTCAATGGGAGGGCACTGCCATGTGTCAGGAGGGTTTCAGAGGGCCAGGAGGTGATACAGGGAGGATTAGTGGAGCTCTGGGAGCTGTGAGAGGAAAAAGATGGAAGGTGCTTTGGGCAGGGCAGCTGAATTTCTCAGTATATTGCCTTCCTGACCTTCAAGCCATCTCCTTCCCAACTTGGCCCTCAGCCAATTTAGTATTGCTGGAGGGCTAGGACCTGTTCATGGGTAACTTCATCCCAGAAGGTCTCATATTCTGGTATACTTGCTCCTTCAGTTCCCATGTCCCTCTGAGATGTGAGGTGCCCTATGCCTTGGGCTCACACCTACACTGTGCATGCATTCAACCTGGCCATGCTCTACCACGCTCTGCCTGCCTCCTCCGCTCCCCCTCTGCCTGTGCTGGAAGCCTAAGTTGGCTGGGGAGGACCTGCAAGGTCTCAGTACAGCTCCAGGACAAAATCAGGGACAACAGAGCCAGTGCGACTGGCAGTGGCTCGTCACAGTGCAAGGCAGCCATATCTCCTGACCCAACCTTGGGAGGGCCCTGCTCGGAGACTTGTCTATATGCTTTGCACTTTACTCCCTGCACAGGGTATTATAAAGCAAATGGAGAGCCACACTTTCAGAAAAGCATGTTTTGTTTCACAGCTGATTGAATGAGATGGATACTTACCTTCTGTGCACAYGTCACGATAGGTCTCAGGGCCACAAATAGTATTTCTAGTCCCTGCCTATGAATGCTCATGTGGTTCATTGCAAAGCACTAACTGGAGGGCTAGCTGTCAATCCTTTACTACACTGCTGTATCAGAAATCAAAATCTCTCCAAAATGTCAGCCCCTTTCAAAGTGATGCAAAGAAATGACAAAGTTTTGCAGAATTTCCATTGCCTAATGCAAATACCATTAATTCTAAAAAATAAGCCAGGTCAAGCAAAATCTGGCTTCATGTAAAAAATTATTGTTCCAAACTGAAAAAGTGATTGTGTAAAGTAAGATACAATCAAAATGCACTTTACAAGGTAGGAAGTCATTCCATCCTAGTCCAGCAAACATTTTTATTCTCAGCCCTCGATATGATTATAACCTTAAGGTCAATAAAGTGCATAGAAAGACAAACACTTCTGATGAGCCCTCTCTCAGCAAAACTATAGAAATGTTCAACCCATGAAATATTTTAATGAAAAGCAAATGGCTTTTGTTGGATTAGGCTAATTCTCCACGAGAAATAATGTTTCAGGAGCCAGAAGAGACAAGTTGGAGATCAAAGGAAATGCCTAATGAARCAAGACAGCTGAAAAGTGACAAAAATCAATTAAACATCTGAAWGTTTTGTTAACTCCATGCTGTAGAAACTGCACATGGAAGATATACTTTCTAGTTCTCAAAGGTGACAATCTGCCACCAAACTGCAAAGGCAAAGTGGGTAAACAACTCAGAGGAGAAAATAAGTGTTCAATTGCTCTAACTGTGGACACTACATTTGGCCCAATCTTTATTGCATCAAATCCTGAGAAAATGTCTTTCCTTCTCTTCAGAATCAAAACTTAGTACAACTCCAGAGTTCAGAAAGATGAGCAAAAGTTTTGCGGCTGTTTAAGAGAACTAGGAAGGCTATGGGAGGAGTCCAGGCAGGTTTAGCTCAGGTTTTTCTCCACATTGAGTAAGGACAGGGAGGATGTTCTAGTAGTCACAGGTATRACTCCTCTATTTCTCATCGCATGGCATGAATGGCCTATGCTGGGACGTGTGGCTTATTTGCAAACTTTGTGCATGACCTCACTAAATATTGCCTAGTGATGTCAGAAATTAGTGGGAGGTCATGGAAAAACTTTCCTGGATTTTAGCTCATATCTTGCCTCCCGGTATTCCCCACCTCCTCCTTGTCAGATTTGGCTCACCTCATTGTACATTATTACAAAGTCTCCAGAAAGGATGTCAAAATACCTGTAAAAAGCTAAAAAAATAGAAATCTCAGTTTATAAGAAAGAAATYAGATTTGACAACTTGTGAGGTCGTAGAGAGAGGATGAGGCAAAATTTTTGTACTGAATGTTGCTCACATTTTTCCACCTTATACTCAGTAATATTTTTCCCTAGTTATTTTAAGATAATAGCATTGTTCAGCTAGRAGAACTGGGATATAAATGTGAATTGGAATGAAGTTACCTGCCATACATGTTGTTCATAACTCACAGAGATGAATGAATGATATAGAGATTATCCATCTCCAGACTGGTCAGAGATTAGTCCTGGTTAGCCAGAGTTGAGGATTTCTATCATCCTGGTAAATGTAGTTGGAGTTACGGATCCAGCTCACCAGCTGTGTAATTCTGGCCAGCATTCTGGGCTGGAGACAGGACATGCACTGCCAGTTCCATAATTTATGCAATTGCTTGAGTGCAACCTGTTATGTCCTGACAATTGTTTTTGTGTCCCTTCTTCATTTGGGTACATCTGAACCTACATTAGTGGTTCAACAATGAGACCAGAGGAATAGACTGGGGTCAGTTATTGCTTTCACGAAAACAGAATGACATGTGCAATTACTTTTACTGCATTTCCAGCACCTCTCATCTGTCTTACTTGGCTCTTTGTTAAATCCTTTCATGTGTAGGAGATGAAGCATGTCACATATCCAGAAAGCACTCTGTATTCTGCATTGATGGTGGCAGTGTTTACGAGTTGTACTTTTTCATAAATTATTTCCAAGATGCATTCTAACTTCTTCAAGTCTTTCACACCCAGTTTGTTATGGGGCAGCATGTCAGATTTTTCATCTCACATTTTAGTAAAAAATCAATCCATCAGTCATTATTAGACACACTAAACCAGATTTTACAGTGTGGCAGAGGAGTGCTCAGCACARCAGGAAGGTTCGTGAACCCATGAAGGCTGTTGACAGTAGCTGTTTGACTTCACTGGCATGACTCCTGTGAGACCTACAATGGAGAGAGAGTTGGATGAGCAAACTCTGCAGGTCTGCTGGAGGGGAGGGAGAGTCTTCTACAGAGGCTACCTGAAGACAGACAGCAGTGAGCTTCTTGCTTAGGGGCTCTGAGTTGTGCTATATATAAGGGCCTAAAATCAGATGATATGACTACCCTGGCACGGGAGTATGGAGGAGACACCAGAGTGGCTCCACAGCACCAGCAAAGCCTCAGCRTAAGGGAGACCTTGCAGAGGCTGGGTTGGGGGGTTGGCTTTAGGCCAAATGCACATCTCTAAAGCCTTCAGGAGTAACCCATGGCTGTATCCCTTGTCTGTAAAAATGTGGCCATCCCACCCTAAAAGGTTTTAAGCAAAATAAAAAACATTAGCAGCTTTTATTATGTGTTTCTTCATACAATCATAGAATAGCTCAGGTTGGAAGGGACCTCAAAGACCATCTGGTCCAACCTGTTGTGGAAAAGGGAGCCTAGATGAGATTATCTAGCACTCTGTCCAATTGCACCTTGAAAATCTCCAGTGATGGGGCCTTTACCGTGTCCCTGGGGAGGTTGTTCCAGTAATTGATTATTCTCACTGTAAAAAAATTCTTTCTTATATTGAGATGAAACYTCTCCCAGTGCAACTTGTACCCATTGCTCCTTGCCTTCTTCATGCAGCTCCTTGTGGAGAGGGAGCCTCCATTCTCTTYGTAGCTGCCCTTTAAGTGCTGGAACACTGTGATGAGGTCCCCTTGAGCCTTCTCTTCTCCAGGGAGAAGAGACCCTACTCCTTCAGTCTTTCTTCATAGGGCAGGTTCTACAGCTCTTTGATCATCTTCATGGCCCTCCTTTGGACCCCGTCCAGCCTACCTGCTTCTTTCTTGAACTGTGGAGACCAGAACTGGATGAAGTACTCCAGATGCAGCCTGACATGCACTGAGTAGAGTGGGATGATCATGTCTCTATCTTTGCTAGTAAAGCCCCTGCATTTTTCCTTTCTTCTTGACTGGAACTTGTATTTTTTCAAGTGAATGTGTCCCAGATAGATAGATCCCAAGCATCAGGGGAAATTGCAAAAGTTGATGAAAGAATCTCCCAGCCTTGTGTTGTAACCTTTCACASAATACATTATATTTAATTTCATGTCCCTGAGGGATCTCAGTAATTTATCTTAACAAATTTGCCAGTGAGATTTCTTTTTTCTTCTTAAGTTAACCTAAAGTAACTTGAAAAATTCATTTGCTGAATCTAAACCTCAATGCTGAGCTGGATTTTTTGGAATCGATAATCAGACAGTGGCTGAATAATGAGGATAAAGGATAATTAGAAAAAGCATATGGCTTCCTGCAACTTCATTATTCATGCCAGAAAATCACTGGGAAAACAGTCTTAGTACAATATATTCCCTAGCCACTGAGTAAGTGAAACATAGCTAAATCCTGTGCAGTGCTCAGACCGGATAAAGTGTGGGAGTAGTAAAGAAAACCCCCACAAATGGCACTGATTCTACTTCTTAGGAAATAGCAGTGAACTTTTCTTATTGTTATCTACCACACCCACTCTCCAGCAAAAACCCAAGATCTGGCTAGTGATGCAAAACTCTTCGTCATGACACTGATTCCTTGTGTGCTGAACATGTGTTGGATTTCGGTGGAGACGTTCTTTCTGTTAGAGTGGGTGTCTCAAGTGGATGACTAGACACACAACAGGTAATGTTTGGGCTGCGAAGGAGCAACACATGACTTGGTGTTCAAGTGACTAAAAATAGGAGGAATAGATGGAAAAACTTGCAGTTTCTCAGTAGATCTGAAATCTTTATTGTTGCAACATATCAAAATGTCATGAGGTTCAGGAACACGAATTCTGCCCTCCTGTAAGGCAGTGGGCATAATATCTCTGAGATCACCTTATTTAACCTGTTTAGGTCCTTGGATTACTTAAATGTTAAAGGAGTGCTGAAATCATGCTTAGTAACAAGATGCAGGGCACTGTACTTATCTTCTCTTGGCCCTCTTAGCTCACCAGGTGACATGCACACGCACTTCACTGCTAAGCAGATGTGTAACGTTTGTTATAAATCTTCCTAAAATGGTCTGATTTTAGAAATGTTTATCAGCGGGGTCCCAATTTCTCCACTGTTATCTATCTGTGTACTTACCATTTTCTCTTAAGCATTTTGTTAACTGCAGGTGTTAGTCAGTGTGATAGTAATTGAGAAGGTTTCTGAGAAGTTACTATCAATGTTTGCTATTTTGTAGTCCTCCTTTCTCTTTATGATGTTTGCTGTCAGCCCCTGATCRCCTACAACACGCAGCTGATTGCATTGGACTTTTAAAACATATATTGATTTCTGCAAATTTTGACCTCCGAGGTGTCTTTTGGAGAAGACATTACAAATGAACCTATCAGTGCCATTCCCATACTATTTCTAATGGGGGTCAGCTGCCCATTTTAATAATGATGTACTGAGATACAGGCTACACTACGGCTAATTTCAGTGTTGATTGACTGTCCAGGGTGGATTAGAATTTAGTGCCCAATACTTGTTAATGGAACAAGACTTTCTCCACCATGTAGTCTCCTCAACCTGTGAGAAAGGTTTGGCAGTATTTAACAGCTGCCTTTTATTCCCCGTGAGCATAGTGGTATGTGGTATGTCTGTGGTCCAGTTCTGTGCAAAGCACAGAGTTGACCAAAGCAGCGTATCAAGAATAAGGCTTAACAACATCTGCATTTCTCCCTTTTCTTTTTAATTTTTTTGAATARGAAGATCCAGAAGTGAAGGATACCCAGCAGTTTTTCAGTCACATAAGTGGACTTTAACAAAGCCTTTTATCCCTGATCTCGCAAAGTTTGTAACAAAATGAACTTAAAACCGAGTGACTATTTTCCATTTGCAATAAATACTCAACGTTAGGTGCAATGATAACAGGCCATTGGGCAGGACAAATAGCAATGACTGGGACCTAGGTACTTATAATTAGAATCCATCTATATTTAGCGGACGCTGGAAAAAAAGCTTTGGGATGAGTGCAAATTGCCAGTGGTGGAAAGGGCACATGGGAAGTCTAGCATATCTACACACATGTATATCCATTTCTGTCAAAAAGAGGTGATAAATTTTATGCAGAAATGACAGAGAAAGACCTCTCCAGCTTGATGGAAAACCTCACACTTTTCAGGATGAATGCCATTTTTGTCTTCCTTTTCTGTCGTTTTTTTTTTTTTTTTTTTTTTAATTCTAGTGGTTTTCAAGAGCATCTGCTATCTAAGGAAAATTAAAAACTGCAAAGAAATCTAAAAATTCACATCTTTAAAAAATGAGAAGGAAATAGCTTATGGATGCATGAACTAGGTGTGTTAAATAACACATGTTGCTGAGCAATTTGAAAAAAGTTAATCAACACCCTTTGAGTATAAGGCCAACACAATTCACAACCCACAGCTGTGACTCAGAAGGAAAGTTCTCTATTAAAATGTCAGCCTTGTCTTTTATTCCTTTTGCCATTTACTTAATTCTTTGAGGAAAACTTTGTTCATTAATTCTGTTCTTTATTCATGGTAGCAGTCGTGCTCTGGTGAACACTTCTACTTGCATTCAGTCCTGAAATTTGCACTCTCTTATGAGAAGTTTACATATGATCCTGCGCTGCACATAGTGTTTGACTCTATGCAGTTTTGTGTGTGTAAATAGCTACAGCATCACACAGCAAATAATTAAGTTAAAAATAAATACTCGGTCAAGTTCTTGATCAGGAAGAGGAGGAGAGCAGAAGACAATGAAATGAGCTTGGAACATACTTTCCTTCTAAGAGAGTCTTTAGAAACACACACATTCAGGACTTGAACACTAAATATAYGACAAAGCTGGAAAGGATCATATATTAACACTGGAGTACACACTATTTTCAAGTTGAAAAATTTGAATTCAAATTCAACTGCCAATGATGAGAGAGAAAGCCAGCGAGAGAAAGTTACCAAAAATTGCCCTTTCCTCTTTCCAAGAGAAGCCTCTGATTGCACTGTGTCCTCCTGAAAAGCTGTACAGGGAGTTTTGAATGCTCACTATGGCTATTCATAGCAGAAGGGGGTCCTCAGATCATTTTGCTGTCTTCTCAGAGAGCCAGAGCAGGGGTTGGTGGTCCTATGGTAGGCACAGATCCCTCAAGATCCATGGACATCAGAGGAAAAAATTTGAACAGTTCCCTGCGGTAGCAAATTGCAGTAGAAAAGATATGGGGATTCTCACAGTATTATTTATTCCCAAACTTCCTTACAAAGAAATTGCCATGGGCTTGGGTGGTATGAGCTACTGTACTTGGACATCTTTTGCATCTAAAAAATTATAAGAGTATGCTTCCTGGGAGGAATGAACACTGTGATTATGCTTCTGTTATCTGAATTTGACAAGAAATGTCATGCTCAAAGGTACAGTGGATTGTTGCTATAAGCCTGATCGTGAGCGACACCCACTAGTCACCTTTTAGATGAGTAGATAGATGGAAATGTGTTTTTCTGGCACCTGTGGTTGGGTGTCTCAGGAAATCTCTATTATCTCTCTATTATGTCCTTTAGGGAGAACAGAGRTACTTCTTTAAGATGCCCTCTCCAGTTTCCAGCCACTGTGATGAGCTACTTACTCTGTGTTGCTCTACTGCGTGGATGACCTCTGCTTCAGTCCTCGGAGCTACTGGCAGAGTAAGGGGCTGCTCTGTGTGAGCAGTGGTTTCATAGTCCATCCCATAATATTTTCCTGGGACTCACGACAGCTCTTGGAAATTAACATCACTCCACTGACTCCACTGTGAAATGGACCTGCGGTGGTTGGCATCAGTCTGTCCTAGCCTCTGCGTACATCCTCCACCATGCCCTGGACCACTGTTCCCTCGGGGCTCCTTTATCTGCTTTCCTCTACTACACATCCCCTCCTCYTTTTCTGTTGTCTTTCCCAGAGGTTGCCATCCCCTTTTCTCCATATTCTCCTGTCCTGGACCACTGTCACTGCCTTTTTACCTGCACCCTGGCCAGCTCTTAGCTCTGATGGTGTTTGTGAAAAGCCCGTGGTAACCAGCATAGCCGGACCCAGCTGACCGCGCTGGGACATTGCAGAGGTTACCTTGGCCCCTGTCTCATCTGTGTATGAAAAGTGTCAGCGGTTGGGAGTTCGGCGTTCATGACACCTGGGAAATTGTTGAGAGCAATCTTCTCAGAGGGCAGGCAAGAAAGCAGAGCTGACTGCTCCCTGTTCCTGTGAGGTTTCCACCACTGCCACCTGACAGCTAGGCTGTGTGCTGCTTTCCTGTGGAGACAACCACTCCTGGGAGACCTCACTTGCCCCGGCTTTGGTCCTGATTTACAAGAAGTTGAAGGCAGTAGTCATATGCACATGAAAATGAGACTCAGATGCCTTAAAGTGAGGGCTGGGCGGCTTACACAGAATAGAAGTAAACCTGTATTAACCTCCAGTTTCTTACGGCCATCCTGTGTGCTGAGCTGGGTATCCTCATTTTGTAATAATAACTCACTGGTTTCGTGAGGTACGTGTAAGCTGTGCGGTGTCAGCATGTACTGACAGCATTACAAGGTTACCCTCCATATTGGACAAACTCTAGGGAAGCAAACGTACTTAATGTGTTTGTAGGATTTCAATCAGTAGGATGTTTAGGACATTACTTTGCACCTTGGTAACAGTTTATAATCTGAACCAGGTACTCGCCTGCTTATACRTGGAAAACAATCATCTCTCACTTTGACTCCAAGAAATATCATTGTGCTAATACCTTTTTAATGGATTTATCCTGCTTGGKTTTTTTTTAACAAAAAGGGCTGGTGAGAATAAACACAGACTGACTTTCATCTAACTGACTTCCAAAAATCGTCCCGCAGACTAATCTATATTTCATTAGATGAAGTACATAAGAGGCTGTATCCCTTTTGATTTATGAGCAAAAGTTTTATGAGAAATATGAACTATATAATGTAGCCGATCCATCATTCAGAGATAAGTATTAGTAACCCTAGCCAAAATCAAAATTCTCCTGGGCTTCTATCCAGTGATTATATGTGATAATTTTCCAGAGATCTTAGAAAACTACAACATGGGTAAATTGGCCTTCAGACCAAGTGCTGCGCTAGAATGTGTAATTTCTTGAAAAAGGATCATTAATCTCAATTTTGACCTGAATTAATATACTCCAAGGATGACAACACACTTTAGCTTGAGATTTGTGTGCAGCAGCAGAGAAGAGAGGGACTTAAAAAGACTTGATGGAGGTCTTGTGTTCCTGCATGCAGTAATTGCTCTAACAGATGAAGTCACTTCTCCCTAACCCTTTGATGTGGTTTAACCCCAGTCGGCAGCCAACCCCCACAGAGAAGCTCACTCACCCTCCCCGCCACGGTGGGATGAGGGAGAGAATCAGAAGTGCAAAAGTAAGAAAACTCATGGGTTGAGATAAGAACAGTTTAATGATTGAAATAAAATAAAATAAATATTAATAATCGTATTAATARTAAAAATTGCAATGAAAACATCAAAAAGAGAGAGAGAAACAAAACCCAGGAAAAGCAAGTGATGCAACCACTTGCCACCTGCTGACCGATGCCCAACCAGTCCCCGAGCAGCGATCGCTGCCCCCTGGCCAACTCCCCCCAGTGTATGTGCTGAGCATGACGTCATATGGTATGGAATATCCCTTTGGCCAGTTTGGGTCAGCTGTCCTGGCTGTGCTCCCTCCCAGCTTCTTGTGCACCTCCTCACTGGCAGAGCATGGGAAGCTGAAAAGTCCTTGACTTAGTATAAGCACTGCTTAGCAACAGCTAAAACATCAGTGTGTTACCACATTATTCTCATGCTAAATCCAAACCACAGCACTATACCAGCTACAAGAAGGAAAATTAACTCTATCCCAGCCAAAACCAGGACACCCTTTAAGATAGTTAGACCATTATGGTTACAGCAACACGCTTGCTATTTCCAGATATGCACAGATTGTAAGGGAACTCCTCCCATTGCTGAGGGCTGGGTTAAGACCCTGAATACGGGTTCAGGCTGAGACCGTCTCTGTCTGCTGGACAGCGGCTGTGTGAGGCTGCTTGTGCATCTCCTACATGCGGCAAGCAGAGCACGCGTCACTGGTTTTGGGTAGGCCTGTGAGGAGGACCATGTTTGGGATGGACAGATCCGTGCTGTGGGTCACAGCTGCAGTGATAATTTTGGGTTGAGAGGCAGAATTTAATTTTCTAACCTCCAGTTCCATGGGGACTTTGTGCAGACAGGGCAAAGCTATGACTTAGCTCAGTAGCATTCCTCAGTAGGGTTTCAGTCCTTGTGTCTCACCCAATGTACAATTTTGTCCAGGGATACTTTCACACAGGGTGCACAGCTGGAGCTGGAGCCCCAGGCATCCCCTCTGCACATGGACACTGAAATTGCTGGGCCACAGGGTGAGACTCTGATGTGCTCTCACCTTCCAGCACCAGAGGTCTCATGTTTCTATATCACAGGCAAAAATGAAGGATGCCATCTTCCTCCCCTGCTTACTTCCAGCTCTGTGCCTAGGGCACTGTCTTGGAAAGAGAGAAATACAGGAATCTGCACTGTTTCATGGTGGTACCATGTCCCATTGCTTCCCAGGCAAGGGGCAATTAATTCCCATCCTTTATGGAAATGGCAAGGACTGTCCCTCCAGCCTCTTCTAAAAGACCACGGCAGTTGTCAGCCTGTGGTTTAACCCCAGCCAGCAACCAAACACCACGCAGCCGCTCGCTCACCCCTTTCTCTGKTAGGATGGGGGAGAGAATCGGGACGGCACAAGTAGGAAAACTAGGAGACAAAAACAGTTTAATAATGGAAATAAAACAAAGTAGAACATTAATAATAATAATGATAACAACAACAATAATAGAATATACAAAGCCGGCGATGCACAATGCAACTGCTCACCACCCACCAACCGACGCCCAGCCCGTCCCGAGCCATGAAAGACTCCCCTTCCCAGACCACCCCTCCTAGTTTATATACTGAGCATGACATCACATGGTATGCAATACCCCATTGGCCAGCTGGGTCAACTGCCCCAGCTATGCTCCACCCCTCCCAGCTTCCTGTGCACCTGGCAGAACATGGGAGGCCAAAAAGTCCCCTGCAAGCACCACCCAGCAACAACCAAAGCATCAATGGACCATCAAAGTTCCTCTCATACCAAACCCAAAACACAGCACCCCCCAGCTACTAGAAAGAAAGTTAACTCTATCTCAGCCGAAACCAGGACACAGCCCCTGTGATCCTGGCTTCATGTAGGTGCCTGTGTCTAAAGGAGGATGCTCCTTCCCCTTTGGAGTTTCCTACTAGGTGATTTTGTACCCTGCTCCAAAACTTGGTGTGCTGACTACTGTGAATCTTATTTTGAGGCACTGCATTCTAGCTATCCTTGGGCATAGTTTTTAAGTGCCAAATCCCTTTCATGGGTTTGGCCCAACGTGACTGTCCAGAGTCTCACATGATGCATGCAAGGAGGAGATGAGTGGTCCCAACACTGGCCGCTGCTCTAACTCATGGACTGCAGGCTTCCTCCTCCCATCCACTGTGTCCTGTACTTAGGTGTTCTGCTCAGGCTTTTGTCACCCTTCCTACCACCACAGGGTCTTCCACATCCCCTGGAAAGTCTAGAGGACTGCTCCTTCTCTCCAGTGGCTCCAGGACTACAGCTATTCCCAATGAGCAGGACAACAGGGACTTCTTTCAGAGTCTGTTAGTGCTGCCCTGAAGCTGATGTTGCAGAGCAGGTCAGCCTCATGCAGATATCTCAGAAATCCCAGGGCGTCCCAAATGGTGCTAGGCACTCAGGTTTGTTGAGTTGCTTTCTGCAGTTGGTGTCTACAACCTGCTGCTGAATTTCAGCTCTAAAACTAGGTGAGATAAACCTCACCCAGCCCAAGGGCCACATGACAGCTCTTGTGTTTTCTATGTGTAGCACCACATAGAAAACCACCTTATTTCCTCATACCTTTACAGTTCTCATATTATTAGTGAATTAGTCCTCAATGCTGGCTATAGTTTTAATTTCTTTTCCTCATGCTTGATTTCAAACAGGAAAAGGAAAACCTGTGATCATCATCCTGGAAGAAGAGTGAGAAACATTCCTGAATTTCAGACCTACCTATGATATTGGTTTATCTTGTAGCACTGAGCAGGTCACTTAGTCTCTATGTATGTCAGAGATTTGTGGCAGCATCTGTAAAATGGTGATGACAATGYTCCCAAGGTTTTTGCCAGGAAAAAAGTGATTAAAAAAGCTTGTAAGAGCACTTAAAAACAGTAAAGCAGGATCCAACTGGTAAATTACTATTTAATAATGATGCTAATTGCCCAAAGCTTCAAGAATGAGGAGAAAAAGCAGAGTGTGGGCAGATAGGATTGACTGGCAGAATGAGGCAAAAGTGAACTTGTGGATTTTGCATGGGTTCATTGTAAAAAACAGAGGACTCAGATGCTTTGAGGGCTCTGTGAGGACCTGGATTTGCTCAGTTCAAAATCTCCCACCACAGCCAGATGGTCCAAACCTAATGAACTGAGAAGACACCATTTTTCCCACTTCTGGTCTCTCTTGCATTGAGGACGTGGACCTGTCAAACCATCTGTTCTGAATACATTTTTATAAATCCTGCTGGATCTTCATAACACTACTTCTTGACAGACTTCCACATTGCATTGTATCTGCTTTCTCATTGCACCTTTCCTTACAGAATATGGTTCAGTTTTATCATGTCTTTGTATATAATGGATTTCACCCSTTTGCAGCAAAACTTCTGAGAGGGTAGTTTAACTGCTACACAATATATATAGCTATATATTTAGCAGAGGTCTACTATGTCCATCTACTATGAAAGTTTTTCTTGTAACTGTAAAAGAATATCAAGGTTTAAATGTCAACGTAGTTGTTGAAAAGCGTTTGCAGAAGATTCTTTCTGTAGTACTTCTGGTTGCATCTTCAGAATCAGTTACTCAGAGACAATGCTTAGGTACTAATTTTTGCCTCTTCTGAATGTTAAGTATAATTGTTCATTTATGTTCAATTACAAATCCCCTTTAATATTCTTGAAAAAGATAAAGCTCAGAGAAAATAGTGGCTCTCAAAAACAGTAGAAAGTTTTAAGAAATTAGTAATTTTTCCATGTTGCCAAGTAACATGCTAGTCACCTAAGCCATTATTTCTCATGCCKTCTCTGGGGAGTTAGTATTGTCATTTTTATTATTTATCCAGGTCACCATATTCACAGAATATGTAGAAGGATTGCTTTTTACACATACTAATTCCTTTTTGGAAGAATAAAAGCAAAGGCGTCAAAGAAGGGCTGGGCTAGATGTAGTTTTTCCAATTCAGTAACACGGCCTGTTAAAATCACAGCTGATTGCTGAACCACCTTGAAGCTTGTTCTAGAAAKCTTATCTTTCTGCTGCAGCTATTTCTTCTTCCAGAAACTTTGCCTACCAGATTTCTCTTCATTTCCCTGAATGTCTGCTCAGATTTACCTTGGCAGTCCTTGCTGTTGGCTCTGCAACCCCAAGCAGTTACTACCTCGATCTTAAACTCAAAGTGAAGGGAAAAAAAGCRGGGGAAGGGGGTTGAATTTTAGTGTTTCTCCAAGTATCCTGAACTCTTCTTCCTCTCATGATATGGTGATTAGGCACTTAGAGAGCCGCTCCCACCTGCAGAGCATGAACTTGTGCAGAAAACGGAAGAAAGAATGTTACAAAGACAAGAAATATGAAGGTGAGGAGTGCAGACAAATATGGGCATCACCTTAAGTGTAAAAGGTGACCAGAAAAACATACACTTTGCCATCTTGCAGACACTTTAATTTTGCTACATTTTTCTTCTCTTCATTAAAATAAAAAAATAATGGAACCCATCAAAGTCTGGTATGTTGCACGCAGCATCTAGTGCCTATATACATCAAGTGGCCTTTATCTGACAGAAATAAAGACATTTACAATAAAACTGTTCACATTCAAACTACTTGTCTRGACTCCCTTTATAGCCAGGATATGATTACAATTTTAGGATGTGGTTCATCTCATTTTAAAATAGATGTCTGTCRTTGATCACATGAATTGTGTCCTAAAAGTACATGTTTCTCTTTGCTGTGTGTAAGAGGAGCCAGGGAAAATAGTTCAGGCATAGACATCTCTGTGTTGCAGACTTCAGAGAGTTTGGTTCCTACCAACACAGCTTTTGAAGGGATAAACCCAAACTGCCTTCCTAATCAAACCTGAATCCAGGCTGAGCAACCTGTCTACCAGATGCTTCAGATGGTTTTGGTATTATTTTATACTTCCAGACCTAAGCAGTTTTGTATTATTAACTGTTGTGCTGTTAATAATTGTTGCTATCAACCAGATACTCACACAAGAGGCAGCTCCATTTCAATACTGGGTAAAGTGACCTCTCTTAATTAGTTTCCCTATTATGCTGCAAAATGTTGTGGGCTCCTTTGGGCTGAGAGTCATTAGATACATACAAGCTATTATTATTTCATTATCATGTTTTTCCTCATAATTCTCAGTTTTTCCACAGGTTTCCTCATTTTGATATTTGTCCTAGTCACTTTTGAGCAGTTTTCAGTGCAGCTTCCAGCCTTTGTTATCTCTGCCTATTACCATTCAGAATGGGTTAATTAGGGTATATCTCTCTGGTTTTAGTTGCTGATTTAATCAGAACTATATTCTGTCCCACTGTGTTTCACAGTGATACAATAGACAATAGGTCAGGACAGATGTGTTCTCTCCCAGTGGAGTGGCCATGTCCATTTCTGCACTTCTGCTGCTCTTTGGTGTCTGCTTATTAGGATCTTTGGGGGTTTGTTTTTGTTTTGTTTTGTTTTGTGTTTTGAAGTATTTTAAGCCCTTTCTCTTAGAGGGCTCTTCTCATCCTTTGCTCTTTTTTATGGTGGAATACCAAGTATCCCATGATAAGGTGGGAGCAATCAGATCTCATCTGAGCCTGAGATTACATACACATGACCTACCAACCATGCAGAGGGAAAGAGAAATGGTGACTTTGCATTTAAAAGGTTTGTTTGAGATAATC
This sequence comes from Oceanodroma leucorhoa, assembly GCA_030449065.1. NCBI lineage: Eukaryota > Metazoa > Chordata > Aves > Procellariiformes > Oceanodroma > Oceanodroma leucorhoa. The sequence goes on along the minus strand of JASVER010000054.1, from coordinate 6,382,486 downwards.
TTTCACTTGTTTTCTCAAGAGTCAGGTGATTTCACAGTACTTAAACTTGAACAATGCTTCATTTCATCCTATTACTGATTTGCATTACTGATTGATTATGTTCRTTTAATACACCCAAGAGCACTGGTAGAGATTAGGGCCCAGCTTTGCTAGCTCCCGCCAGGAACGTGGCAAGAGAAAATCCTCATTTCTGAAAGCTTCCAGATCTTGTCCTCCAGCTGTGGATGAAATTTCAGTGAAAGCTTCTGCCTTCTGCACTGGGCAGTGCTACCAATGGCTGTGGTCATGTCGTGGGAGCTGGGTGCTGCCCACTTGGCATGCTGGCTCCAGTCCATGCCTTTCAGCTTGGGGTGCMCAACTGGAAGATGTCTCCTTCCCTCCACTGAGGCAGCCTGTGCAAGCCACGCCCCCAGCCTGGCCACCTCCATTAAGTGCCCATACTGGTGGCGGGAGTGAAGAGGGACAGATGCCTTCAGGTTTGAAACTTTGAAGCCCCTGTGTCCCCCTGGTGAAAGATCCAGTTTTACAACAGCCCTTCTTATTTCCTTGCCTTGGCTGGATCCGAGTGCCCCAGATCAGCCGCAAGGGACTACTATCCCACCTGGCAGGCCAGGATTAGGGAATTTTTCACTGCTTGCTATCCTCAGCCCCTGCTTCCTTCCTCACTCCTCCTTTGTTCCCACTCATTCTCTGGACATCTGGGGGCTCCTTTTCTCTTCGGCTGACTTTGCTATTACTGTYTTCTTTGTTATTTAGGTAGTACCACTGGTGGCCACAAAGATCGGTGGTAAACGGGGTGTGACAGGCAATAGTTGTGTACCCTGAGGGCCTTAAAGTGTAAAGGTAATGTATCTAAACCCAAGCAAACAAACAGAGGAGAAAACAACAAGATTAATCACAGACTAGGGAGGAGTGCGTTGCAGTCAATATGCTTTTTGGAATATGGGCCTTTGAAAGACTTTGCTGAGGCAGTAAGAATCTTGAAGAACATTAARTAAAGGATATTTCAGACACTTGGGGGAGATTAAATATGGTTTTCCTTCCTTTTCTTTATTCCTCCTTTCACAGCTACATTAGCAGAAGGTAGRTAGTCAAGGATGGAGAGCTCATTGCTGGAGCAGGTGATGATGTGAACATTCGTCCCTTCTGGAAAGTCCACTCCGCAGGGACAGGCTGGTCCAGGGAAAGCCCAATCTCCTGTGTGTGGAAGCATCACTCTMTTACCAGATTGCTTCTAAGCCTAGGTGAGGTTTAAGCATTCCAGGRCCTGGCCATGTGTCTCTGGTAGGGAAATACATCTGTTCGTTCACCATTAACAGAACAGTTAATTTCTAATCAGAGCTTGTCAACAACTGTAAATGTAGCAGCTTTCTGTCAGCAAATGCTATTTGAAAGAAATTAAAATAATTCATGGTCATGTACCATGGCTGTGTCAAAATATTTGTGGAAAATTATCAAAATATTTGTTAGATAAAAAGTTGTAACATTTCCGTTTAACCTTATTATTCCACTCGTTTGTTTCAGAGTGAGACAGCTGAAACAAAATATGTAAGAACAGTCAAAGTGAAATATTTTTTTGTTTTTCTTTTGTGATGTAGGATGAAAACAAATGCCGGTGCCTTGAAGTTTCCCCCAGGATAAGAAATCTGAATTTCACCAGTTTGAATTATAATACTAATATCCTTTCCTATATAAGCAGCTTGGCATCCTCATCTGTGCTGGAAAGCAAATGAGAGCCAGACTTCCTAACATTAGATCTGCATATAGAGAAGAAAGAGGGGCCATKTCTAAGTAGGTACCATATACTCTCTCTCCTGCTTCAGGCTACACTTGATTAGCCCAATATTGTGATTAAAATCCATCTTGCCTGCACCTTTAAATACAGCTCCACTCTAGGAATAGCACGAAGAAAGCTGTCTTTATCTAGGACATGTCTTCCCCTGCCAAATATATAAACTATCCAAACAAAATGCAGCAATTTGTGTTACATTTAATGATGAACATTTGCTCTGATACTTGTTCACTTTTCCAGAACTGTCTTAATTAAACTGCTGTAATCTATGTTTTCATACCAAACATGGTGATTTTGTTATTCAAAAGACACAGAGTTGGCACACATTCTGATGCTTCTGATGTGAGTGTGTTTTATGGAAATAAAAACTTATCTCATCATTTCTGAAGGCACATAAAAAGAATTAATTGTCTTTAATGTGGGATTAACTCCACCTGAAAATACTGCTGTTCTTTGTCTCTAGTTGAAAAAAAATTGTGATAGTATATGAACTACAGTAACATGCCTCTCTGTTGTTTGACAGTCACTGGCTAAAAAATTTCAATCCAAATGCAAAGTGAAGACATGAAACAAAGTCCATTGCATTGACAGGAAAATTCCTATTTCTTTTTTAGCTTTTTGAAGGTTGTCTGCATCAAGCCTTGCATATCAAGGCAGAACTGATGGTAAAGAAAACCTCTGYATCATTTCTGCATCACTTAAAAGAAGACATTAATCTCTAGGAACAATAACAGCCTAAAATCCACCTGACCCTGCCCATGTCAGACTCTTCTTCTCCCTGCCCAGCAGTCCTGCCTGGTGCCTGGATCCAGAAAACGTTCTAGCACAAGTCTGATTTAAACCACAGCCCTTTGAAATGGAATTCCTCATGTGTTTGTCATTCAGCACACCTTGCTATTAGGGCCCTTGTTTCTCCTGTGGCCATCATGAAGATCCCATGTTCCTCTGTGCTAATGATATCATTGCCGTGGTGGATAGCACTTTGGCATGTGTTGTCTTGTGGAGTAAAAGGGGCCTGATTGAGCTGCTAGCGCTCACTCCTGCCTTCCCCATCTTTGACCTTTTTATCCCTATAGAGGCTGAACTCTCATAGACGACAGCTGTACGCAGATACGCCTGTCTGCAYGGTGTACCACAGCTCTACATCAGCCCCAGCACAAGAGACAGTGTCGCCCCTGAGTGCGACCCAAATGCTCTGGTGGGTATGCTACCATCACAGTCACTGAGCTGACCAAATGTGCTTTTGTTGGTGTGTGTTTTGAAGACTGATTGTGTCAAAGATTGCATAAGGAAAACACTTCTCATTTAAACTCTTTTAAAGTTACCATTAACTTTGAGAAGTAGGGACTCTACATTACAAGGATGCATTTACTTTTGAGCCCTAGATACCTAAATCATTAACCCATAGCCATGTCTGGGTGGGTTTGGAGTCCAAAGCTAAACCATTAACCCAGAGCTGTGTCTGAGCAGCTGAGCTTGGACTCCAGAGTGCCTGGGAGCACAGTGCAGAAGTGCAGGAAGGCAGAGTCATGGGCTAGCATGGATGCAGAGCTCATTAGTCCTGCTGGATCTGGGCCATGCAAAGCCATCCAGTCGCCTCTGCTCTCCTCTGCCCTGGAGCCCAGCAGCCCAGGTTGCTCAGGCCCGGAGCGATGAGAGCATGGCATCCTGCTCCCAGGGCCTGTGGCAGGGGCCCCGTGTTTGTCCTGTCATATCTCTGCAGACGAGTTTTTGTCAGGTTAACTCTGAACAGTCGATATTGATTGTACTTCTTTACAGTCTAGCAGAGACGAGCTCTTCCTGTCTGAATCTCAGAGCTGGACTAAGGCTTCTGTTCTGCAATAGCTTGTGTCTCTTCATGTCTGTCTGCCTGCCCGCTACCAAACCAAGAGGAAATGCTTCAGTGAGTCTGCATGCACAAACCACCCCCCACCTCATAACACCTAACAGTTGGATCACAGGACAAAATCTGAACAGATCCTTTTCTTYTATGACTCCATACACATTCAGCTAAAGGGCAGGATATTTATCTTCAGATTGATAAGTCTTATTGCTTGCCATAGAAAATGTGCTCCTTTTTGCTATCCTAGCTTCTACAGGGACAACAGGGTGGTTGGGTACCTCAGCATTTGGAGCTGACTGGGCCTTTCAGTAGCCGTGGACATGAAAAGGCAACTCCTCTCTCCCGCTTACTAGAAAGACACTTGCTAAAGCGATTTATTGATGGGCTTTGGACCACACTCCTAGGGAATTATCTAAACTGCACTTATTTCAGTTACCTTTTCTAATAATATAGTTAATGATCTTGGTAGTTTAGCGTGCAGGGAACCATGCAAGCCTGTAGCCATCATTCAAAGGATTTATCTCAATGATTTTAAAGTGATTTTCCCCCAAATTAGAGCAAAACAAAGATTGTTCTGCTGCCTAAGAGGCCACAGAGAAAGTGAAAACTCTCTGAGAACAATTTTGTGTTGGTCTGGGGGGGAAGGGAGAGGAATTCCTTTGCTATAACCCTGCTTGGTCTTCTGGTAAAGCTGCCACAACCAAGCCCATCAGTACCACTACAGCCTGGAAAGGTGGATAGGTCTAATTGCCCTATTTCACCTATGTGCAAGTTAAAAGATTTGCTCCAAGTCCATAGAAGGAGCCAGAGCAGGAAAGCAGCTCTATTGTATACATGACACACCCCAAGAAAGTTTTGAGTACACACGTACAGCTGCAATACAGCCCAGTGTTGCTCCTGTCCCAAAAAGCAGATATAACCATTTTACTTCAGTGCTGCTCTATTAATGTGATCCCTGACCCACAGCAGAGCTAACCAGCTTGGATTTGGTGCCTCACACTGTCCCAAAGCCAGTTCTAGCTAATGGGTCTCTCTCCTACCGTCCCCTGTGTGGTGCAGATGTACTCCAGCAGCACCTCCCGCTACCACCCTCCTCTGCACCCAAAGTGACAGTCCAGCCTCACCATCATCTGTACTCCTGCTGAGCACTTACACCTTGAAAGAGTCATTTAACTGGTTTCCCAGAGTTAATGGGTCAGTGAGTGTCCTCATTTAAGCACTCTCGATCTATCCATTAAATTTCTTAGTAGAGTTRTTAGAGTTGGAGTTTCTCTGCTGAGACAACCAGAGAAATATGAAGCTCCCTGTAACCCCTTTAATCAAGTTCTGGTGCAGTATCAGTAAGGTCCAGCAGATCCCTATGAAGCTTTTCATTTTCTTGCTCTTTCCATCTGCTTTCTGGGTGTGGGCTTGCGAGAAGGATTTCTTCTCTCTCTACAGAGGTAGGCTGGAATTAGACTGTCAGTGACAGGCTTGCGTGTGCTCTGGCAATGTAATTTAGCAGGTCATCAGTCTATAATGAAGGCTTAGGTCCCTTCTGGCATTTTCATTCATTTGAGATGGCTGAGTGCTTTACCTCCTTTCTTTATTGCGTGATTTTTATATAATTGTTCCAATTTACACATAATTACATTAGATCTGCTATTTAAATGCCATATAGTGCTCTTCTTTATTCAAAAGCCTGCTGCTGTTATCAAACTTAAAAGAACATGGAAATGTGAGACACTTTCACAGCAATAGTAGACTTCCAATCTAAGTTACCCTGTTATACTTTACTCACTCCATAACCTGAAGCACCAAGTGCACAATTGTGTACCTCTCACAGCTCTAAAATCCTGCTGCTGCAAGGCAAACCTTAGCAAGGGAGAGTGAATTAGGAGGGTAAACATTTGACCTCTCTTTTCTTAGCTCTTATTATTTATAAGAGGTAACCACTCATTCAGGTAACCACTAGCTTCAAGCTGAAGATATGAGTGTCAGTGTAGTAACTTTTCTGAAAGCAACCACTTTCGGGCTTGAAGAATGTTGCCTTCTCTTTTGAAAGTACTTCATCTCACAAATGGTTTTGGATTGTACTCTGCTCATGCATCTTTATGGCACAAAGACCATGCTTTTAAGCCACTGGAACAATGCTTATCTTCTCTTGAACTTTCAGGCACTCCTGACTTCTATTGCTCCAGTCTTACTTCAAGCATCACACTATTAATTTGCAGAAATAGTTTTTCCTCTGAGCTGAGATTATTGCTTGGTTTCTGTTAATCATTTATTGTTCTATCTTCTCCTATTTTTTTAAAAGATATTATGAATGATGTGGCTCTGAGTAGATATAATTTCCTTAAACAGATAATTTCCTCCAAGTGCAATTTCACTCTTTAGATTTCCTTGAGTTCTGCTGGGCACCAAAACAACCCAGGAAGCCAGCAAGCCAAGCAAGGTCCTGGTGAGAGTTCGTTAAGTTTTAACAGTTAGCACTCTGTAAATTGTTTATCAAGGACTGTGGCCCAGCCTACGTGGGATTAGATAAAATGGTATTAAAATGCATTCAGAACGAACTATGGATGAAACACGTAAGTACTTTATAATTTTTCTGTTGGAGGGAGAAGGATTAGAAGTGATGTTTCTTTTGTATGTTTTGAATGATTGAAGTCAAACTGAGCATGCACCAAATGCATAATTTTAGACAGGGCTGATTGCTGTGCAGGTTAATAAAAGTGTCTGTGTCTCATGCTTAGACCCCATTTTCAGTTGTTTCTTATGTTGCCAGCATTTAACCATCTGAAGTGAAGCYTTACCTGTCGTGTCTACTCAGGTGGAATTGCAAATAAGTTTTGTTTTTCCTTTTGATTGGCTTATAATTTGTGTTGAGAATATGCCATTCATTCTTCTGGAGAAAATCYGTTCAAGTCTTCCTACTCAGAACTTGTTGAAAAACAAGCTTGTATGTGCTCAAGAGGCACTTGCTACAGTTTGATTTTCCCTGTCTTGCTGTTTTCAAGAGTAGACACTTAGAGTCTCTAAGTCTCTCTGTGCCATGAGTGCTTTTAAATGGACTTAAATGACATGTAAAGTGATCAAGGACCTCTAGCACAGTGTAGATGGGTCCAGAGCTTTTGTCTTGATTTCTCTTTCTGAACCACTGAAACAATCTTAGCCAAATCTGCTGATCTTCCCACCCTATGCTTCATGCAAGACCGAATGCAGCAATGTAGTCTCACTTCAAAGGATTCAATGAGCTCAGTTCCTATTGAAAATCTRTGGGCTGTTCTAACAAATATGGCCCTTTACAGACTCTTTGATGTCTTTCTGGTGGTCAGAGTAGCTGGGTGGAAGAAGCTCTTAGGCATGTGGCCAATTTCTTTTTTTCTAAGAAAAGGTGGGAAAAGGATTTGTGGGAGGAACTCTACTGCCAAAATCCTTCAAAAGTCAATGCAAGAGGCTTTAGGATTGCTCTCTGCCACTATATCAATGTTAAGCTATCTGAATAGCACTGTGATCTATCCTCATAAAGAGGAAAAAAACCCCAACATATCTATGTATTTTCCTTCAAATATTACAAAACTTTATTTGAAATCCTCCACTTACACAAAATTAACAAAATTATAAAGGTCTCTCTTCCCCGCTTTCTGCCCCTGACACGTTCATCTTGCCTATCTCTAACTGAAGCTCACACTGTGACCACCACTACATTTTGCTCAGTAGAATTAACGATGTTTTCTACATCTGTATTTGCAGCGAGATGACTCTCCCTGGTACAAAGGAGCAGTTTGTTTCGAAATCTCTTAAGAAGCATGTTACAGAAATTGCATATGAGATGCAAAGAGAACTTTGCATGAGAGAGAGAAGGAAGATATCAGGGTTCAAGTGCTTGGAGGATAATGCAGTCTCTCAAAATTAGACTCTTTGTTTGATATTAAAATAGCTTTCGTGTGTGACAGGAGAGAATTAGTCATCTTCCTTTAAAATGAATCGATCACCGGCCACCTGCTGTTCTAGCTGTCATGAACTGTCCTCTTTTTCAGTTTTAAAAAACCAAAACAAAACAAATCTACTTTTAGACTGCTGGTGCTTAAAAAATATTAATCAAGATGAATAACCTCTTGGTTTTCGGCTGCCATGGAAGTGACATCAGTCACTCACTGGTGCCAGATGTTATTGTTAGCCACAGGTTTTTGGCATGTTAGTCATTGTAGAGGGCTTCATGGCTCCTCTGGGGAACACTGGCGCTGCAGCACACAGTGCAGATTCACCTAAAACAATTTTCTGCCATAATTAGGCTCATATTTAGGTAAAATCTTGAGCTTAGAGAGCCAAGAAGCAGGTAGAAGTTTGAGTGCCTGAGTCCTAGGTCCCTCAATGAGCGGATGGGGACTCCCCTCTTGTTGCAGACCTGATCTTGCTGTGACCAACCCAAGGCATCCTCCTTATAGGTTCTGCTAATATTTTCCACTTTCTGGGGTTGTCTGTCGAGTCTTTAAATACTAAGAATGGCAACACAACTCTTGAATGTTAAATAKTGCTGTGTTCGTCGGGCAAAGCTAGCTATCTTCAGTGGTGCTAGCCCATGAAGCACACAGTAAGTACCTGTTGTTCTCCTTTCCCACAAATAGCCCTGATACTGTCATATTGAGAAAAATAAGTTAATTTGACAACTATGGAAGATCTAAATAATTGAATGTAGTTTGGAAGTGGCAAAAAATAACAGCTATGCTGTGCTCCAGAGTTGGGGCCATGCATGCCACAACTTACAGGGAAGGGTAAGAAGTGAATGTACTCCTTATTTGCAGTTAGTCAGGCATGGCAAATGCTCTTTCAACAACTCCAAGAGCTGGCAAGCTCCTCCAAGCATTAGGCTGCTTGTGTTGCTGGTGTGAGTTGTCTCTTTGGTCAGAGGCTCAGAGCATGTGCTGACACTCTCCTGGTTCTTTAACACAGATTATTCTTAAACAGACAGCAAAGAAAAGGGCAAACCAAGAGGATGCAGAAAGAAAATCACACACAATGGAAAGAAGAAATAAGTCTTGTATTCAGGTGCTCTTCAGGATGTAGGTGAAGCTGATGGCTGTGGCTATATAATGGTTTTCCTCTCTGTGTTATAGGTAGGAAATATCCAAGGAGGAGGGCCCCAGGAGACTATGGGCTAGCAGCCACGAGGATAGTATAAATCATTGCTTCGGTCCCTCTGTGCTTTGTCTTGATTTTCCCTCGTTTGAGCTATTTTTAAGAAAGAGGAGGGCGATGACATTAGACTATTCCCTCATTGTTTTGCTCACTATCTAGGTCTATTTTTTGCCACGGCTGTTTTGGTTCATCATTTTTCAGTTACTGCTCCTCTTGTTTACCAGACATGATTTCAGCACATTTCCTTGTGCTGTGTTTGGGACAATTTGTCTTGAACCTGAGTTTCCCTCAGAAGAGGAGTAGCAGCTGTGGCAGAGCTCAGCAGCAGCTGGCTGCTCGAATATTTACCCATTTTCCCAGCAAGATTTTGAAGCCGTTCCTGAGTTCTCAGYTGCTACAGAGGTGTTGTTATCAGTATCCCACCCAGCAAACAGAAGGTCGGTTGCATTATGTCTGCAGGGTGGTTGTTGGAGGGTGGCTGCATGTAGATACACTTTAAGGGTAAATGCCTCAGGCAACAGGGGTCCTTGCAGCCAAATTCTTTGATGCTCGTGGGAGTCACTGGCACTGTGGGCAGTAACACAGGATACCTTCTGCAGGGCTGAGCCCTCATTTCTTCATCACTGAAGACACTGCTAGCAATGGAAGGGGATATTTTACCAAGCACAAGCTCTTCCCCTTTGGCAAGCTCTGTGCATCAGCAAAGAGGGAAATCAACTCTGGTACTATGAAAGACAGAATAAAAAAAAATCAATGCCATGTAATTGTCAGCATTTCCAGCCCAATCGTCAGCATCCTGCACTGCATCAAAAGCAAAGTCATGGAGTCCAATATTGGAACATTAGTGCCAGCTGAATATTGCACCTTTGAACTTATGTTGTCTTCAGTTTTCTGTGTTATTATTTTCTGTATTGTTTGTTTTAGTAAGGAGGCATCAAGGAAGCTGTCCAGTTTGCCCTACTTTTCAGCAGTTTTTAATAAGCAGCCCTGCACTTCTGGCAGTGGCATTACAATAGCTGGAGCAGACATTAGGCAGGAAGAGCCCTCCTGAGCCTCAGAGCCACTCTCCCTTGCTGCAGCCATAACGTATCCACTGGTTTAGCTCTGTCGTACCTCTTGTTAGGTTTTGTGCCCCTGCTTTGACCGAAACATTGTTGCATAACCTCCCTCCTCTGAAGGCAAGAGGCCTTCCCATTTCCATACTAAATGTGTGCACTGTCAGTCATTTTAATGTATTCTTTAACCCACTTGCTCTTAAACCAATGTCTTTTATATATATATATATATATATATATATATATATATATATATAATTTTTTTTTATATACAGATCTTTTCTCTGCTGTGTCTGGGTTTAACCTACTTTTCATTCTTGTCTCTGAAAGGATACACAAATGAAGCTGTTTTCTCCCCCCCCCACCCCCAAGATAAACTACCCATTGCTTTGGCCACCTGAACAGTGCTGCTCTGCATCTGTTTAAATCTCAGTTCAAATTCTTGAATATTGATGGCCAGAATTTTACCCAGTTCTCCAGTCTTTTGTTCAATATCCTAGCATYTTTTTATGTCCTTCTCCATTAAGAAGTAGTTAGCTCCAAGCAAACAGCAGAAATATTTGCAATGAATCACTATATATAGCTTTTCAGCACCAGGTGATTTAGTAAGTTTCCTTAATTTCTAATAATGCTCTGTCTTCAGTGAAGAACTTGCAGACCTACTTTCACATGCTCTTCCATTTAATATAAATTCATCTTCTTAGTCTTTGGGATTTTATTTTTAATGATCAAATTTTCTAAAATGGTTTCAGCAATTACAAGACCAATAAAAATAGCATACAGTCTGTTGGGTTTTTTGGCTATTTGGTGGAGAAATCTGCCAACCATCCCATCTAGAAGTAACTTACCCTGCTATTACTTATCACGCTTATTCTACATTCTTTATCTAGGACATCAAAGTGTCCCTTAAGGATGTGATTATTAGTAAAGCTCTCTTTCTAATAACATTACCTAAATATCTATAACATCCAGACCTTATCATGAAATTATATAGTGGTTTGTCAGCCCAGTAAAACCTCTTTTTCCTTTTTTTTTCCCAGTGAGATTGAGACAGATACTGTTTTGCCCATGCCATTGTTTCTACCTTTACACTTTTATGCTCAGTTCCTTTGTTGATGCACCCCACTGCCTTTGTCTTCATCTCTGTCTTTCTGCAGGCTGCATTTCCTCGATACATCTGCTCTAAATGTGGCTGCTATTTTACCACATGCTGTTATCCCTTATAGTGTCTGATTTCATATCCTGTTCCAATAGTTTGACCTTGCCCAGTCTGTTTGCCAGGCCTCCTGCATTAGTGTGCGACGGGGAAGCAGTTTCTTACCAGCCACACTCAGTAACCCAGCTGGGAAAGAAACAGTCCCTTAGAAGYGCTATCAGCTACCTGACTTTGGTTCCTAGCCGTATGACCTTCCTTTCTCATYCTCCATCTGCTGTTGCCATATTTTTGGTTACCTCATTTGTTATTCCTGAGAACGAAAACCATGCCCAGCTTCCTCCTTCATTTTTTCTAGTCTGAAGTGCTTTCTGAGTCATGCCAACCCTGTTTTGTAGGAATTCAGGGTTTCATTCAGCAAGCTGCATCCTCTTCCCATGACTGCCTCCCTGCAGCTAGTTTTTCCCAAACATTCTCAGATCTCCTTTTCTCAGTGTTTGCTTTGCAACGAAAGCATGCAACCTGGTAGACTGAACCTGAAGGTGTCCTGCTTTGCAGGTAATGCAATAACAGTTTGGAGTTCAGTATGGAAGTATTAACAAAAAATGATATGATTGTCTTAAACGCCATGTAATAAACTATAGCAAAATCCCTTTTATGTAACAGCCACATCAGCAGAAGTTAATTTTTCCAGAAATGTCTTTTATCCAGATTATTTATTTTAGCCCTCAACTTAAAAACATTCAACACAAATTTAGCTTCTCTTTGTACTGTTGAAAATTGTTGCTTATAAAATGACAGTCATTTATATTAAGGACATGTCTTCACTGAAGAGCAAGCACACATGAAATTAGAGTTGTGCTGCTTTTCCACTTCAGCACTGCATAAACCTGTGCCTTAGGCTGAACTCCTGGCTCTGCTCACAAGCTGTGCCAATCCAAAATTATACTGGTATTCTGGGAAAACCTGTTTGGAAGTGCCATTACTCTTCCAGTTTAGTAAACTAAGGCAACAACTGCAAGGGATACGCTATTGTGGCAGTGAATGAAAGTCATGTTCCAGGAAAAAAGGATGCTGAAGGCATTTTGTATTGATGCAGAAGCGTGTCATGTTGTGGAAATGCAGGCAGTGAAGACAATCAACAAAATCCCCCTGAGCTGGTCAGTTGTTATTTTGCAAGGCAGCCTTGAGCCCAGACTGGCAGTACCACACAGTAAATTGAGAATAATCATCAGTAATCCAACAGAAGCAGTATCAAACAGACACTACTGATCTGTCAAGTGCTGAGCTGCTTTCTTTGGTCATCCTGAACACAGCCTTCAGTATTTTATTTATTTCCCATGCTGAGGCTTCTATTTTGGGAGCTGTTTTGTTGTTGTCTGCTTAGAAATTCCAGAATTTCTGATTTCTGGGGTCTTCCCAAACAATGAGTCTTACTGAAGTTCTACCAAAAGCCTAGTGCAGGCAAGGTCAGGTCCAGGCATGCAGTGCAAATTCAAATGTGGCACAAGGATGGCAGAAACACAACACATCAATGGGAAGGAATTGGTCTTTAAATGCTACAATGATCTAGGTAACTTCCAGTGCCGAAAGGAGGAGTTAAGGGGGCAAGAAAACAAGGCCCTTCTATGAATCTGCAGGACAGGGTGGCAGAAGTAACAGTTTTTGAGTTCATTTGCAAGGTAGACATCTGACAGTCCAGGCCAAATCCAAAGAAAATCTTGAGTCCTCAGCTGTTTTTGCTGCAGCCACCCAGTACAGGATGTCTCTCCTATATGCCTGGCAAAGGAAACCAGTCTTTGAGCAAGAACCCAGACTAACCCTGCAGCAAAGACCTATCCTAAAGCAACAGTTACCAGAGAGGGGATGGGAACAGGTCATGAGCAAAAGACATGAAGATGAGTTTGCAGACTGGAGCTGGAATCATGAACAAAAAAATCTTAAATAATTTCCTTAAGACAACACTCCCACAGAATATTAAAGTGATATATTGRTGTTTTGTTCCCCATTTTAGGCATTATTACCCACTGTAGCTGAGTGAGAGGTGTTATTTAGGTGCASCAGTAACATTTTGTGTTTGGGAAGCCAGTAGAGGTGCACTGGACAGATGCCAGAACAGGAGAGGGATATGTGAGTTGTTTGCACTTCTCTCACTTGCTCAGCTCACCAAACATGGCTGAACTTTAAGGATCAGGTAACAGCAGCAGACATGGTGGAACAGGGTCCATGTTTTGTCCTACAAGTCCTCTGTAAAAGAATATAAGTCAACCAGCCCTGAGATTCAGGCTGGTGTCCCTGTGGAGGACTTGCACTCAACTTTCTTTTTGGAAGAATAAGTGCCTTAAACACTGCTCAGGGTACAGTGAACAAATCATCAAAGCTGCTGACATTGATGCAAGGCAGTATTGGCAGCTGGTTGGAAACTAAAAAGCTTCAGATAAGCTACTTCTCTTTCTCGCGCACTGTACTGGGCAGAAGGATGTAGTCAGGCCATCTTGAACCATCCAGGTCAGGTGTGGAAAGAGCAATGGATTGTTCTCTGCTGGTGATAAACTCAGGGTACCGAGGTGCTACTTTGTTCCCCATACTTATCAGATTGCACTACATTCATTTTTCTGCCGTCATGAAGATCTTTCTTTCTCTATCTAAAGTTGGAAAAAAAAGAAGTTTATGCCCRGTATAAAAATATCTATTATTCAGGTCTTTCTTCATGAGTGGAAATACTCTTAGTGTCATTCACCTACACTAACTTCAGATGTCTAAAATTTAGATATCAGAGTTTGAAGTAGTCCCATAGACATCTGTTATCTCTGATGCAGAAAGGGGCCACAGCTGGATGTGGTTTGTCTTTACTGCTGGAGATGCTGGTCTTCTGATGAGACTGAGACAGACAGCTCTTTTCTGGGGAATGGTGGGATCCATACCCACTAGAAACTTACTAACCTCCCTAAAATCTTTGTCATTCTTTCTTAATAACAGCATTTAGTGGTGCCATAATGCAAGGGGAGTAACTACCAACCTTGCACAAGCTTGCTACAGCACATGGAAACCTGTTACAGCAACATGTAACAAAAAGTAACAAGTTTCCATAGTTTTTTAATTATTATTATTTTTTATTTTTAAGTATATATACTAATATTTAAATCTGTTACAGAGTACTTGTGAATTTGTGCCTCTCTAGGGTAGCCTTTAGTGGGGATTTCAGTGCTTACTCCCCAGGCTTCCAGAGATGGGCATGTGGCAACTCAGGCCAAACATGAAAATGGGAGTCTAGGAGAATATTACAAGGTGAAGGTGATTTTTTTGTGTTCCAATGTATAACAACTAACTGTTCTTATCTTCTTAATTACCTTGATTGATAAATAATAAAGCATACTATTTTTGTTTTGTACAATGTTATTCTCATATGTGTTCAAAAAACGTGTGGATGAGGTGCTTCGGGACATGGTTTAGTGGGCATTTGTACTGGATTGATGGTTGGACTCGATGATCTTAGAGGTCTTTTCCAACCTTAATGATTCTATGATTCTATGATTCTATGATTCTTAAAACTCCATGTATTATATGTGTGTGTGTACATGTACACACATGCACACAAAGAGCTATTAAAAAAATTTTTGTAGAGATAGCCACCAGCTAAAAGGCATTAGAGACACCAGCATGGTGACTCTTCACCAGCTGTGAGGGGAGCCAAGGCCGATGAGCTCATAACTAAATATAACTTTTAAGTGACCAAGATGTGGCAAAAGAATTACACCTTAAATTTTCCTGATTTACAAGCAAGCAGTTTAACTTYATTGATTTTGAATTAGTGCAGTACCTTTTCTATATTGATTTCTATACTCAAGTGTGTGGTGATGGACGTGGTGGGGTCTTTTATTCCTCCACCTCTACTCCGATGTCTCCTTGATCATGAGAGTTTCTGCGGTTAAACCTCATGCATGTCTGTGTAAGATGGCTATCCTTTCCTTGCCACGTGAGGAGTGCATTGAATTCCTTCTTCAATTTGTTAGTTCAACCTTTTGGCCATTTATGGTTAAATCCTGATTCCCTTTATTTATGCCAGCCTGTTATTAAGTTTCTTTTCCAACTGGTTTAAGGAGTGAAGAAAGCTTTATTTACAGCTCTTGCTTCACTGTTAAGTGGGGAGATTTCCAAGCATCTTAGAGTCTATCACTCTATATTTCAACAATAACAGTATGTTGGATGGTAACAGGGTGTTACCTGGAGCTGTGAAGGGGAAAATCCTAACACAGATACATGACTAAACTATGTGACAGTACATAAACTGCATCGTAAATTCATTATTATGTCCACCTCTAAAATGTTATGATACATGTAGGTATCTTAATTTTTCCTAAGCACTTAGACTTGAATCTCAGTTTAAAGCAGGTATCAGCTGATGGGACTCAAGCTTTTCCCAGCTGGCCAGGAGCAGCCTGGTGCACTGCTGCAAAGCCATCCCATGGGTCCCTTCCCCAGTCTTTGCACTGGCAGCATAATTTCATCCTTTTATGCTCTTTCAGTGACTCAGATATAGATACAGCCACTGGGTTTGACAATCTCTACAGAGATTTCCTGTTGGTACAGGATTTCAATATAGCAAGCCTTGGTTTCAGAGCAAGGAACTCCTGATTACTGCCATGGGTATATCCTGTGGCTGGTGTGTTGGATTATTTTCACGGACCTGGTTCTCAGAAATGCAATAGAACAAATACATGCATAATTAGTGCATGAAATTACCTGGAATTCATTCACAGTTACTTGTGAGTACTAATATCTAATCAGACATTGCTCCGAGGACATGTGTGCACTGGTACGTCCAATTAGGAATTTATCACAAAACGTGCACGCGCATTTCTGAAAAACTCAGTTTTGTAGTAAGTGGAGTTGGCCCTGCTGGCTGGCATTGCACACAAAGCTGTTCTGAAAAAAGCTAATTGCATTGTGCTTTGAATATGTGAACTGATRAGGTTCATTACTGAAAAAAACTAAGCTTATTGTTTTACTAATATTAGTATTCTCTATTAATGACACTGTTTACAGCCGTTTGTGCAATACAGCTCTGTTTTTCACAATATATACTTAACTGCAACTTGGTTTCAGTGAGGCTTAGGCAGATACTTAGATGTAAATGGTTCCAAAAGTGTGGGGCTTCACTGTGAACAAAATGAATATGCAAGGACATTTCAGGGAATTCAAACCATTCTGAAGCAAAGCACTGGGAAGGTGACTCTTTGCTGGAGAAATACAAGATTTATTTGTAAGGAAGGTTGTTAATTATAATCCCATGATCAGTGTTTTGAGAGGTTGTAGACACCAATTTTTTGTGTGTTTATTTTCTGTGGAGTTCAGCGGCTCTTCTCTACATTCACACCCCTGGAAACCACTGTGGGACTGTGATTTTCTGCAGGCTGAGCTAGGCAGGCAGACCTCAAAGTGAGGAAAGCAGAGCCCTTATGAGTCAAATCTTTGTGGGAATACAAATTTTTTGACAACTTTTGCCTCCACAAAGGAGTTAGTATAACTAATCAAGAAACCAGTCTAGAGAGCTGAGGGATTAATGTTAGACTCCCTTGATGTTTGCAGAATAAATTCATGAGCAGGCAGATGAGGAAAATGAGCTGCAGTGTTCAAGTCTAGTACTCTGTGAAAGCACTGGGTAGTTTCCAATACAGTTTTCAAACCATCCAAGATAAAGAGACAGTTGATGCTATTATTTTGTCCCCATAGCTTCAGCCTGAAGCTCAGGCATTTATGYGATATTGTCTTTGTCTCTTTTTCTGTAGCCCACTGATTTTGAACACTTATTCAAAGTTCCCTGTTTGGGATTGATCTCTACTAACATTTGCCTTCCTGAATATTTGATTGTGGCACTAGATTAAAAAAATCCTAATTGATGCTTGCCTGTACCTGGAATGCTGTTAGCTCAGTTCAGCATGCAGGGTTTAATGTGCCAGTAAATTTGWTATATAAGAAACATCTGTCCATTCAGCTTTCTGCATTTCATAAGGCTATGGATTTCTTTGTTACGTGTAGGACCTATCACGCTGGATCAGAGTGGTGGTGATTCATTGGCTTAAAGCTACCGGAACCAAGAAGCAACATTCACATGAGAATTTAAATTAAAAATCATAAGAGATGTAAGTTATACACTTTTAACAAGGAGGGTGATTCATCATCGGGAAAGAACTAGCCTTGGAAGCAGTGAATTTTTCATTTGTGTTTGCAAATTAGCACTGAAGGTTTTTCTGGAAGATATGCTGTAGCCAAAAACAAGTTATTGGGTCCAGTACAAGGATAACTGAGTGAAATTAGATGGTATATGATAGAAGACTGGGCTACATGAAGAGACAGTCTTTTCAGTTCATTTGTTCTACATACAGGATAATAAAGTCCCTAGGAACAGAAAAGACTAGATTTCTCAGGAGGACAAGACTGCCTCTGACCTGTCCTTCTCCTCCAGTCATCCAGCTGAGAAGGTTTCATGCTGCTGGCTTGGTGATTACCTTTGACAGACACCATTGGTACAGCACTGATTCAGCACTGAAGCTGTGTGTTTTTATTGCTGGCCTGGCTTTAGAAAATATGAGACCTTCTGCAAAATCAGCACATGTTTTGCATGGGAGAAAAATGATGTGGCAGAGTGTGTGTGAGGAGGAAGGCAGTTAGGAAGATAAAATTCATCATTTTCTGTTCCTAGCAACTGGGAAATGTAATCACCTGGGTTTTTTTTCATGGCTTTGAAATGTTCAGTGAATTTGAAATAAATTGTGTCATACCCTGAATATACCTTAGAACATGATTGTGTGTCGGGCCTACAAGTAGAACATGTTTGATTCCATTGGCGTGGATTGTTTGTGTCTCTGAATTTGGTATTCATGCAAGCCAGATCCCAGTAGGTGTTTTTGTTTACAATCTCTTTTTTAAGACCATTGTGATCTCCTGTTGTTTTGTACCCTGGAAAGGGTCATATTTCATCTGTGGCAGTAAAATAAATTCATATGTTAATCAGGGCCTGGATCAGGCCTCACTGAACTGCAGAAAGACAACATCTACAAAGTGGTGTTCCTTCATGTCCTTTTTTTTTTTGTTGGGATAGTATAGGCACTTTCATTTTGGTATCATTTTTCTTTCACATTTTCACATTTCCTGGTCTTGCCTCTAACTTATCCTTCAAGATTTATACTTCTGGATGGCCACCAGTAGACATCAAACGGAAGAGAGAAATCCCACAGTCCTCCATGCACTCTAGAGTTCATGTCTCTTATAATTAACAGGTTTATGGGAACTGAAGAAAAGATCAGGTGTTTGCAGCAGCTTGAAGCCCATACAGTTGCAAAAGTAATAGCTCTTGTCTCAATTATTTACAGCCTTTGGCCAAAGTGGTAAAAGCTAGCTGCCAAAACTTCAGTTGCAAAATCAGGCTGTAAAAGTACACTACCAAAATTGTTGTGTTTCTCAAGGTTACTGAGTATTCTCCCACCAGGATTCAGAGTGGCTGTAGGGCTGTAAAGGATGTGAAAGATTGCTTTGGCTGAAAGTCGGGTGCTGTGCCATCTAACTTTACCGTGCCAGGTCCTAGGAGTGAAATCCAGCAACGTGTGTTCACTGGTTATGTGCTGCACATGAAGAGGCTGAGGGCACGTCAGGTATTACATTACTTCATGGCTCTGTTTTGGACAATGCCAATGAACCCTCTTCAAGACAATGGTGGGACATTGCTGCTGGGGATGATTCACACCAAGCACCCCTTTCCACATGCAGTGTGTATGAGATATAGCCCTTCCAAGTATTTCCAACAGCTTTACCCCCCTGACACTCGCAGCTACCTTTGTGCCACACTCCATGACCCGCCACACACACTTTTAGTGTCATGCTATAACAACACCACTCAGCTGGGCTACATTGTCAACATTTCAGATACTTTGCACTGCCAAAACACACACACAGAGGAATAATTTTGTCTGAGTGTCACTGGGGTGGGACATGAAGACGAGCTGAGTGCTGTGTTGGGTGGTTGTGGTCATTCAGCTCTACAGAGGGCTGCATGGAGTGAGGATCCTCCTCTGGTCCTTCTTAATGAGTTTTATAGACATAGACTAAGATGTGCCAGGAGAAGAGCCAAAATAGCAGCATGTTCAGCAGAAGCTCCCTCATTGCAGCATGCCTGGGATGGAGTTAGAGAACATCTCAGGAAATGCTCAGACAGGACCTGGCCTGAAATTGTACACCTGTCTGGAGCTTGGACATCTGTCCTAAAGCTTCAAGGAAGCACTTCTGCAAACTGGTGGCCACAGGTCTGACAGGTGACAGTATGCTTCTTTATAAGATGATGTGAAGCTCATGTTCTTCCCTCAAGATGATGAGACAAGCTGGTGCTGCTTCTTTTGACTAACATGGTGAGATATCAACCTACTAGGCTACAGCTAAAATCCCAGGTTTAGTTCCTGTCTTGGCCTTGTAGGGTTCAAAGAGAGCTGTGGGAAGGGAAGGAGTGTCCTCTACCTCTCCTCCTGAAGCTATGCCACTGTGTAACAAAGGCATGCTTGATGCTTAGAGCTTTTCCTTAGACAAATCCTAAGCTGAGGTGGTCACTAAAGGACAGGGGAAAGTCCTGTGCTGTATGTCAAACGAAGTCTGAAAGCAAACTGGAAAGCTGGGACCATGAACTTCAATCTGCACGTGAGCCATCCCTGCACTGCACACGCATGGGCCCTTTCTGCCTTTAGTCTTATGGAGGGAGGATGTGAGAGTGCATGCTGTCCCTACCCCATTAGCCTATAATCTTGTATTCAAGTGATAACCTTCTACAAGATAAGGCTTTGAACCACCTCAGGTTTTCAAGGCTGGCCTTGTGCTCTAATGCTAAATGGTGGGTAGGTAACAGGTAGAAATTGTCCAAACTACTCCCACTACCTTTTGATAGAGGGAAAAAAGCTTTTGATAGAGAGAAAAGGTTTTTGATAGAGGAAAAGCAGCAGCTAATTCATTTCATAAGAAAGCTGATGCTGGCTGTCCGGCAGGTTTTGAGAATGGTGGCCTTGTGGGACACATGCCACATGAGGGGGTCTTGATCTGGCTCAGTTCCTGGGCTGTGTAGGCCTGGGCTCATTCCAAACATGAATTAAAGCTGTAGGTGGCATGAACTTTATTAAAAATAAGACACAAGTGGAAGATGACCTTCGATCTGGCAGTGGGATGCTCCATATCCACGTAAGTACTTTAAGCACAGAAGTCCTCTTGGGTCCTGGTCCTGGCCCTGAGTAGCCACTTCTCTGTACTGATTTTCTGTAGAGAGAAAAGTGTTTGACCTATGGGCTTATCTTTYGTTGGGTTGTTGTCCTGGGCACATCTCAGACTTCTTGCCTGCACTGAAAAATTAATGCTTAATAACTGGTCATTTTGAGTGAGGGTAAAGTCTGTTCAGCACTAAGGGTATTAAAACGTGAGAGATCAGACCAAAATCTACATAGGGTGACAGAATGACACATTCAAGATGAACTCTGAATATTTCTGTGGTCATGAAAAGGAAGACTACATCAAAAAGTCTTGCTGCTAATCCCTTTGTCTCACTGTTTTCCAGGAGGACTGAACAGGAGCATGCAGCAGTTCTCTCGGCTGCGTTTCCTTCACACCAGCATTGGTCTATGTATGTATGATTTTTAAAGACAGTGGCTCTTATTGAATTACCAAGATAGTCTATCAATCAGACAATATCCTGACTTCATTGGAACTTCACATTCCGAGTTTGATGTTTGTGTTTTCTTCTTTTATATTTTTCATAAGGCTGTCATGGCAACAAAGGGCCGGCGAGATTTTTTTTCAAGTCCTGCCTGTTTGTTATCCAGATGAAGTGATGGTGTGCCTCTGGTTATTAAATGTAACTGCCCTTATTAAACACCTTCCACATGGGCATGTCTAACCAGGTATTTGCTCAGCTTCCTTGGTTCCTYCTTTTTCCCCTTCTGTGGACAAGCGTGAAAAGGGAGTTTGTTTTAAATAATCACAACTCTATAATAACAGCTGACTCCACCACCTGTTTTGTCACAGTGGAGGTTACCTCTGCCAAATTGTCCTTCTTCTGCCCCACCTAGGGCAGGGTCAGCCAGGGGGTCCAGCACCCCTAGCATGGTGAACCCCCAAAATAGCAACCTTTCCTCCATGTGCTCTGCAGCATGGTCATTGACACCTCGCCTCCTGCGTGAAACTCCTCTTTGTCCCACTTGCTGCCATTGCTGTCCCGAGCTACAGGAACTGCAAGCAGTAAAGGAAGCATGGTTTAAGTATGAATGGATAAATTGCTACAGACTCAGGTCTGGAATATGCCAAATTAAAAAAGAGAGATAAACTACCCCTGCTGCCAAGCAGTGCAGTATAGTTGCCTGTGAGATTTTGTCTTTGCTCGAATTTTGTTTGTGGCAATTTTGGCAGGTCATTCTTAGAGACTTCACAGTCAGCTGCTTTATCCCCGATATTTATATTTTATTTTCCATTGCTTAATTTATTCTCCTAACTTCTAACTTTTACCTCCTGTGTGGCTGAAGTAATGCCTTTCACTCTTTGGGGAGCTAAACCCAAGGTATTTGGGTTGATGTTAGCTATGCTAAACTACTGAGCTTCAAAAGTTGATCATTGTACTAGTAAAGTTGATCAGAAGTTTCTCTGTGAGTTATTTAAAAATGATCACAACCTCAATTTCCTCTCCCAGACAGCCTTTTTCTAGGATATGAACTTTAAAACCTAATTCTTAATGATTTGCTATAACCATGAAACAAGGATCTGGCTATTGTGGCATTCAATTTATTTTAAGATTTCACATTACTAGTCAGGAAACATAGGTGCAGATCATGAACTAGAAATTCCACTTTGCATGCTGATGCTCCCAAGAGATTGCTTTTCTTTGTTGTTTGTATGTATTTGAAAGGCATTTTGAAAATTCACGCATAGAAAAATTTTCCATTATCCTGGGGTAATTCGGATCCAGCAGAGGATGAAAAATATGTCGATAACACATCAAAATTGCACCAAATTAATTAATGTTAAAGCTAACTGTAATTCCCAAGTTATTGCTAGACAAATATCATTACAGTAATGTGAACTGAATTTATTAAGAATGTCATCACCACGGATTTCTCTGTTAAGAAAAGATGCACTTGCAAAGACTGTGTTTCTTGTTACGTTTGCACACGCAAAAGCAGATATACAATGCTTGAAAAGTCACATTGCCCTTTGAAATAAACTTCATAAGTTTGTCTATAAGTAGGCACTTTTTATTTTGTGATGAATTGGTAATGACCTAGGGCCCTTCCAGAATATTTATGCAAAACAGATAATCAGCCCAACAGGAATTTTGTTCTCTTTAAAAATTACTTGCAGTCATTTCAAGAACAAATCTGCATCCTTTGCCTACAGATGCTGTTTTTTAATAATTTCCATTTTCCTTTGTTTTCTTGAGCTTCTGGTATTCAGGACTAAAACTTGCTTCATATTTGGAATTCTTTTTTACTTTAATTCCATTAAACAAATACTCAGAAGTGATGCTCCCTCACTGATTTGGATTTCCTTTCACTAGCTATTTAATTTATATTGGCTCTTCAACAATTGACAACTGCTTTCTGTGAAAATACCATGGAATAATGTCTACTATCAGCTCAACCTAGTGTCAGGTTGTAATATTCCTGTTACCACCTTCCTCTGCTACCGTCTTGCAGAGTTTCTGTGCCGCCTCTGTCTCAGAGCCATGACTCGTCTTTCCCTCCACGTCCCTAAGTACCAAACGTAGCAGGGTGGAGAAAAGGCGTGACTCAGAGCTGGGAATACGAATGCTGTATGGAGCGATGGCTTTAATGTGTTTCAGTCTGACTCCTACTCTCACCATGTCTTAGGGCCACAGGAGAACTGAATCTGCTCCTCTCGTTTACATCATGACATCCACTCATGCATGTGTGTGTTGGGGTGAAATTCAGAAATCCATGTCCTGCAGAGCAGGGGAACAACAATAGTGGTCCAACTTACTCCACCTAAACTTGGGGGTTCTGGTGCTCTGGACCATGACATGGTACCACGAATTGATGCCAATTCGTCCACAAATCCCAAATTAAAAGAAAGCCACCCAGCCACCTTGGAGTGTGCAAATTACAAATGTGTTCACACTGACAATACAACTTCACTCTGCAGTAAGTGACATCCCTTGCTATGAGCTAAAGAATAATCAAGGCTTTAAAACAATAGCAGGGGGATTGTGCTGTTGACCCATGATCAGCTCAGGCTGGGCACTCCAAAGTGGAAATGTTGAAAGTCCTTGAGCACTTCTGAACTTTTTGTCCCACATGACTCTGGACTTATGCTCTGCCTTCCCCACTTCCACCGTAATCCAATGCAGCCAATGGTACTCGGTGCTTCACGTGGCCTGCTTGCCAGGATGATGTCCAAGTGGAGCAGGGAGAGATGGAAATGGCATAAAGCTAAAAGGGAAAGGAAGGGTAAATTATGCACGGTCAGGACAGTCAAGGCACAATATTGATTAAAGGCATGGGACTTAAGTACTGATAAAGAAGAAACAGAGGAAGGAAACACCTACCTCTGAAAACAACAGAGAGAAAATAATCCCCTGGGGCTTTGTCTTTCCAGACAGTAAGGTCAGCAGCAGCCCAGTTTGCTGTCTACAGAGAAGGCATGTCAGCAGAGGGAAAGCATGACAAGTTTGTTGTCATATCCCCCCCCAAGCAGCGCCACAAATGTGCTTCTGAAATCTTATTGATGCAAAGCAGTGTGAGAGTATGAAAAGGTGGGAGAGTGGCATTCCCGGTCTCCTGACAACATGTGCTGTGAATGAGCAACAGATGGAGCCTCCAGCATCACCAGCCTTTTCAGGCAGGCTTGCTCACATTGCAGGCTTGTTAGGTATTTGAAACTGTGGGAAGGGCTCTGATGATGAGGTTTCTAGCACCCATATGTAGCCTAAATCCTCTTAAATTGAAAACGATGCTTAAGTACCACTAATAATTTCCCCAGACCATTGAATGATTGTCCTTTCATGGCCTCTCCTAACACTGCATACATCCCTCATCTTACTGCATACAAGGGATTTTTTGGGGAAAGGATGGATGAAACACTTGAATACATGGTGCTACTCACTAAATTTTGATATGCCACATACACCAGGTTTCAACTGGAGCAGTGTGTCTGATGATGACTGGAATTTGCAGCCGGTGCCAAATGGGAGCTGTGAGTTGATTGTGCAGCTAATGTTTAAAATCCAGTAGCTAGTACCCATCATCCTTGCTGCAATTGTTTCTGTAGTGTAACAGATAGTAACCAGATGAGAGCACGGAAGCTGAATCTGTGTAGAAAATTCCACGTGCTCYCAAATTACAGATGACAGGTAGGTGGAAGACAGAGATACTAAGCTCCTCSAGGATCTCTGGCAGAGCTGCTTCCCCTACATGTGATGATTTGTCCCCTTTCCAATAAAAATGAGTGGTAGGGCCTACGGTTTGCACTGCCTCATTTTAAGCCTGAAGAAGGGATAATTTTGGCTAATGTGTTGCTCATATTTTTTTGTTTCTTTCTTGTTTGTTTTATGGGTTTAAAGGTTTAGAACTTTTCTTGATTTATTGGCTGGCTTAAAATTTATACTTCCTTTATTTCCCAGATGGAATGTCATGGCTGATGGCTAGGATGCTATTTCAATGAGCTATCAGTTCTGAAATAACCCAAATACATGCCGTAATTAAACATAAACATGATGCAGGGTGGGGAAATTGTTCTGTGAAGGAAGAGGACTGCCTCTGATACAATTATCTTTTCCCCCACTACAGTATAGCAGAAAGCTGTTCCACAGGAATATTAAGGAGACAGCTACTGCCTACAAGACATCTGCTGAAGTCAAAAGAAATAATAAAAATCAAGCACATTTGTGCTTTGACAGTTTAAATGAGTTGTGAGACAAATAACCAGAACACCCTCTGACTTGAGGCGTACTACTTGGTGGCTGCTGAACGGGGCTGGCGGGACTTGGCCGTGCTGCTGCCAGCGGGACCTGCTCACCCAAATGCTTGGGGACTCACTGTCAGCATATTGCCGTGCCGTGGCTGTCACCAGGCCGTGTGTTTCTACAGTTATTTTCTTGCCTTTTTTTCCTCTGAAAATGAGTGCTGCTGTGCCAAACAAACAGAAGGAACAATGACTTTGAAGTGTATGCTGAAACCCAGATATTCTTGCGGGGAGCGAAGTGTCAGGAGCGGGACAGGCAGCAGCAGGTTGTCATTCAGAGTAGTGATTTTCATCGCGTGCTTGTGATTGCCCTGGAGACTCGTGTTAGCCTGTTAGGAATTCACAGTCTTCAAAAATGTTTTGTATATCAGTTCTGGTCCAGGGACATTCTTCCTGTGCTATGTGAGTCTTTACACAGCATGGAAATTGTTTGAGAAGGGCCCAGACTCCTTYTTAGGGAGTAGAAAAGGAGGTTGTCTCAGGACAGGAAGAAGCAGGATATAAGAATTGAAAGCTTCACCTTGTGTGCTGAAATCAAATGGCAATCGAAAGGGAGGGGATTTGCACTTGGGRTGCAGCTGCCTTGTCCACTCAGGAAACCCATCCTGTCCTTGGGGCAACTCTCCCCCATGTCAGCTCTGCTATTCTCCAGGAGATCAAATTGTGGAGAAGGGAAGTGTGAGAGCATGAAGGTGGCATCATGAAAGTAACATCCCCTGGAGTCTCATTTTGGTCAATATGAAAAAAAATCATTCTTTGGTAACAAAATTCCTGTCCCCTTGCACCATCCTGTATGTGTACATGCTCTGTGTGTGTCAGATCTTGCTCTGATACATCTATATCTGAACCAGTCACCCTGGCATCCTCCTATGGTCGGTAGAAAGGAGAAGGTACCTCCAGAGGAATATTCTTGTCCAAGGACAAATGCTGAAGACATGTTACAGGAGTAGTGTTCACTGAAAGTTAAACTAGAGGAATTGCATTCTTCATTCCTCAGTGATACAAAACTGGGGAACTTTTATTCCTCCTTTCTACACCATGTGGACAAAGAGCTGGGAGGTTCCCCATCAAATACCCTAGATATTTGGAACATGTCTTTGAGTTCAGTCAATGGACATTATTTTGAGGCTGTTGTGCAGGTTCCCAGAYTGTGTATCCCTGGGCCAACTGGAGTGACAAAGTGTCCCAGAGGAGCAGCTCACCCTTGTCAGACTTGCAGCCTTTGCAGGTGAGGTTCTGTATTGTCCAAGCTGCACCCATGGGGACTGTAGTTACTGAAGCAGCTCTAATTCAGCTTGTTTAACCTGTAGACTCATTGCTTTTGGCAGGTTCTGGGCTTGAATGGATTGGAAAAGAAGTAATGTTTTCAGAAAAAAWTAATTTAAAAGTCAGAAAAAAAGCAAGGAAATCCCATTTTTTCATTGTCTGCATAGTTCTGTACTGGCAAAACTAAATTTTGGAATGGGGACAATAAGTGTCTTACAAAGAAAGAAAGGAAAAAAGAAAGGAAGGAAGGAAAGAAGAAAGAAAGAATGAAAGAAAAATGATTCCTCATACCTTCACAGAGGATTGTATTTTTATCATTTCTCTATGTCCTGATTTCAGCTGGGATAGAGTTAATTTTCTTCCTAGTAGTTGGTATAGTGCTAAGTTTTGGATTCAGTATGACAATAATGTTGATAACACACTGATGTTTTAGTTGTTGCAAGTAGTGTTTGCACTAGTCAAGGACTTTTCAGCTTCCCATGCTCTGCCAGGTGCACAAGAAGCTGGGAGGGAGCACAGCCAGGACAGCTGACCCAAACTGGCCAATGGGGTATTCTATACCATATGACATCATGCTCAGCATATAAAGCTGGGGGAAGAAGAAGGAAGGGGGGATGTTYGAAGTGATGATGTTTGTCTTCCCAAGTCACCATTATGGGTGATGGAGCCCTGCTTTCCTGGGGATGGCTGAACACCTGCCTGCTGATGGGAATTAGTGAATGCATGCCTTGTCCTGCTTTGCTTGCCTGTGCGGCTTTTGCTTTCCCTATTAAACTGTCTTTATCTCAACCCATGAGTTTTCTCCCTTTTACCCTKCTGATTCTCTCCCCCATCCCACCRGGGGGGAGCGAGYGAGTGGCTGTGTGGGGCTTAGTTGCTGGCTGGGGTTAAACCATGACACTCTACAAGAAAGGTCTTCAAAGGCAGTGTGAATATCTGTGAAGAACTGACAAGTCAATGCAAAAAAAAAAAAAGGCAGAGCCTCTCCCATTTCTGAACAYGCTGCCATCTCTATCATGGTGGGGTGTGCTGAGCACTCCAGCTCCCATGGGGTTTTGCTTTGCAGCCTTGGAACAATTTGAACATCCCCCTGTACATCCCTTGGATGGTCCAGGCTCTCTGGTCCCAGTTTGTAAGCCCACATGTGAAGTGTTTCAGCTCATGGTAATCAGGACAAAAAGCTGTCAGCCCAGAGGCTTGCCCAGGCCACCTTTCTRACATTCTGCATGTAATAATGTCATTATTCAAATGGCACCTTGACTATGTGACCTGTGGCTCTGAGTCCAATAAGATAGTAGATGTATTTAGGTGTGCTTTCCCACTCTAAAGACGGTGTCCTTCCATAGACTAAAGACTACATGTAAACTATCATAAGACGGTGTCCTTCCATAGACTAAAGACTACATGTAAACTATCATAAATGTTCACATTAATATCCAGGACCTCTCTATTATATAGTTTTTTTCCTTGGTGGTCCTCAGCAGTGAGTGGTGCTGGGCACTACACTCCCTTTACTCTTTGTTCTGATCATGTGGACTGCACGGTGGATTTGCCTGGGGAAATGGCACAAAGGGRGACATATCATCATCTCCTGGTTGACATTGTCTGCTACGGTATGTCCCACCTGCACGTCACTTTAACGCAGCCCCGTCCAGCTGTGCGTGACACCAGTTTTTGCACCTTTATGCCAGAACTGCCTCTGCTGTTTCCTGGTCTCACATAAAAGAAAAACTGGGTCCTTACGTCTAGATCCTCTCTTTTGCAGGCAGAGGCACGAAAACGAAGGGAAGAGGAAGTGTTCTCTGCAGCCTGCCAGCTGCCTCCTGTGTAATATCTCTTTACTGAATAGGAATAAATAGAACAGGACCCAGATGGGCTACTTATGATTGACAGGTGTCGGGATGTGTGTACAGCTTTGTCAGTCAAGWTGTTCCACGTCAATTGAACAACTAAGTGGTTCGGGGTTCCACTTGTATTCCCAATCTGAAATACTTACAAAAATCAAASYAGAAGATATAAATTTCAGTATTTARCATTTTTAACCARAGCTGTTTTCTGTGTCATAAAAATTCAGCCAGATTCTCAGTAAATGCTCTGGTGTACAGTTTGGGTTCATCTGTGTGAACAAGGATATTAGCGC
Source organism: Oceanodroma leucorhoa (assembly GCA_030449065.1). Taxonomy (NCBI): domain Eukaryota; kingdom Metazoa; phylum Chordata; class Aves; order Procellariiformes; genus Oceanodroma; species Oceanodroma leucorhoa. Next base: position 6,354,121 of record JASVER010000054.1, on the reverse strand, counting down.
GAAGTGTATTCGCTAACTGCCTGGTATCATCCAGCATTTTTATTGCTTCTGCAGGCAATTCAGGAAAAAGAAAAGCATTTTCAGATTGCACACATCTTTCCAAAATCTGCATAAACAAATACACYAACACAGTTCCACCTGCAGGTTTGTTATGGTTGCCACTTTGAAAGTAACAACCATTGTAACTTTTCACTYAGACAAATATGTCATTTTTGCAAGTGCTACTCAACCCTTGTTTGAAACTCTGTTTGTCTCTAGCTGTACCAACAAATATGTTTTGTTAGCTATGTTTTTTTTTTTTTTTTTTAAATTACCATTCATTATTTCTCTCTTTTAGAAAATGTAGTTTTCCAGGTAGGTAACAGAAACAACGTTGTCATATGTATGCGATATATTCCATTAGAAAGGGTGATCAGTGAATTCAGGTAAATATTTGTAAAGTCTACTCTATRTAACTTTGATAAACTCATTAGGAGATACTCACAAGTAATTGCCCACAAATAAACAATGACTCTCCCCGTGTACGGCATTCACAAGGACGATTTTTTTTCCACCCTAGATGTCTATATTTTTGCACATTGCTTTTTCTTAATTCCTCCCATGAAGTGAACGAAACACTGTAGTTGCAAACTTGACACAAAGCTGTTTTCTAGAAAGGAAGCACGGGGATTCTCTCTGTAGTCTCAGAAGGTCTCTTGCTGTCCATATACTCCAGTTTTGTGAGGCTATGTATGTTTTTGGCAGATTTTGCTTGTGCTCAGCAAGGTAAATAAAATGCTGGCAAAGCATCACATCTGTTGTATTAAGAACTTGCTTCTTCATTCAAGTCTCAAGGCAAAAAAACAAGCAAACTATTTTTCTTGTATGCAGCCAGTTCACAGGAACTCCCCTGTGAAAACATGCGCGTATACTTAAGGCTAGAGGATAAATGTTCTGACTCAGAGTCCTAAGAAATAAGTGGTTGTTGTTCTCACAGCAGGCAGCTGCTGCCTTACAGCTGAGACAGGCTCTGTTGCCTCCATCAGTTCCCTGCCAGACACATGTACAAACCATCTTYTGTCTCATGTCCTAGGTTTTGTTTTTCTCTAACAATTTGTTTTCACTAGTTATGTGTTTATTCTATGACTAGGAGAAAGCCATGGTTCCTTCACCAGGGTGACACAGCTTGCACAATTACGGGCATATCTCATTTTACTCTCAGTGTCTTCTCCTTTCAATTCTGTGCAGAAAGAAAGCAGCTTAATACACATGCTATTTTTTTTTGCAAAGAGAGAGGAGGATTCAGTGAACATGACTGAATTCTTTCACTAAATTCTTGAATTCGCRACTGAATTCTTTCACTTGATAGTACAAATCAGGCTTTATAATGTCTTCAGCTAAATTTGGGTGGCATTTTCCTCTCGTATTTCTTGATAATTTTCTTCTGGCTCCGGTGTTTCTCGGCATACCATCATTCTCCAAAGCATTTTAGTTTTATGTTGATGATCACTCATTCATTTCAGGAACAGAGGCAAGCACAATAGCTATAGATCTCATATGCAAAACTGAGTCAGTTATTGAAAAGACATGTATAAAGCCTAAAAGCTGTTCCTAATTGCAGTGCAGTTCAAGAAAARTGTCATCCAAAAGCCTTCCTCCTCMWMAAAAAAATACATAAAGTAACAACCAGCAGAGAGTTCTTTGTTCCTCATAACTACCACCATGCTCAGCTCCAAGTTGACAGGGTCTAATAATAAYGACAGGTTAATATCATCTTGCAGTTGGGAAGCCCTTTTGCTATACTGAAAGAGTAATTAAGTCAGCTCATCCTCAATATTAAATTTCAGCAACTCTTACAAGTTTTCAGAAAGATTGCATAAGGAGCATGCTAGATCTGTTTGAACTATAAGAAAGATAATTTTAAACCCAGTTTTACTTCTCTTTCAGTGGGATAAGTGTTATGCTTCCAAAAATCCACTTGTCAATGCAGCATTTGCCTCTAGCTGTTCTTCTTTGAGTTATGTGCAATTTCACCTTTTTTCTTACATAAAAGAATAGTGATATTAGCAGTTTCCCAACTATTTTGTTTCATGGAAAGTGATTTTTTTCAGCATAGACATTCTATACCAAAATTTAACTGTTGTTGATTAGGTTTACATTTTATGTGGGAATTAAAAAAAAAAAGGATTTTTTTTTGAAGAACCAACCCAAATCCACATATTTCAGCTTTCTGAATTGATCAGCTCATTCCATTTTGGTCAATCGAGTGTTTATGTGTATTTGCATGAGATCCTGCAGTGCCTCACAAAACTAACAGACCAGATACTTCCAYGTTCTCTGAGTCCCTTAGTCATTTTTCTTCTTGGCTGGGCTATTCCTCCAGGACAAAGAATTTTGTACACATTATTTGACCATCCATAGTACAACCTCATTGGTGATCTAGTTTAAAGATGACTTGAAACCTTTAGGAAGAATAGGAGACTAAGATGTCTGAATTACAGTCTGCATGGAGTCTGCTATAGCTTAAAATGGACATATAGCTGATACTGACTTGAAACAAGCTGTTTTCACACAGAAAACTATATGGAAACAGTGCACTTACCTACTTTGAGAAAAAGAAATGCTGTAGAATTCAGTGTAATRCTTCAATATTAAAAGCAACTGCCTAAATACCTGAATTTCCCATGGGATGAAAATGTTGATGTTTCTATTGACCCTACAAAAGCGCAGGAGTTTGAAGCTCACTTGGGAGAAAAAAATCCAGGAAAAGTGTATTAAAAATACAAGCTGTCTTTTCTGAAACTATAYAACTTTCATCAGCTCCACAAAACCTCCATGGGGTTTTAGGTACATTTGAAAGTGAAATGATTTTTATAGGCACCAAATTTATGCTTGGAGGCCTAGAAGGAAATACCCAGTTTTGAAAGTCGTCCTTATTACACTTTATAATGTTCCAATCGCATGCAAAGCCATGAAACCTTTTGTAATAAAGAACCGCTTTGTTACTCTGAAGATGGTGAAGTTTGTTTCCGAGTTATGCACTACATGGAACTTCTCTAAGCTACCACAGATCAACCAGCTTGGATAATTTGGCTGTGTGAGTCCCGCCCTAGGATGTCCCAAAAATCTTCAGTTCTATCCTTATTCYTAAATGCATTCTAGGATGCGCTAGATATCGTATATCTGAAATGAGGATGGCAGCAGCACAGCCTGATAGGTCTTATCTGTGTGTCCACTAGAATCACAAAAGACTTGTCAATAGATACTGTATAATGCAAAGTTTCGATTTTGCCCTAGTTTAGAAAAATATAGGGAAAATGTACAGACCRAAGAGCATGCTGAAGATTGGGCAGGTATTTGAAAAGTTTTGCAGAAATGRGGCTTGCAATGTTGTCTCCAGTCACAGTCATGTTTAACAGTGAGAAGAGCTTTGCAGTAAACAAGGGAGTGTAGTTGTCATAGTGTATTTAAAAGGTAAGTTTTCCCATTAAGCTGGCARTGATGATTAACAAACCAAAATATTTTATGGCTCATTAATCGTGGGTAGACAAGTTCCTTATACAAATAACAACCCTTTAATCCTTTTTGCCCAAAACAAACCTCCTCTGAGATGATAAAATACTTTAAATAACTGAGTTGTTACTTTTRGTCTCTGTGAGCTAGTGGGAGTCTAGAGCAAACTTAGCAAGCATACKGTGTTTTCCAGAAGACCAACAGTTAATTTTACATGCAAGTTCACTTTCCTGAGGTTTCCAACCAGTTTTGCAGGCTTGGGGTGTGGGTATATGCTGCAGAACTTCTGGCTGTGCAGCTCCATGAAAGCTGAATGCCACAGCTGTGTCATTCTCTCTAATAGTGATGGTACTTGGGAAAATGTAGTCCAGGCAGGTGAATCATAAATTTCCAAAAAGTGAGCTATAGCATAGTAGAAACAATAGCCTTTTCTCTCAGATTCTTAAAAAAAAAAAWWGGTTTTATTTTGTAATATTTTATTCACAAAGGTTTAACATTTATCTCGTGCTGGTATGTCACTAATTAAATTCAAGAGAGAAAGATTATTAATCTTTCTCCCCTGTAGTCATGAACTTTCTACAGACAGTTTGATACAGTTTTTGGACAGGCATGCAAAAGCTGTTCACTTGCCAGAACACATACAAAAAGTAACATGGAGGTTTGTTTTCCTCTCTTGTAAGCAAASGTGATAGCAAAATAGTTTCTGTGTCTTGTTCAAGAAGTCTCTTTGGATAATACACTTGAATTGTTCTTTAAAGATGTCATCCCTCAGCGGGGTATCAGACTGCCTAGCACGTAGCAGGGCAGGCAATAATTCCTCCCGCATCAGCCACAGGGTAAACTGGAACAGGGTCCTGAAGGGTAAAAGAGACCCAACCAAACTTTGTAACTTAATGCCGACCCTTGAAACAGACCTTTCTTCCACTTCTGATGGTAGGCAAGAAGAATGGGATATCTGTTAAATGTCTTTTCACCCTGGTTAGCCTGAATTTAACCAGCACATTAAAATACAGCATGTTCCCACCCTTGTCCCATTCATAGATGCAAAGRAAATCAATATCTTGTGGTCGTCTTCAACTGGGAGTCTCTTTGCCCACCTTTGGAGTTATTTTGTGCCATCCTAAAAGTCCTAAATTAGTGCGATGAGCTGGAAACATGTAGCACTGTAACTGTGATTCACCTCACACTAGCAGCAAACTTCCATCTAGCACAGCAAAAAAAGGACTTTCAGTGACTAGAGGAGCAAGAGCCCATTAGATCTTAACTAGAAACCTATTTAAGGAAAACGTGCCATTAGGAGACAATGGCAATACATCAGGTAGATAGTTCCAAAGCAGGAGGAGATGAGAAGACTGCATGGGATACTGCTAGGCAGTTGCTTTTTTCAAGCAACCCTTGCTCAGCACTAGCTTGAACCAGAAGCACAGGACTGCAGCGGGATGAGTATCAGKACTGCAGCATGTTGCCCCGACCCTTGCCTCCTAGCCCATTCCTGGCAGGGCGATGGAAAGGCCAAAGAGGCAGTTGAACAGCATGAGTGGGGTGTAAATGGAATCTTTGTGAAGAGATATGTTAGACCAGTACCAGGTGTAGTACAGAAACAAGGCCCATGTTACATGTTAAAGACACTACGCACCAGTTGAAGTTTAGGATTTCTGTCTTTGCAGCAAGAGTCATCAACTAGAAATGAAAAACCAGAGGTATGCAAGGGAGCTAGATACCTCAGACTCATTGAAATTTGAATTTGGACTACATTGAAAATCCAGAGCCATTACTGTCCAGGACTCCAAATGCCTCTTTGGGAGCCTACAAATACAGCCAAGGATAAAACACACCTAAACAACAAATATGCAGAGGAGTCAAGGGTTGTTTTTTATTTGTTTGCAGCCAAGTGCTTTTGCAGAGGCAATGCAGGGGACATGCAGGATCGCTGCAGGACCTATGTCATGTGAAGTTGAGCAAATGTGCGCCTGGCACACGGGTACGCGTCTCCAAGGCACGCGCTGAACTGGTGCCTTGAGCSGTACGGGGGCAGCACAGCCGTACGGTCATGAAGCGGCTCATGATTCTCGTGTACCCTAACAGCAAACCAGCTCTCTGGAAGAGGGAGAAGKTGCCTTATCACTACATGATCCATGGCAGATGTGTTTCAGCCCATGTGGAGACAAAAATGTTGTTTGAGAAGAAAGCTACATCTTTCAACACAGCAGGAGATAAAATAAGACGTTAACAGGCTCCTTACCTCAGCTACACAGCAACTATGAAGGATTAGATCTTTTCTGAAAATCTTCCTGGTAACAGCACCTGCTGAGATCTGGGAATTCCTGGCTTTTAGCTCATTCAAATGCAGACACAGCCTGTTTCTGCATCCTGACTTATAGTTGCAGTACAAAGGGGCCAATCTCAGCCTTTAATCATGCCCTTAATCCTTTTGCTGAAACTGAGTTTGAATAACAACTTCATAACCAATCCACAGGGGCTAAAATTTAACCTGGAATGATTGCTCAGGATAGAGACCCCTTGAAGCTTTTTTGCCTGCTAGACAGAAATGAAGGAGTCTCCACAAATGAGATTGTGCAAGTGGAGCATAGTTGCAGGATTTCAGCTAAAACTGTCCTTTGTGATTGACATTATAAAGCTTCCTTCCACAAGTGACCTCAGAGTCTCACAGCAGTGAGCTGCTAGATATATGGGTGCCTGAGCACTACTTTCCAGCCTGTCTGAAGACAACTTTCCAGCTTTCAGGATTTKGGACTACATGATCACAGCTGTCCCTCTGGTCTTAAAAATCTAGGAAATACATTTCAACTAGAAAGTTAATATTCTTCTGATTGTTTCTTTCATTGTGAATGTGACTATATAGTTTGTATCACATGAAGAAAGAATGGTTTCTGTTGTGAGCATCACTTCATATTAACAGTCTGATACAGGAGCCACATGAATGTTATTATAGCACCCCCATCCTTGGGGATACTGAAAAATTGACAGGAGAAGGTCCTGAGCAACCTGATGTAAATTCAGAGTTGATCTTGCTATGAGCAATGACCTCCAGAGCTCCCTCCCAACCTAAGTTATTTAGGATTTTGTCATTCTCTGGTCTAGACTATTAGGACTCTTGGTCTTGGATTATTTTGGAGGATATATAGTCTGTTAAAAACAAAARTAATTATTTCCTGGAACCAGGTTGCCTAGTGTGTGCCTCATATACCTACATCACTGGACTTGCCTCACATTCTGGAAGGAGAGCACATCTGAAATAACAGTGTTGCAGAATGAGAAAGGAAAAACTGAAATTCAATTCCAGGATAAGACTATAGTGTCTAATAATGCTAAGCAAACAAAATAACCGCAGCATTCAAGAATTTGCCTAGTAATTCTTCTGTACACAGAAAAGCTAGGCTTTCTACTCATTATTCTGGTACAAGGGGATTCAGTTTTGTTTGTATAAATTTTGTGCTTGAATTAAGCTGTATTTATGATGCAGGCTGAACCATCTCCCTCACCCCTTCCTCCAACGGACCAACGTGCCTGAGCTTAATTTTGTGGATTGAAAATTTCAAGGTCTTAATTCTTAGAGTCTTCAGTCCTCTCCTGTGTGGTTAGGACTCACTGCCATGAGTAGACCCATTGAACCAGTTGAACTATCAGCGCTTGCTCTCAGCTGTGGATGAACTTCATCTCTATGCAGGGGATCAGCACAAATTCCACGTATTCCAAGTGACTACCTGTGCTCCCAGTGTGCACTGCAGAAATACTAAAACAAACCTGCAAATGTCTAAGGCAGACATTCTTACAGGGATGCTGAATGAGAGCTGAAAAATCTGGTTAGGGGAGATAGATGTGTGTAGTAAAACTCACACAGTTATCCAACAATCACTACAAAGTAGTCATACTAGCTAACTTTATCTTACTATTTAGGGAAAGTAACATTCTTCCGGATGTGAATTTTGGTAGTGATCCTGTTAAAGTCAAATAAGCCTGTGTCCATTTTTTTTTAATGATTATATCCACCAGTTACCAAAATGTGCTCTAAAACTAGACTTGCTAATCATTTAAACAAGGGCTTTGCATTTTAAATGTCAATTCAAAACAAATCACTGTCATGTTTTACTACCTACATACACTGACTGAGGCTGGATGCATTCCAGRGCCTAAACACTCTGAATGTATTTCATCTGCTTTCTAATTTCACCTGATATTTTAGCAGTCATGGAAAGCTTCTGGCAAATTACGAGTCAGCACTCTCGCTCTGTATTATACTACAAAAAATTTAACCCAAGTCAGATATAAACACTCRTGCTTTAGGCTCTGCATTGCTATGGGCTGTATATCACTCGCACACAAAATGAGCAGCCTGATGGCTGAATGGAGCTGCAGTGTGCTCTAGCAAACACATTAGAAACAAATTTTCTCTGGAGATTTTGAGGGGGTTATAGCACGCTCGAATTACTGCCTCTCTGTAAAGGATAATGTATTCCCTCTACAAGCAGTTCCTCTGTCCCCTGCAGTGCCTCTGGGCTGGGGAAGAAAATGCTGTTTGGGCAAGTTCTTAGATAGTGTGGCTCAAATTCACAAGGATTTTCATGCCCAGTCCCCCATATTTTGGTGTGCTTGATTTCCCTGTGGATTCTCTCTTTGCACACCTGCAGAAGTGACCAAAATCTAGCAGCGAATGGGCCAGGGGTATTATTGCTTTGGTTTTGCTTAGTTTCTGATAGCATCACCTGGTACCAGATCATTGTCAAACCTCATTACATCTGTGAACTGCCTGTGACCTGCTTCCGTACCTTACCGTCCCAGGGGTATAGCTCCTCACTAAGCTAAGTGGTGTYGTGTGTTATACTCCAGTTTCCAGATTCACATTTTCCTGGGGAGCAACTCATAAATGCTGGTTTCCCTCCTTTGCTGCAGATCCTGTGTGTGGTGGGTTGGAAAAGCTGAGCCTAGAGGGCCAGAAGATTCTTTTTTTCTATAGAAATTTCAGACAGGACTAGGGCAGGAACTGAGAGTGTGGGAGATAGGAAGGACACAAAACTGCCTTTTTTTTTCAGTTGAGCTCAAAAAATCTTGTGAGTGGCAAGGATTTTACCATTATCACTTTGCATTTCTCCATCATGTGCCAGWTGTTTCTTTTTTTCAGGAGTAGTCATTAGAACCATTTAATAAAGGGGTAGAAGGAAACTGTGGCCACTCAAAATGCACAGCTAAAAAACTCAACCATAATCATTACTTATTCCCTGTAGGGGAAGGATGGGAGAAACATGCTTYGGGGAAAGCAACTCATATAGTCGGGAAGATAATTCATTCCACGTTAATCCAGACATACCACARAAATATCTCTCTTGGTGATTGTTCTGCATAGATGCCATTCTTGATTTGTGAATACCCAGCACCAGGGACTTGGAAAGTGTCTTATATTGACTCATGCATTCCTTTATTCATAAATAAGTGGTGCTATCTAATTCTGGCTAACAAAAATGCCTTATGTAAAATTAATAGAAGCAAAACCCAGAAGGATCTTTCTGCATTAAGAATCTGTCCCTCAAAAACAATTGTCTGATAAAGCTTAAAAAGACTTGCTCCTGACTACTCAGGGTGCCTGCTATGGCAAAGTGCTGGGCACCCACAASTATGAACTACTAACCTTTCATTCTTTGTTACTGAGGACAAAAGAAACAATACTCCAAGCAGTGAGGTTCAGAACATTTTTTTCCACTGTCTGTATACAATATATCAGCTACTGAGACATAACAATGTTTGTTTCTTTTTACTTTTATGTGACTTACAAGAAACATTAAAGCACCCAGAATCCCAACAAGCTTTGTCTTATATTAATAACACAGATATTCAGTGCACCTCTGAGCAAAGCTGAGGGAAAGCAGACGGGGTGAATCAGAGTTTGTGTAATACCAAAACTGGCACATTTCTATGTCAAAGGGAATGGATTTCAAAAATGTAGACCTCGTGTGGGGATCAYCTTGACAGCACCTCTCACTTTTTAGAATGAACTCAAATCAAAACAAAATATCTGCTCCAGATACAGGTAGTCCACTGATTATAAAGGGACCCTCATGGGAGCAATCTCTGTGACTGATAGCCTTCAAGACTACTTCTGTGACTGGTTAAGCCTTGTTTACAAAGAAAAGAGCCCCRAAACCAGAGATTGGAAAAGGGCCCTTAGAGGATGCTGAGGGCAGGGATCAGTCACCTCTCTGGGGTGCGGGAGCCCTTGRTTGCTGTCAAAGGGAAAGGGCACAAACTTAGGTACTTCACACCCTGACGAGGTGTCCTCAGCACTAGACAAGGGGGGGGATCCCCTCTTCTGTAGTTTTGTGAACTGAACTCATGTCCCATCCCTAGCCTTGTACACTGCTTTTACTAAAATGTTCGGGAAGATGAGTACAACACACAACTTACAACTCTTTTTCTCTTCGGTTTTACTTCAAACTCCAGGGAGGTTTGGTTGTGAGCTAACGGGTGCACACATACACACAGAGAGATTATTTTTTTCATTCTGCATTTGGGATGAAAATCAAATGATTAAGACAGCTATTGTACAGATCATTTTCAAGCTGTGGTTTCTGCAAAACTTGTGRCCTAATTGCAGCTGAGGCAACTAAAGCGTGGGCAGCAAGTAATGCCCCTGAATAGCCAATAGCTGAAGAAGACATTCCAGGTACCGTTGTCATGAATTCTCACCAGGCTGAACCTGAGTGAAGTTCGTAACCTGAGAGCATTCCTCTTGGTCTCCATATTACAAATAAACTGGGTGAACTACATGAACAGGAATGGTATTCATAGGTGGGTTAATCCACTGATGAACAAAGGCAAATGGAGAGCCTTACCAGGGTATCTCTCTGAAGGTCCCACCTTCCCTTCACCGAGACCTCAGAGTGACAGGCACAAATTCCCTTGTGATGACTGTGACTGGGACAAACCAGTCAGCCTTCCCTGCCCAGCCCCTGACCCAGCTCTGGATGAACAAGAGGCAGCAGCCCGCTGGGGCACCTGCAATCTGTGATGGGCAGCCGTAAATTCTTGATCTGTCTCATAAAAACCCACCAGCAACGCTGCCCCACTGAGTGATTGCAGAAGTCAGACAAAGCCATCAGCATTAGCGTCTGCAGCAGCACATTTTCAGGGAACTGCCACAGTTTCTAGCACAGCTGAGTAAGCAATGTGTGCTAACACTGCTCTCTCCTGAACTCCAAATGAGCACTTGTAGATAAAACCCCATGCAGTGCCAGGGTGCTGAGCATTCCTGCTCCAGCAGATTTGACTGCTGGTGCTCAGAGCCAGCCTAGAGACAGCACAGAGCAAAGCTCCCCACTTCTTGCTGGTGGCCATGGGGAAAGAGCAGGGCTTCCCACTTCTCACTGGTGGCCATGAGGAAAATCTCCCAAACATGCTGTTGGGAGGCTGTGGCCAGGGTGGACCCCTGTCCTACAGGAGCTGCTTACAGCTGAGCTTCTCCCATGTGGCCCCTGCCTGGTGTCACTGTGTCGGGCTGTGGAGCCCTTCGTGTACTCCCAGTTGGCATGGAAAGCAGAGAGGCCAGTGAGTGCCCGGCCTGCAGTACCGCCTGGTGCTATCCCACACACCCCGGAAAGCAGACCCAGAGACCCCTGAGTGTTACCCTGTAACATCCCTTGCTTTGTCAYGTATTTGGCATTCCTGGGTTTTGACTACACCATGCTCTGCATCTCCTTCAAGCCAAGCTGCAAACCACCCAGGGCACCAAATGCTGTCCCTGTTTTATAACATCCTCCAATGGTAAAAAAGGCCAGCTGAAGTCTGCCCCAAGTTTTGTTGGCCCCCATGGGAAAAGTAAACTCATCTGCATCCTGTTCTGGGTACCTGGGGTCCAAATTTGAATCAGGTAGGGGTCCTACCTGATCTTTTACTCAACAGTGCAATGGCTCATACCCATCAGTCAGAAATCAGTATTCTCAGTTAGTAAGGAAACACTTGTGCTTCAAAGGAAAAAAAAAGGCCTACCTAGTACCTACACTTCTATATTGGTTTAGTAAAAGCCTTTCAGAAAACAGTGCACAAAAGAGCTGTAGAAATGGGGGTTTATTTTTCAGGAAGGTGGGAGAAGTCAAGGGGAAAATTGCATTATGTCAAACRTTTGAATGAAAGCATAATATTTACCGGGAATAGAATTTAAAATAGTGCTGCCTTAACAACAATGACAGAACACACCAACAACTCCTCTTGATGAATCATGYGTTGTATCTATTTTTTCAGTGTATATGTATGTATCCATGGACCACACCCTGGGTGATAAAAAAAGAAGTCTAAACCAAATAGTTTCTTAATTAATTCCATTCATGAATGATATATTACTGGAAAAAAGATTAGACTCATCAACCTTTTCACTCATCACTTGAATAATGTCTCCTTATTAGGCAAGGTCTGAAGAAAGCAACAAGCCATTTGCTGAGGCCGGATGGACAAACTCAGAACTTCTGTGACTCTGAGGAAGAATTGGATTCCCCATGAAAGACCATTACATCCTGGTGTCCATGCATGCAAATAAGGTGAATGAAGATAAAAGCAACTCATCTTTCCCAGCAGCACAGTTGCACAACAGTACATCTTGGAGATCTCATCTACAATAAGAAAACTACCTAACATTTGAYGCTGTCAGCATGAAGGGCACTAGAGGTAACTATACTTAATGGTGCCAGACGAAAAAGCATAGAGAAGGCCAAAGGCATATTCATTACTGCTTCAGAAACTGTTTTTAGGCCCATTTCAAATCACAGGTCTGATAGCATCTTCCAAAATGATCTAAAACTCAGTCTATTCTGATTTAAACTTCCATGATGGTGTTATGCACCATAACTCCCATAATTGTTGTCTCTAGAGGGTAATTTTCCAAGGCTTCAGAACACGAGCTGTGCAAACAATTGATTTTTTCAGCTCTTCAGCTAACCTGAAAAATTGAGATTGGAATGAGTTGCAGTCTGTCAAATGGCAACTTTTCTTTTTTTTCTCATTTAAACAATAGACAAAATAATTGCAGAGTAAAATCCATTTCAGGATTCAAATCTTTGTCCAATCCAAAATGCAAAGTTTTCTTTCAGTTTTGGGATTTTAATTTGTTGAAAAAGCTTTAATCTGTCTCTTTCCCTCCTGGGAATGAAACTACTTGCTGCATTTTACTCCCATGTGCAAGTAGCTATGCCCCCCATCCTTATCCCTTTGCCCTAATTGCATTTTCAGGGTAGAGAAACACTTCTCTCCCCTGCCTCCCCCCCCCCCAGGTTGCCTGTCCTCTTCAGGGTGGCCAGAAGCCCATCACACAAGGCTATGGTTCTCTCAGTAGTATGAATCTAATCCGGATCTCCTTGTTTTGTCCTCTAAGCGTGTCTCTCCTAACCCCTGTTTGGGAGGGGGAGGATGCCTTCCAGCCATAGCTGCTGAGAGCGTGTGGCTAGCACAGTTAGCGACATGATGTCTTCATAGCAGCCTTCACCTAAGGAAGGGACAGTCTTGAGTATAGTTAGCTGAGGAAGATATTTTCTGGTGAGCTAGGTTTGATGGACCTTGTCTCTGGGTTAGCTTAGCAAACAGGCTGAAGTAGTGCCTGAATGAGTCCATTATCAGCAACAGTTCCTGGAGAGTGTGTGAGGGACCAGAAGACTGGAAAAGGACATATGTAGAGCCTATCTTGAAGAAGAAGGGCAAAGAAACTGAAGAATTAAAAAAACAAAACACCATGGTTAACCTAATTCAATTATTAGAAAAACTCTGGAACAAAACAAGCAAAAATGAAACTGCCTGTAAGCCCCTAAGGAGAGACTGAGTAACTGTGAATGTAGATTAACTAGGAACAAACTATTTGAAACCAATGTATTTAATGAACTAGAGAAACACTGATATAAGACTGGGTGGATAACCTTTCTAAAAAATGAAACTGTTGATGGTTCATTGTGAAAAAGGAAGAGGTTCCTTGAAGACTTTCATGAAGTCTGAGATAAATCTGTGTTGTTCTGTTACATGTTTTTGTCTGTTACTTGGATGGTAGAGGAGAGAATACAGGTATTAAGCTGGTTATAAAACAAGTTGTGAGAGACTGTGAGACAGGCTCAGACTCCAAAATAAACTTGACAAATAGGAAAAAGTGGTCTGTGAAAAAAAAAAAGTACCATACAGGCAGAAACGCTTAAGTACAGAATGGGGGACAACTGGGTGGGTTAATGAAGCTATGGTGTTTTACATCATCTCAGGATGTGACCTTTTAATRACCTGAACCCATGGAAAAATCACATACACAGATGTGAGTATGCAAGGGGTGAGCAGGAGGAGTTGATCTTAGTCATTATTTTTCTATTGGATTCAAAGCCTGTAATTCCAACACCAGTAAGATGCTGACACTTCAGCTGGATTGCAGACGGACCCACTTTCAGCACTGATACCACAATATATCAGGAAATGCTGCAACCGTTGGAGTGACATAGGCAGCAGTTATTTTGATGCCTGCAGATTTCCACCGGGAATGAAATGCCACCACATTAATTTTGTGGATTTTTGCTTTCCACCCTATTCAAGTCAAGTGAAAAGGGAACTTGCCAATTGCCAGCATGCAGGGGAGCTTGCAGTCTGGACTGCTGCAAAGTTTATTCCCCTGCCCCACGACTGTGAAAGAGAGCAGCCCCTGCAGCAGTGACTCCATCCTCTCCGGCGGCTGTGGGAGCGTGGAGGATCCGACGTGCAGCGCTCCCTCTGCCCYTGCAGCTGGCAGGAAATGCCCATCAGCGGAGGAGCAGAGCGGACAACTATATTTGGAACATCTTGAACCAGATGAGTTTAACTACAGCTGCCATAATATACTATTACACAGCCTCCATGAGAGGGAGACCCCTTCGCTGTGGTGTTAGACAGCACTACACCTTCCAAATACAGCTCCACACACTGGCTYTTCTCCCCACTTGACTCAGCAGTAACTAACCTTCACCTCGCAAAGCCCAGCTGCCTACTTGGTGGCTGCAGTGGCAGAATGGATGCCAACCTTTGTCCTCAGATGTCTGCCACCCTAAGCAACTGACTACCCTGCCTAGACATGAAGCTACTCTTGGCTACTCTGAGTTGCTCTCTGAATTTCTTGGTGTACAGTGCTAGCATAGTTTGTCCCTATGCAGAAATGCTGCCCGAACTACTGAGAGAGATATACTCAACATGGGGAATGCTGCAGTCAAAACTGATAACATGAAACAAGTAGAAACTCCTGAGAGTAATAGACTTCATTTATTGACAATAGACCAGATGATAAAATACAGCAGTAATGAAAAGCGAGGAATGCAAAGAAGAAGGTAATAGCTAGTTAAAGCTAGCTGGTGAGAAAATGGCAAAAGGGGTTGTGCTGCATAATATCTGTGGCAAGAGATTCCAGCAGTATCTAGGGGTTTTAGGAAAAGGTGGCACATGTTAAATAATGTGCAATAGGTCGATGAAATGGACAAACCCCATAGCATTTAGATGTCTACCAGACTTGCCTAAGTCTTTTGAAGACGTTCTCAGTATCCTCCTCCTCCTCTGACCTGTTACAATTTGTTGATGCTCTCCACTACAAGAACACATGTGGGAAGCCTAGGGGTGCACACTGGATAATTTCCAGAGGAAGAATTTGTTCATCTTTTCTCATCCTTGCTGAAAAGGTCAGGAAAAATTACCTTGTGGGAAGACTAGTGACACAGTAGAGTTTCCTGGTGTCGTACAAAAACCCGTATAAAGTACATCTCAGGACTGAAAGTTGCTGGATCAATGCAGTCCTAGGTGAAAGGGCAGCTAGAATTACAGGCTGTTGGGCCTGGGACTTCTCTTTGCCAGGCCACACTGGAATAGACAGAGGGTTTTCTGCCGCTGCCTCAGCAGAAATGACTCTTGCTTCAAGGACCGGAAATAACAGTTAAATAACTGTCATGGTTTAACCCCAACTGGCAACTAAGAACCACACACTTCTTGTGCACCCCCAGCCTACTGGCTGGTGGGGTGGTGTGAGAAGCAGAAAAGGCCTTGACTCTGTGTAAGCACTGCTCAGCAGTAACGAAAACATCCCTGTGTTATCAACACTGTTTTCAGCACAAATCCAAAACATAACCCGATACTAGCTACTATGAAGAAAATTAGCTCTATCCCAGCCAAGACTAGCACATTCTCCACCCCTTATTCCATACCATTTACACCATGCTCAGGTCTCACACTATCCAATACATCCCCATTAACCACTAACCCCCTTCTCAACCTTTGATATAATACACAGATATCATTCCCTTAGTCTATGGACCACCCCTGTAAAATGTCCATAAAATGCCCATAAAATATCCACAAATGTCCACAAAATGTCCACTGAGTTAATTTAGTCCATGACTTTGGGCTCCATCTCTTATGGTGGTCACTCAGGACAGGAGAGGTGGTGTGTTGCATGGAGTTACTGGGCACCAAAAGCCAGCTCAGATCGGGTCACTGCTGCACTTGCACTCCTTCTTGTAAGACTTGTCCTCCACTGGTTCAGGTAGTTCCTGCTATAGTAATTCCCATAACATGCAACTCAAATCCTGGGTTACAACAATTTAAAGGTATATCCATTACAATCTCCACCCCTGGTCCCTTTGGACCAGACCATAGGTTTTAACATTGCAATGAACTCCTCCCCTTGCTCCTGCTCCAACTTGGATTTATCCGCAGACTGCAGTCCCTTAGGAGTTTACCTGCTCCAAGGGGAGCCTTATCTATGAGCCACAGTCTCTTCAGGGGTATACCTGCTGCAGCATAGACTTATCCACAGCCACAGTCGTTCTGAGGAGCACCTGTTCCAGCGTGGCCTTTTCCATGGGCCACAATGCCTTCAGAGATATACCTGCTCCAGCGTGGCCTTACCCATGGCTGCAGTCCCTCCAGGGATGTACCTGCTCTGTTGAGGGCTTATCCATGGCCACACGCTTTGAGGTCCTCCAGCATGACCTCATGCACAGCCACTGATGCTTCAAGGCATACCTGCTGCAGCATGGACTTGTCCACAGCCACAGATGCTTCGAGGTGTACCTTCTCCAGCATGGGCTTACCCTTGGGCCAGAATCCCTTCAGAGGTATACCTGCTGTGGCACAGACATAACCACAGCCACAGACTCTTTGAGATGTACTGCTCTGGCATGGGCTTATTCATGGCCACAGATGCTTTGGGGTGTCCTGCTCCCACATAGACTCATCCACAGGTCACAGTCCCTTCGACTCCAGTTCACACTGGAGTTCCAGCCTGTCCAGTGCAGCAGCACAGAAACAGCAGCGATGCCCTGGCCATCTGCCAGCCCAGGCGCATCGCCATGGTTGTTATCAACACGTTCCCAGGCACAGCACAGTAACATGATCAGCAGTACAGCAGCCCAGCAAGCAGCGAAAGCAAAAGGCAGACACTAACGAGCACTAGACTCTAATAGACAGTAAGGCAAGCAAGCCCCATGGCAAGCACAGGAGCCTGCCAATTAATAGCTAAACAGCAATAACAGATATAAATTCAATATCTAGCACATTCCAGTCAAATCTGTCGTTATCTCAAACCCTTTGTGCCCCATGTTGGGCACTAAAAAGGACTGTTGTGGATTAACCCCAGCCAGCAACAAAGCCCCACACAGCCACTCGCTCGCTCCCCCCCGGTGGGATGGGGGAGAGAATCGGAAGGGTAAAAGGGAGAAAACTCGTGGGTTGAGAGAAAGACAGTTTAATAGGGAAAGTAAAAGCTGTGCATGCAAGCAAAGCAAAACAAAGAATTCATTCACTGCTTCCCATGGGCAGGCAGGTGTTCAGCCATCTCCAGGAAAGCAGGGCTCCATCACGTGTAACGGTTACTTGGGAAGACAAACGCCATCACTCTGAATGTCCCCCCTTCCTTCTTCTTCCCCCAGCTTTATATGCTGAGCATGACATCATACGGTATGGGATTTCATTTTGGTCAGTTGGGGTCAGCTGTCCTGGCTGTGTCCCCTCCCAACTTCTTGTGCACCCCCAGCCTACTGGCTGGTGGGGTGGGGTGAGAAGCAGAACAGGCCTTGACTCTGTGTAAGCACTGCTCAGCAGTAAAACATCCCTGTGTTATCAACACTGTTTTCAGCACAAATCCAAAACATAGCCCCATACTAGCTACCATGAAGAAAATTAACTCTATCCCAGCCAAAACCAGCACAATAATGAATAGCAAAGGAAGCTTGTGGGTGATAGCAAGTAGTGTTTGGAGAGGGATAGGTGTGTAGAAGCAAAATTTTTGGACAAATACCTTCCAGATGCTGCATCTTGCATTTCTGTCACATGGGAGAGCACCAATCTATGCTAGTGTTTGATCTCATCCAGCAAAGACTGGGTGCTGTGCTGCCTAAAACTGGGCAAAGCAGAAGGAGCCATTGCTAGAAGTTTCTTCAGCTGTTGCATTCAGAGTCTTGATAAAATTGGTGCAAGCCTGGCAATTGCGAGCCTCGCAGAGGCTGTCAGGTGGCAGCCTGGCAGTGCTCCCGCTAATCAAAGCAGTCTATAATTTTCAGCAGAACTCGCTGCCATTAATGTTTTGCATGCAACCTCCCTCTTCCCCTTGTTGCCGTACGGCACGGAGACACAGACTGCCTTCGGTGAGGCAGTGCTCTTCCTCTTCGCCTTCATTTTGCTTGGGACAGCTGCTTGCAGAAGGTGAGGACTTTTTCAACCTGCCACTTCTCTATGTTTTCAGAGGAAGGAGCAAGTTGTTTGCTGGCGCTGCCTGACAGCTGCTTCCCCTGAGAGGAAGGCACCCAGAGTACCCCTTGGAAAGGCAGCTCACACTGGAGGTAGCGTTTTAATGCAAATGCAAAATGTCAAACCCATGCTTTTGCTCTTCTGAACCTGAAACTTGAGTGTTTGGGAGACTGATGGCATCCACGCACTAAAAGAGGCAAATAAGCATTTTGCAACTTAGACCCATGCCATTCTTCGCTGATAAGTGACTTTGTAACATCATTTGCAGCAATGAAAACCAAAGTGAAGTTCAGGCTTTAGCCCATGGCAAGGCTCTCACTGACTTCACCAGAGACAGGCTTATGTCCTCAGGGGAACAAGATAAAGGGAATAAATACAGACATGTAAGTTGATGCAGGCTTTTATTTGTAAGACTATTTTTCTACTTTTTTTTTTTAAGTGGATATTTAAAAGAAATTGGCAGTTACACAGCATGACAGTAAATGAGTTTGCATGCCCACTGACTGCAGAAATATGTTACTAGCCCAGTGACAAAAGGCAGCCAAGCCATGAAGTAATGGAGCACACAAAGAGCTAAGCAAAAGGGGCAAAATGGTAGTTGCAGAGATACTAGCTGCACTATGACAGAGTGAGGTATGTGAACTGGAGCAAATAGAGCTGGAGGATATTATTTTTAATGCAATGCAAAATATCCAATGACAAGGAAGTAAGTTACACTTCAATGCAATAGAAGATAATTCAGACAGTAACAAAGGTCAGATGAGGAGAATCTGGGAAAAGTTGTTAAGACAGATGCCTGTGTGATGTCTTTTACCAAGYTCTTGGTTGGCTCTGAACAAAAAAATGAAGGAAAAGGAGCACATCCTTTTGGAGTATGTCGTTTGAAGGGTTACCTAGACTAGTCTAAATCTGGAGCTGATGGTTAGGAGGAAAAAAAGATACTTGCTATGACATTTAAGATTTTAATGATTATAGGGCAAGTTCAGCTTAATGACTATATCTAATCAAGGTAGCAAGTCTAGATCTAGAGTTCATTCCAGCCAACTAAGGTGTCTAAAGCACAATTTGTCCAGATGACATTAGGATTTTAAGATTGTTTAATAGCAGTCAGACTTGAATGAGTGTCCACAGGCACTGATGGGTTAGACCTCCAAAGACAAAAGCCCCTGATACACCCCAGAATTATCCTCTGTGGGGAAGTCAGAAATAGTGTCCAAAAATGAACMTGTGGAGCTTTAACAAGTGCTTTCTTGTCAGCATTGAGAGTGATGTTCCTGCATCCACCACATAAGCATAAGAAAAATAGTCCATAGAAGCATGAGGTATGAAGATAAAATGAAATGAAGGGAATGCAGTGTACATTTAGATTCTATTGTARCTTTGCTCCAAGGCCTGATGTCAGTTAATTTCATACAAATCTTTCATTAGATAGTACCATCAAAACATATAGTGAAAAATACATGCCACTACTAAAATGTTTTTTTTGTTTGTTTGTTTGTTTTGTTGCTGGCTTCCTTATCTTTTCAAGCCTGAGCTTTTGTATTTTATGTAGTGTCTGATTTAGGAGTGAGGACCAAGCACTCCAAGATTTCTTTGTCCTTCTCCTTCATTTTTTTGTATACAACAGGAAATTTGGCTCCCTTGTCAAACTATGTCTACTTAATTTATTCCAGTTGTCAGGTGAAGGTTGTCCAGCTCTATCAGGTGTTGCAGATAATGGACAGCTCTTGCTCCTGGAAGGCATGAGGGGCAGCCATAACATTAGAATTTGTGCTTGAATAACAATGCCAACATTTGATCATCTATTGCATGGACATGCCTATAGAAAATGGAGCATTTTTTTCTCTAGAGAGGGAAATTGGAGGCACAGGAATTGTCAAGGAACAAATGTTTTAAGGGGTCCAAGTTCTTAGGGCCCACTTATTGCAATAGTAAATTACACCCATGATTTTGCATCTAGAGATTGAAACATTGATTGTAAATCCAGGTGTTGTTTTCTCTCATTGCATGAATCACATTGTAATGATGTTATGCCTCTGTAGCTGGGGTGTATGGGCCAATTTGGGGTGCAAAGGAAAARGAAATGGGGCCGTCCTCTTTGTGATCTCTCTGCAGGTACTGCTATTTAAAGGAATAGGTAACAGATGCCAGGTCGGGATGCTTTGGTTCCAGCTCTCCCAATTTGAATATCAGTGACTATTACTATAGTAATTCAGTGTTGAATAAAGGCTGCTTGGCAAACTTCAGGAAGTCATTCCACCTTTCTGAGCTCCAGCTTTGCCATCTCTGAAGGAATCATGTTTTTACAGAATGTTTTTACATATCGTAAATTAGGCAGAAGATGGAAAATCTACATTAGAATAGATGAGATTTTTGATGTGAGGACTTGCTGGTACCATACTAAACTTGCCCAACATTTCTGTTTCTAAGGGTAGGATCCACATGGAGTAGCCACTCTAAGGTTCCATTGTAATTAGTGGGAAAGAAGTAGATTAATTTAGGCTGCCAATCACATCATACTTTTAAAGTTATCTACAATAGATCAGAGGAACCTCACCTTTAAAATGCTGATGATGGCTATGAAGGCAATTTAGGGTGACTAGCTCAGACACAGACATCGCAGGTGGTGAGAGCAGAGTTACCCTCAAACTGACACAGGAGAGGCTCAACAGCTTTGTGGACTTCACACGAAAGAATTCTTCCAGTTTTTCCCAGCATTCAAGACCAGAGGTATCTGACAAGGTGGAAATTAACCATCAAAAATAAAATAAGGTTTAGGCTCAGGATCAGAACAGTGTGTAGATTCAGTGCCAGAGAATAAAAGAAGCACCTGTAGAGAGACGTCTTTTGAGTCACAGATGAGTGAGGAGAAAATRATGGATGAGGGTGGCAATGAGAGAGAAATGGGTTGAATGAAGAAGTTAAATGTGTTCTTGACCACCTTCTTACTGTGGAAGTCAGCAGTGGGACTTCAAATTTAATAATCAAGTGACCTTGAAAGGGTGTTGGGATGGGACCCAGTGAAACACCAAGGAACAGAATCACAGGTTGAAATATGTGAAAATAAATGGTGCCTAGTTTATAAAAACGGGCTCCCGTTTGAAAGGGGATTGATGCCCTGTTGGAGGCTGTGGAGCAAACTGGGGGTGGGATGGAGCAGAAGAAGCAAAGATCAGCAAACTCAGTGAACAGTCAAACTGCGAACATTTGGCAGGAAGGGCAGAATTGATGAGGATCAAAACAGGGTCTATGTTTTGGACTTTGCAAAGTCAGCTGCATGGCTCAGTGAGTTCAACAGCCAAGAGGAACAGAATTATTCCCAGATCTGAAGTTGTATCTCCAAACTCTCTTTAAAGCTCAGGACATAAAGCTACACTTTTTCAAACTTCAGGGAGATCAGCCTGAGTGAAGACTGAATTAACATGATAAGGGATTCTCAGCTCCTCCAGAAGCACCCAAATCTCCTGACCCAGGACTAAACAGAATAAATAAGCCTTTGCAATAGCTACATCACATACAGTTTGAATTGTCATCCTTTGGTCGTTTGTTACTCCAGCAAATTAAAAGTCTCACAGTTTCTCCAGAAAGATTGCATTCCCATTCAGCACGCTTGTCACGGAGGCAGGAAGGGAGCCCTGCATGCCAAAGAGCAATCTAGCTTTATTAAATGAATGCATTTATAATTTTATTTTATCCTGGCTGTGCCAGCTGCCCCTATTCATGACTTCATACAGTGTCCAGAGTTTCTCATCTCAGTATCTCCTGCTTATCAATTCTTTTCTTCACATCCTACGCACTATTAAAGATTTTCATGACACATAAATCTCACATCTGTCCCTACAAACACCAAAGAACTGTTTGACTTAGCAGATGAATGCGGCATACCAGATAACACCCTAGAATATAGTCTTGTATAGTTTGTCGAGGGCATTCAGGTCAATACTGAAGAATAGTTTGAAACTTGATGAAGCACATTTTTAAAGCTTTCCTGAACCATGTCACATTTCTCAATTTCTAAGTCATTATTTTAAATCATAAATAACTAAAGCCAGCAGAAATAAAATGTTCCTGGGGAGGAAGAGTCCCATAAAGAAGAGAATGTGCTAGAAGCTGACTTAGCTCTAAACTGTTGTCTTTTCAGTTCTACCTGTGCTTTTTAATACATATAATCGTGTTACTGGCTTCGGAAGTTACACACACTTTTGTTTTAAAAGCTTTCAATGCACCTTTGACCTGTAAAAAATTAGAACAACAATACAGTTGTGTTCAGGGAGGCATTTTCTAGTTCTGAGTTTCACGCTTTACTTGCATAATGTTGCTTTCTAGATTTGTTCCCCTCATCTTTATGGATGGTTTCATTCATCTTGTGCTGTAAGACATAAGATGCATGATGTGTGTCCTTGCTGAACTGGCTCCCCTTTCTCTAACCAGTCACATCACTCTTGTTTGCTGTCACTGCACTAGCAAATGAGAGCTCCCAGGGATCTCAGAAATTTTTCTTCTGTGCTTTGCAGGCATGAAGAGATAGTGGGAATAGCAGAGACATTAATGTTATGGCCAAAGGACTGCCTTCTACCTTTCTGAGTTTCTGCTCCCAGCAATGACCCACCGAGAACCCCCATGTCTGTTCCCATTACACACAAATGGGTCACAAAGTCAATAACAGGCAGCATAATATTCTGGTTTATACTGGGTAAGTAGGATGTGGAATATGGACAATGAAATTTAGGAGAGACAAACAAGAAACAGATTGGCAAAAATAAAAAAACAACCAAAGAACTGAAAGAACAGACAACATCTGCACAAGGAAAAATATAACTACAGCTATTCAGTCAGAAAAGAAATGTTGGTAGAAAAGCAAGATTATGCCCCATCAGGGTCCCAGAAGAAGCTCAAAGAAGTTCTTTCTATTTCTTAAGACCTGTGAATACTGCCAGGGGGCACATAGAGAAGTGCTAAGCTATGAGTCAGGCAGGATCAGTTGGATGTGAAGGACCTTTTTTGTGGCCTTTAGGAGTGTCTCATCAGCTCTGCAAACAGTATCAATAATAAAAGTGGGCCTGTCATGAGCAGCAAACTTGGTGACACTGCTCAGGCTGCTGTGTTCAAACCCCATGCAGTGAATCTGAAGATTTTAAAACTTTTTTGTTTGTTTGTTTGTTTGTTTTGTTTTTTTTGTTTTTTCTTTTGGGAGTGGAGTGGGGTGGGTGGATGTTACTTCAGCTCCAGCACACTCTCTCCAATTTCTCTGGCATGTTTGCAATCTGCCTTAGACAGCCTTTAACTCCATTCTTGGGTCCCACTAGCTTACCAGAGGGTCAAAGCCCAAAGCACTAAAAGGTTTTCTGCTCCATCATTCTGTATTTTAGGTGGTAAAAGATAGCCACAGATGGGGATTTAGGGTTTGTTTGGCTGCTAGGCTGTTTGCTGAGAGGACCCTGCAGGTTGGTTCACTAAATGTGAATTAATTGGAAGGATACAAGCTACTATGTAGCTTTGAAATCAAAGCAGTCAGATCCTCTTGTGGCTTACTGATAAAAGACAGCTGAAGGAGGACAGGGAAAAGGTCAAGACAGAGAAAAGGGCAATCATTATTTAGGCTTCAAGAAAGTGTGTGGGGGCAGCACTTGGGTTACTGTGACTTGGAGAAGCTGAAGCAGCAAGGGGGCTAATCAGCCGAGCTCATTAATGGAGGAAAACAGAGGGACAGAAAGTGTGCCTGCTGCTAGGAAAGACTTCAGAGAGAAGAGTCTAGAGAGCCTGAAAAATGTCATGGTGCCACCGCTGCCATTAGCTCCCTCCCTGCCTGCCTGCAGCTGTGGGGAACCCGTCCAGAGGAGGTTCCCTAGGCTGGGAGCATCTGCTAAAGCCCTGGTCTTGGTTTGGTGAGACCATGGCCAGCTCAGTCCCATTGGAGGAAGGTGTGCAAGGTGTGCATCGTGGTGCGAAAGGCTGGGGCGCTGCTTTGTGCAGTGGGAGGGGAAGCTGATGCAGGTGCAGATTGACCGAGGACACTGGGACTGAATTCAGAGGGATCTTACTGAGCTGCTGCATGGTGAGTTAGAGGTGAAAGGGCTGCCAGCAATGCTGGGCAGTGATGTCCTCCATGTGTTTAGATCAAGAGCAGTCAAGGAAGTAGAACCATATGACCTGAAGACTACAAAACAGGAGTCAAGGATTATTCTGCAAAGGTTTCCTTCTGACCTGAATGGTTGCTCTGGGAAGCAGTAAAAGGACTCCCAAAGCTCAGTGTGGGGTGCTGCTCAATAAATAATGTTTCATCAGGGTACAGCTGGAGTGAATCAAAAAACTCAACATCCTCCTCTGCCAACACAACATCTCTTAGTCATTCTCCTTGCTCTCTGCCTGTGCTAGGGAGTGTCGTACCGAGGGTACGGATGAACATAGGGCTGAACTGTGGGTCAGAGAGACAGGGGGAAAATGTTTGAGGAACAGAAAGTCCTGGGAAGAGGAAAAAAATCGATTGAAGTGATAAGCATAAGAGAAAACAGAACATAGAAGAGTGTGAGGAGGGAAAGACAATGAGAAAGCCCAAGGGAGGTGAAAAAGCTTGGAGGGGAATGAGTGGAAATGGGAAAGTACAGAAGGCAGGAAGCCGAGATGGGAGGCAACAGAGGGAAAGAACAATATTGCTGTTTGGAAAGCAGATTTGAAAGAAACGAGGAGCAGGGGGAACATGAAACTCAGATACAAAAGAAATAAAATAGTATGAAAGTTGAGGAATGAAATGAACACAGGCAGCTTTTCAGGTATTTGTTAGCTTCTGTTAAATACTCTGAAGTCCTCCAGAAGAGACCGTATAAAACTCAGAGCACAGAAAAGTACATGTGTGTGTAGGGTGGTGTTACCCTATTTTTACTTCTCAGTCACAGTTTTAGCATCTGTGGTATCATACTCCTTATGTCATGCTCACATGGTAAACAGGTAACAAAATTATATATCTAGTTAGAAGATTTTGTATTTCATATTTTGCTAACATAACTTTCTCTTATAAGTGCTTGTTTCACTTGGTAAAAGAAGTCTGGATGACTAGATGACTAATGCTGTAGAAGTCAATGGTGAGGTGAGGCACGATGAATCCCATCCACGTTCCGAGGTTCAAGAAAAGAAGCCTTACGGTGTAGGAAATCAAGAAAGCAATAACCTGGCATGGCAGAGCAGTGGGGCCTTTCCTTTTGCACTGCACCAAAGTGCAGAGAAGGCACTGTCAGTATCATGGTGTGTGAAGTCTGAGAGAGCGTGTAGCCACAGAAATTGCATGGGCTCACTTCAGAGTTGGTATCACAAGGGCCAAAGCATTTTCTAGCAAGCAGAGAAAATATCTGTGGTGTACAGGAGGCTGGTGGGCAGAACATGTGGATCCCAAATGTCCTAAAGGAGTTTGTAACAGTTCAATTTCAACATCCAAGCAAAATAATGGGATAACAGAGAAAAAATGCAAAAGCAAGGGCTCCTCTACTGAACTTTGCCTGAGAGAGAAAACTGCCAAGAGTTGACGTGTGGAAGGAACCTTTTGTTAAAACCAATGTGTGGGTTAAGTTTGGAAAAAAAGGGGAGACCAGTAGGAGTCTGGGGGGAGGAAGGCGTGTTTTCCACATGTAATTCCAGTTGACGGCTCTGTAGAGAGGTCTTGATGAACAAGCCTGTTCAGACTTGGGAAAGGACTCGAGCCCCTACTTCTCTCAAGAGCATGGCAAAACAATGCTACTCCTTTTTCACTGAGGTCTTGCCTTCATTTCGTACCTTTTATAAATGTCTCATCAAGTAAGCTTATCCTCAGATGGCACAAGTGGCACTTTGTGAGGTGTTTGGCAGTGTCTGCTAGATTAGAAAACATATCATCATTTGGACTATGATAAGAAGTGACAAGAAAATAGGCAAGATTTCATTTACAATGTTTTTAAAGATATAAAACATTTTTTGTTAAATTGGTAAGAAAAACAACAGAAGAGAATGATCAGCCTGACTTGAAGTTCTGTGCAATATTTTATAAATCAAAACACACCATTAATTCACGTTATAAACTACAGGAGCTGATGACAAGCCCCATGAGGGAATCAATACAGACAGTGTTTTTAATAAGGTCTTGGGAATAAAATAATCATTCTTCAATGAAAAAGAAGGTGTGTGGGCAGTAGAAGAATGTGTCATGGATAACAATAGAAAAGCAAAAATAGAAGACACTGTACTGGACTCAGAGAATCAATAGCCCTAAACGTATTGTTCCTTAATTTATATTACTGGGTAATGGATAATTGGGTCAAAAAATGTCATTCCTATTTCTTTACCTCCTTTCAGGCCCCTCCGATGAGCTGAATGAATCAGAATATCAGAGGATATGCTACAAGGCCATTTGTTCCCTTACAGGTGTGTGCAGAGAACCAGAGGGTCTCACTGAGTAGGGTCTTCCCTGCAGGAACTCCTCTGGTGGACATCCTTGCCCTGTGGGATCCCATGGCACATGGCAGTCAGCCAAAGGATGAAGATGAAAAATGGGCTCCTCTTATTCCTGTTACAGCCACTGTTGACAGATTGCAGATGTTCTTATCAAGACTGCAACCGACCATCTTGTGGGAGCTATCTGTATCAGGACCCAGGACAGCCATTTCTAATTTTCTTGATTATTTCCTGAGAAGGTAACTATAGTTGGAAGCATGTGGGGAGAGGGTCTATTTCTCCAGGCTTCCTTCTCCTATGCTCCTCAAAAGAACATGAGAGTGAGAAACATGAGGAACAATGGATGTGTTGTCTGGTTGTGACTTACGGTGCTACTGCTGACACAGGGCACATACTTCTCTGTGGCCCCTGCAGTAACATCTGGTCTAGAGGTTGAACCCTGCTGAAGTCTGGTCAAAGTTTATTATAACCCTTGAAAGATCTACTTTAAGATTTTTGTGAGATTTTAGGTGACCGTGTAGGTCTTCAACTCAAGGTGTAGCTTATTTCATCACCCCCTGAAGCTACAGGCCACGTACACTTCTTTTGTTCCCAATGTACTGTTGGAGATCACTCTTGTCCAGCACAGGCTCCCAGTGGCAGTCCTTTGAGCCCAAATCTGACTTGGTTTCTAATAAAATCATGACAGTAGAACAATGTTTCAACTGCAGAAGACAGAAAAGATGCAGCCCTCTAGTTTTATCTACAAAATAATAGTGCTAACACTTGAGACAGACTTTTAATTAAAGATTTAATTAAAAATTCTGGACGTTCAGGAGCTTGGAATTCTGAATCTTTAAGAATTTGTCTCATATTAAGGGAACTTTTTAGGTTTAAATATGTGGAAAAATATTGCAGTTTTAGTATGCGCAAATGTCAATATTCCCTTGCATTCTTTAGTCATGAGAAACAGACTTTGAAATCCTATGAAAATGAATAAAAAATTAACCAGGTTTGGAAATATTAATGACCACTTGCAGTTTCTGTGAAATTTATTTGTTTGCTTGTTCACTTTCATTTTTCAGCTACTGCATGTCTGTAACGTAAATGTTTATGCTTGTGTGGAAAATACAAATAAAAACATAAAAGAAAATCAATAGATTTTAATACGTAGGGTAGGAGAAGCTGAGCAGAAGGGTAGTATTGGGAAAGACAGTAAGACGAATTCAGACCTTTTGCTGTATATTAGCCAGACACAAAAAGGACCCAACGTCTGTTGAAGATATTGATTTCACTAGATATTGGTTCAGGCCTAGAAACACTTGGTTTGATACCAAAGAAATTTAGCATGAAAGCTCACTAGAAGTCTTTGGCTTTCTCAAGACCAGTTGGCTGGCAATATTACATGTCATATTTTTTGAAGACCTGTCTTTGGGCCCGACAAAGATACAGCTCTTCATGTCCTGGGTTAATGAATGCACTCAGGTGTCCTGAGCACAGCTGGATTTCCCATTCCACATGCACATTCAAGATGTTAAAGATGGTCCCTTTCTGCTATAGGAGAAAATTAACATCTTTCACAAGGTCTTCTGAAAAGGCAGAGAGAGATAAAACAGGTCATGCTAAACAGATAACAGCGTAGTGGTTACGGCATCTCCAAGACTGTAGATAAAGGTAGTTGAAGTTTGCTGTGCTTGCATAAGTAGCAAATGAAGCTGTACTCCACTTTTCAAATGAGTGCTGACCCACTGGTTTATTGGTTCTTCTCAGGAGGAAGCAAATTTGTCCATTCTGCTCATCTTATTAGCTATTCTACTCTGCACAAAAAATAATAAAAAAAGGCCAACAATACACCCCCTTTCCCGTATTGCTAAGAGAGAAGGATTGCTTAGCTAGCTCTGTAATCCATCGGGCAGGGCATTTGCCCAGTCTGCGAGAAACACAAATTCATTTTTCTCCCTCATCTGCTACTGAATCAGTTATACAAACTGTTAAAGACATTCTACCTGGGACAGCAGTGGGTTTTTCTTCTTGGAAACAATGGAATGAAACAGAGTTAAGATTTTGTTGAGATGACATTTCTGCATCCTTATGCCTCTCAGCTCCCTTTTCTCCCATGCAACCCCCTTTCTTCTTCACCAGATATAACCAAAAAATCAGTATTTTGTCAGAATAACCTGAGGCAAAGGCATAGACCAAACTCAGCAGAACTACAGCACAGTAAAACTGAAATACTTTGTCTTCTTTGTACATGTGTTCCTGCTGTTTGTTTGATTGCTTTTACATTAGTACAACAAAAGTGTATAGTTTCAGGGAAAAAAAGGTTTATAATGGAAAAATTGTCCAAATTCAAAGATACAGTTAAAAATCTTGTTTGTTGCCTTCAGAAACACAAATGTCTCAAAAGAAATCAGAATTTTAAATAATATAGAGGGTTCAAATACTGTCATTTGTAAAAAACTTGTAAAATGGACTTGTTCTGAGTTTTTAACCAGTTCTTTATTCTTCATACCTGATTCACAGGGACCTTACTGCTGTCTTGAGAGGAACATCTTGAATTTCAGGAGTTGAAATATCCATGCCTTAAAATAGCACAGAACATTTTTTCCTGCAGACTCCCCAGAATTGGTACTAGACAGCTATTTTTATGCCACCAGATTTGCCAGCTCATCCTCCACTTTCTCAGTCAGTTTGTTGGTATTCTCAGAAAGCCCTGACACCAACTGAGTCATTATAGGGAGGTCTGAATTACCCAAACCCTCCAGTGTCCTTTCGGTAGACCCTGTCACTTCCCTAGCATGAGTGTCTAGGGTTTCTGTGCTGCAGGAGCAGGGACCTTCCTGCTGTTTCTGCCAGGCAGTGGAGAGCTCTGACACCACCCCCCCCCCCCCTTTGCAGAACTTCATGCTTTATTTAGAAGACAAGCATTTTAACTGGTACATTTGTTTGAGGACTCAGTTTGATGAGCTTGAGCTCCAAACACACTTTCCTCAGCTGCTCATATCTTCTGCTTTACCCAGAGAATCTGAAATCACGTGGTGGGAGTGACTCTTCCTGTTATTTTGGGAGATCAGTCATAGGTTACCAGCATTTGCCAACCACTTGGCAACTTAGCTGTTTGGCCTAGCACTCTGAGTGGATTGCCACTGGAAATGGGATTAACCATATAAAGATTCAGAGCAATCACCTAGCAGTGTGTGGCTTGAGAGCTTCAGAGTGAGACTTCCCTGTGAAGAATGACTGAGTATGTGAAAAGCAGATGGAAAAGCTCATTATTCTTCAAGAAGATGGCATCCCACACAGTTTATGCTATGCAAGGATGAGGAGCTTGATGGAGCAGCCAGCTGTGAATATGGAGCTGGAATATGTCATTCAGAAAAGTAAGGACTGGATCAAATTAAAAGAGCTGATAAAGGCATCATCCTTCTCATCTCCTTCCAGCTTCCAGAACCTTTTACAGGGAAGATGGCTCACAATCTCCATTTTCAAGAAAACCCAAGGGGGGCATTATCTTGCTCAGGCTGCACTGAAAGAGAGAGCTTTTGGAAAATCTGCAAGTGCAGAAGGATATTTTCGTGTAATTACCTCTTCAGTTTCCAGTTGTGCAAAAAATATATGCAGTACAAATCCATATTGTGTGGCCTTCAGTGAGCAGCACACATGAAAAATGAAACATTTCTTAAAAGTGTATAATCGATGAGTATGTTTCTGCCAATCAGTTGAGCTGCCTTTAACATCAATGGTAGCTGAAGGTTCTCAGAGTTCATAAAGGTCAGCAGGCACTTGGCAGAAGTGATTTGGAAAGGACCAGTCTCCAGGCTTGGGCCTTTGTGTATTTTTGTAATGGTATTTGATATTCTTCCACTGATTCAAGGACTAGGATAATAATTCTCCAAGATGAAGTGTTCTCTGCTCTTTTAAGTTTCCCTTCCTGTGTTACCCCTATTCCTAGACAGTCTGTGTAGCATATCCTGAAGGGATGTGCAACATGCAAAGCTCTTTGTTTATTTGGTATGAAGGTTCCTAGGCTGCTGTGAAATCTTTTCCAAAAGTCTTTTATTCAAATAACACCACTTTTCCCTCTGTTCCTAATGTGAAAGTGACGCATTTTGGCTTTATCTTCTCTTTTGTTATGCTTGTAATGATACCTTAACTGGATGAAATTTCTCTATACTTCCTGGCTCTGTGAAAGCCATTGACGTACCAACATATACCATATTGAGTATTGTCAACTGGGAGGCAAGAGAGTTCAAGGAACCAGTTCCCCAAACCCCCCAAGTACTCAAAAAATCTAAATTTAAAATAATTTTGCTAAACAATTTAATTGTTGAAAACAGTGAGCAAATAAAAAGAAAGTAAATATTGCATCAAAGAATGCACATGCAGAGTAATTTAACAGAACAAAAACAGTCTTAGTAGTAAAATTCATATACATTTTAAGGTCTTGAAACACAGGCCAGCTTATGAGGGATAAATCTTGCCCAGGCATTAGATTTTAAGCACAAAGTAGCAAGGTTTCATTTTACCCGCAAGTAAGAACTTCAGCCTGAGCTTGAGTGCAAGGCCAAAAGAGCATTACTCCAGGGCAAAGACCTTCTTTTACCTAATCACCAGTATAACTGTGGTAGTATACTAAATGCTCTATAAAATTACCTTGCAAATATAGAAACTGGAAATGTTTAACCTTGCCTCCAGACAGACTAGATCTAACTTTTAACCTCCGTTTTGTACCCAGTGGTGATGATATTCACTAGTGAGTCCTTGCTGAGAAGGTGAAAAGCTCTTCTCCTCCATAGCCCCTTGTCTGTGGCCTGTGCCTTACCTTGTAAAACCATAACTTACACGTTTGCTGAGCCGCTTAGAGTCTGCAAAAGTTTACTAGTGTTACCATATCACCTCTTTAAAATGGCCTTCTCTAAATGCATTTGTTACTTGCTTTTTAGGCCAGGAGCTGTCTTCTTTTGTGTGTATACAGCCCCTAATGCCACAGGGTTCCTGGGCACCACTGATGATTTACGATTGCTAACACAGCTAAAAATAACCTGATCAGGGTGGAACTCTGCTTCATTGCACCCACCTGCAAGCAGCTCAGGTGCCCAACCTGGGACCACAGGCTTATTCAGGTTGCCTCAGAGTCAAAAGAGAGAGAGGCGCATCACCAGAAAGGAGCTCAAATCACCCTGCAGAGGAGATATCTTGCTCTTATAACACTGTAGGACTGAGAACACCTGGCTTCCTGGCTTAGGTACCTTGCTTAGCTGCTTAGCAGAAAGGAATGAACCTGATCCTACACCTCCCACAGAGTAACCCCATGTGTCAGGACTTCTGCTGTACTGGGAGTTTTTTCCCTGCAAGGTGGTGGTTCATTCCAGGAAATAAGAAGGAAATTCAGTCATGGACTGGATCATATTTCAAAGTATTTTAACACAATGTTCACTATTTGTACAGGCTTTTGATGTGAATATTGAGTGCATGACGCATTTATCATAGCAACTAAGGAACTATCGTAAGAACAGACTGCAGGGTGAGTCCAAAAACAGAGGAGGGTTGAGCAATATCTATTTGTCATGTCTGTGAACAGGCAACTAATACAGCACAGTTTGCTAAGCTGCAGTAATATGTTTGTGTGACTAAGAATGAGTTCAAGATTGCTGTAAAAACTAACAAGCAACTCGTGATGGTAATCCAAATGCAACATTGAGTGCTGCTGAACCAAAAGCAACGTCCTAAGTTAGCGTGAGGACAGGGCAAATATATGGAGTATCAGTCATTTCCCATGCATAGCAGTATAATGATACTCTTTACCTGTGTTTAGGTTAAAATTAGTATTGTTAAGACTCTTTCAGCCCAGCAAGAAACTCAATACGCATCACTGAACTTGTGGGCTCCAGGCTTGCTGGTGTACCAGCATCTGTGATCTCTGTGTGTCCTGTGGTTATAAGGGCCTTGTAGCATTAGGCTTCTTCAGAGGAGAAAATTCACCATTACAGACAGTCACCTATAATTAAACTTTGCAGACCAAAAGTTTAAACAATGAAGAGAACAAGTGATCCACCCAAATACAACATTTTTTTTCTGGAATGGCTGTTACCCTCACAAACAGACTTAGCCATAATGGGAAAATTATCTTGCAAATGTCTAATAAGATTACATGTATTTAAATTTATACTGTATTTAATTTAGCTTTGCTCAGAACTATTGTTGTGAGTCATTAAAAAGGTACTTATACGTGGGAAATATTTTGTATAATTAAAAGAGCCAATAATGCAAAACCCACAAGTCCCAAACTCCCTTGCAGCTTCAAGCCAAGTCCGTGTCTTATGGTGAATATTTCCATGCTAGTAAAACATGACATTACCCTTAGAGAGTTGCAAATTAGCAAATTTCTCCCAAAGGTTTCCTCCATAGAAGCTTGAACAGTGAGCCAATCAGTCATACTGCAGCTGGCATCATTAGCAGTAGCTAATGCCATCACCAGTGGGTACAGTTTTACAACAAACTTTCCATTTTGATCCTGAAGGGTAGGTACTAGCTTAATTTGCAATGATACGTATTTCCCAGCAACAATCAAGTGCTAATTAGACAGTGGCATCACTGATAAAGAGTTTAAAGGAGCTGGTCCTGCTCTGCTGGCCCATTTACCTGTCCTTGTAGCCTGAAAGGTATTCGTGTTACAGACAAGGGAATTCTTGTTGTGCAGTGCAGAATGCTGACTCCAAGGCAACAGCACAGATTTGTTTCAGCATTTTCTATTAAAAAGTCCTATTTATGTTTTACTTCTACCATTTTCCAAGAAAATTGAACAGGTAGATTTCTTTTCATGTTAGGCATAATTCTCCTTCCAGACTTTCATCATACAGTCCTATACACTCTTCTATGCAGCTAGAAAATGGGGTTTGGTATTTAAACTCAAACCAAAGATCTGACTGCTTCTGGTAAGGACTTTCACAGAATCCAGTACCAGATGCTTCAGAAAAACAGAGGCAAAAATACTGAATAATACAGTCGTAAGAAAACTGTCCTCTTCAAGTCTGTGTATGTCATACATATGCACAATGTATATAAATAGATCAGTGTAATTCTGTCACATAAATAATGGTTATACAGAAAACCTCATCTATATAATTGCAGTCGTT
This sequence comes from Oceanodroma leucorhoa, assembly GCA_030449065.1. Lineage (NCBI taxonomy): Eukaryota > Metazoa > Chordata > Aves > Procellariiformes > Oceanodroma > Oceanodroma leucorhoa. The sequence continues at coordinate 6,320,369 of JASVER010000054.1, read as the reverse complement.
GTTATCTCGTAAACTGATAATTCTGTTTTCAATTTCATACAAGTCTTGGCCTTCAGAATAATTTGTGGGAATGTGTTACCCTTTTTAATTACGCTTTGTATTTGAAAGTATTTAATTAATTTAATTAATTAAGATTTTAAAATGTGTCACCTTTTAGTTCCAAAACACAGTGACATAGAGATGTGGATTTTAACATTTGCAGGTTTTGAACTTGGATCTTTGTCTTGCTGGTGAGCATTTTCACCATGAGGATGCTATGTAGAAGTATATAAACCACCAAATACCACCATCTCTGTGACCCATTGTAGTTTGCTGAAAGGGCTGCTCCTGTTGGAATGTGTGAAACAAGCTCAAAGCCTCACCATGACTCTGGGCATGAGAAGAAAGGTGGGGAAACCCAGTGTACTTTCCTCTGTCACTAAATTGTGTTTGCATCCGCGGTGCTCAGGTTGTGGCTTCCCCATGGGAAGGGAGCTGGGTGAAATGTGCCGAGATCTGGCTTTTGCACAGATGGTGATGCCCGAGCTCTCCTGAATTTGCAGCTGTCTGGAGGGAGCGGTTAGCCAATGCCTCCTGATCGCCCAGAGCTCAGGCCTGATGAGGAAATACCCACAGACAAATTCACGCACCTCCTGAAGCTGAAGCTGGCTCTCCATAGAGGCACTCACGGTGTCATGCAAGACAGCCAAGAGCAAACCCAGAGTAAGCCCTTGCTCAATTCTAGGCCACTAAGCTTTTCGGTTTGTCAATAAAAAACATTAAAACAAGATGATGAAAGGCACTTGGGAGCAACTGTGGCTCACATGATTCACAAAGTGTTTTCTAATTAATGCCATCTTATTGGTGAGGAGGCATGTGCCACTTCAGACAGGAGTTATGATGCCTCTGAGGTACAACCCAGCAGGTGCCGCAGCCCAGGCTGGCTACTCAACGGCAGATTAAAAGGTACATCTTCAGAGCAAAATATGTGTACATCTTAGAACAGTTGTGAACCCTACTTACTAATGAATGACCCTGTTTTACATAGGAAAAAATGGGGAAAGTTAGACTTAATTAGAATAAATTGCACTAGTTCATATATTTGTAGAGATATGTTTCTCTTTGCAGGTGAATCAGCTTTAGAGAGGGAAGTTTCCTACTGGTCAGTTATCTATCTGCCAAAATCCACTGAACTGTACTTTCTCTGGGTGTTTTATTAAATAATTTGTGTGTACACAGAGAAGATTCTCTTAAATGCTGCAGATGCTTTGAAAGATAATCCTGCTGGAAACTCCATATATACTGAATGTAAAACCTCATCGAGACTGAAAAAGCTTCCAGAAGTCCCACAACGCAATTTCAGCTACATCTGTGCTATCCTACTGATTGCTACTATCCTTTATTTTAAAAAGTTTTAAAGATATCTTCCAAACATTTGTTTCCAGAAATTCAAAAAAATTGTGATGCTGTGACCTAATTTTCTGAAAATGTCTTTTTCACTTTTCTTCCAAGCTCTCCTTATCTGCAGAGGTGCCTAATATCCAAAATGTTGGTGTCCAGATGACCGAAAAATGTAATGAGGGTTAAACTGCTATTTGGTTTCTTGTACTATTGATAGCCTTTTAGGAAACCAGAGAGATGTTGTACAGTATTTTTCAACCCTTTTCCTCAGAAATACAAGCAGAGTCATAATCCTTAAATTTTGTTTATCACCAATGAATCCTCTGAGCCTATAAAAATAAATGCTCTTCATGCTCTACACTATATTTTAAGAGATCTATTCTCAGTTTCTGCCTCTTCTCCTGTTACCCCTTAATTTCTTCTRCTACTTACATAAAAGAAAGCAACAGTCCTTCATTACCCTTTCCCACCCCTACACAGAGTCTGAAATTCCCTTGGTAAAAAAACCCAAAAAACAAAGCATGATTAATTCTGTAATAGAAATAAAACAAGGCTAAGTGCTAATCTGCCAAACTGTGTTAGCTTTTGCCTTCTCCCTGTGTGCTTTTTCTATTATAAGGTCTTTGAAAGCAGAACAATGACTTCCAGTGTGTTTGTTCAGCACGTAATACAATGAGATATTGATCATCAAGAGTAATTCTGGACACCAACATAACATCAGGCAGCTGCTAAAGAAGGTCTTTCCTGAGCATCGTTGTTCGTATTGGTTCTAAGGTCTGACCAGGAATTTTTAATCTTCCAGTGCCCTCACACAGTTCATGAGTTGCACTACAAGTCCTTCATGTTGGGGTAATCCAGACTGTTTCTTCTCCATACTCTTTTTCCCTCGTTCATTGTTCAAAATCTTTTAATAAACTGGTTTTGACCTGATGACCCAGTTATTTATCATAACTATTAATAATCCCAGGTGGTACAACTGTCCTAGAATAATCAAATCACATGGTGCAGAGCTTCATACTCCATGACTATTTCAAGATGCTGGACAAGAACTAGGTAGTTGAACACAAACTTATATTTTTCATCCAGTGACTCTCCCATAATTACAGGAACTTTATCTTTTAGAAATTTTACCTACTGCAACCAAATCAGCAAGCAACAATAGTAAAGAACAGGATTTTTTTCATATTATAGTTGGACATCTGCAGTTGCAGAAATGCCCCACTTCATGTTCAGTAAATCAGTGAAACCTAATGCTAGTGCAATGAAGTTAAACGAAATATTCATCAGTTTCTCATGTTTAAATAGGTTTGTCATCTGATGTTACATGGGGACAGATGACACTGACTACTATGGCACCCTGAAAACATCTGCTAATTAACGTTACTGCAGTAAAGGTGGGTAGCGGATTAAATTCTCTGCAATTAAGACTCCAGCTATTGTATAGGAAAGTGAGAAAAGTTTGTGTGAGGTTTAGCTCTGAATGACAGTGGAGAGCCCTCACCAACTCTAATAGTGTTTTTGTCATGAGATGCTGTGGTAATGATATGCAGTTTGTGGGTGAGACTTGATTTAACGGAAGGAAGGAAACTATCAGAGTCCCCCATGGTGGGCACCTGTGTGAAGGGATATATCACAGCTGTAACTCAGCCCCAGTTCTACCCTCCACTGTGCCACAGACTCCAGAGGGATGTGCCTCGACTTGTCAAAGAGGCATTTCTGAGGAATATGGACTGAATGACAGCCAATATCTTAAATTTGGAAAGACCTCTCCCAAAGACAAGGCCTTTAGAGAATCTGTGCAAGGGTAAACAACAATAAAGATCATTGGCTAAAGATCTGGAAAGGAGCAGATGACAGGCACCAGACTTTAAAGGATCTGAGCAAGAGAAGCTGCTTGGATTCCTTACAAAGGCAATGACAGATGGGGTGGTTAAAGAGAGGGGTAGGTTCTTCTGGAAAGGCAAAGTTATGAAATACTTTTTAAAAATGAAAACATAAAAAGTGAGGAAGGGGGGAAGGCAACTATTTCCAAAGTCTGGATGGGTCAGATAACCTCATGCTGAGCACAAACCTTTTGAGGCTCAGTATTTTCTTCAGCTTCTCCAGGTCTTCCAAATGGTAACATGGTAATGGTGACCTGGGGGGCTACACARTCTTGTCTTTCCCCTCTCTTATGAGAGACATCCCCAGACTGCATTTAAATACAACATTTTGGCTCAGACTCTCTTTCATGCACCCCTGAAAATAAAGGGCAAGGCCAGTATCTGTTCTTACACTGATTATCTGCCTTGCTGAGACTAACTCACACTGACTAACATTTATTTGCTCATGCCCATAGCCTTGAAGGCCTCAAAGCTAACCCAGTACTGAACAAGGCTCACATTGCAGAATTGGACTYTCATCCTTAAGGACCTATTTTTGTTTAGGATATCAGGGAAACAGTCATCTCTTCCTTTCCTAAAGATTCAAGAACTTCCAATCTGTTTTTTCAGCAACACAAGTATGAAACAGCTCCTCCAGCTATGCAGACATGTCATTCTGCTGCTGTCATAAATTTATCATAAATTTATGTATCATAAATTTAACTAGACATAGAGTGATGTGATCATGGTCGTGCTGACTTGTGTAATCTTATCATGAGCCTCCCTGATATTTGATATTTTTATTAGGACTCCAAACTATTTTTAGAGAGATTTTTTTTTTAATACTAGTCCTGCATTTTTTGAGTGCAGTTTATGCTTTTCAAATAATCAATATTGTGATAACCACATTGATGAGAAAGCTTCCAGAAGGTATCAATTAGAAGCAAAATAGAATTTTGATGACGCAGAGGCTGTGTTAGTCCTCAGGAGACAGTTAATGCCCTGTTGACTTCTACTGATCAAAAAGCCTAAGCTAAATGCCATATTACCTAGCTTGAATTGTGGGCAGTGTGATGTGAAATCATTACAAACCCGCGTACTTCAGCTGGTACAGGTGAGCAAGTGGGTCCACTTCTTCAACATGATCTTTCCATAACATCAAGAAAACTTCTAAGCAGATTTCCCTCCTTCAGTACACTCTGAAATTATTGTAGAAAGGAAAAGAGTGTGAGGCTGGAATAGGCATATCGTTCTCCAATGCTATAGCTGGAACACTGAAAAAGTTGCCTGATCAAAAGAGATCTTGAAAAGCAGAGGTGACAAGTGCCCTGATTGTCTATAAAATGCATACTTATACAAGCCCAGGGAAAAAAAAAAACAAAAAAAAGATTAATCCAAACTGAAGTTCTTTCTCTTGCATCCTGTTCCCTGGCTTGTTCCAATAAAACAGAATTGCCACCTTTGGCAATTTTTGTTAGAATTTTGCAAGACCTCATCTTGACTTGGTAGGTCTGTTTTGATAAGTAGCTATCCACAGGATTTTGCTGGATAAAAATTGCAGTGGCTGCCAGTAAAACTTAGCAGGTCAATATCCCATGAAATTGGTGGTGTAACCAGCAATACTGTGGGCAAATGCTGATGTTCTAGTGTGGGGCACTGTCTCCCATTCTCAAAAACCAGAACACAAAGTAGTCACCTTCCAGAATTCACAATGAAAGGATAGAGGAATTTGGCTCCTCAGCAAAGCAGAGTTGTTTGCTATAAAATGCATACCCGTTAGACACAGTAAAGAATTTCCAGGGTAGCAAAACAAAAAATGCAGAACCCTTGTGGTGTGGTTGACAGAAAACACTTTAGCAAAAGATCTTCTGAACCCAGATGTCCTCACAATCACCACTTTCTGCAGCAAAGGGAAAGGCAAATGCATTTACAGAGCAGAATAGGTGGGTGAAAGCTACAGGACATTGCTTTCCCCGTGTTATAGCACACCCCTCTGTACCTACCCCAGCACAGAGAAACTAAAATATTTGTAAAAAGGTGGTTAGAGGAAACAAATTAAAAGCAGCCATTCTCTGCAATATATTGTTTGTAACAGTCATTCACAAATTAACTGGCAACTTCATGTTATTTTCATGCTGCTCTTTGCAATATTAAGTCCCACTCTGGCTTCTCCTTCCCTGGGTGATGTAGTAAATGTCCAACCATAGGACAGTTGTCAATCAAAGCACACACCTTCAAGGTTGAGGGAGAAGATGCTGCTGAGGTCTTGACCTGTCACAGAGATGTCCTGAGATCTGGTCCAGGATTTCCAGTGTCTTCTCAGGCTCTGCTGGACTGTGGAAGCCAGGCCTGTGCTTCTGCTCTGCCACTATTTAATCCTCCTCCCAACTTGGAATAGAAACCTCAGCTTGAGTCACTAGAGCTGTCCATCCTCTACTTGTCTGAGCTGAAACAGCAAAGAAACAGGGAGGGAATATCCAGCTGTGAGGAATGCAGAAGACAATGCTGAGAAGTTTTCACTTATAAAAAATGAACACCAGCAGTTCAGATCCTGTGATTAAAATCTGAAAGTAGACAATGATACCCTTTGAAGCAAAATGGTAGATTTCTGAGTCAGCAAAGGTGAGGAAGATACCTGCACTTAGGGAGACTGATGAAAACTTCCCCAGCCCCAGTTGATGGGGAGGAGCCCTTTCATACCAGGGCCTCAGTGTACAATGATGGTCACTGGCTGCTGCCAGTGCTGTACCTTTGGTCACAAACAGGAATGCACTTTCCCAGTGGTGCTGTCACAGGACCTGGCTGGGCTCCCTTTTCTGGATCCTCTTCCAGCGTTCAAAGGAGAGTGCTTTCAAATGCCTGACCGTGCTGCTCATGGAGTGGGGCTCTGCAATCCTCCCTTTTTGACAAGATCTCAGGTTGCGACCATGCTGCTCATGGAGTGGGGCTCTGTGATCCTCCCTTTTTGACAAGATCTCAGGTTGCGACCATGCTGCTCATGGAGTGGGGCTCTGCGATCCTCCCTTTTTGACAAGATTTCAGGTTGCAACCATGCTGCATACCAGGCCAAAGAACCTGGAAGTCTGTCTGCACTGAGTTTTCTTCCAGGAATCTGTCAATATAAATGGCATTGGGCTTACTCAAAACCAAGCACGGTTTATCTGCCAAGAGGAACACAGAGAGATGAACCTGTAATAGGAAATCAATGCAAGTTCTGTCTAATGTCACATTTTGCCTTTCCACAAGCTTCTTGGTGAATGTGTGCTGAGCTTGGGTGTTCTCTCACCTTCCAAGGGGCAAGTTTGTGCCTTCTTTACCTACAAATCTTGATGCCATCAGCCTTGAACAGCTGTCAGCTTCCAGCTTCTTTTGTGCAAGGACTACTGTAGCTGAACAGTTTCTTTGATCCCTACAGTCTCTCTTCAAGAATGGTTTCATAACTATTGTCCTGTCTATTGTATTTGTTAGTTCTGCTCTATAGACTGTCTTTGATATAACTCCATTGCACTTTGAGGAATGTGGTGGGTTTGCATGTGGAACCACATTACAACATCATTCTTGGTCTGGTAGGAAATGGTAGAAAAGGGCATTAGAACAATACCAAACCACTACAAAGACTGCAGAGGCCGCATCTGATCTGCACGAATGTTAAGCTGAACAAGGACCATATAGGTTATAAGGCTGTGACTTGTTCAGCAGAAAACTAAACCAAAATACGACTGGCCTGGACGGGAAAGAACCATGGTGCCTTGAAAGCTGGCAGGTATCAGATAAAGCAAACCTAAAATCTCTTTGTGGTCTGGTCTTATGAAAATGATGTTGTGCCTATGTCTGGTGACAAATCATGGTTGCAAACAGCATGGCACAGGTGGTCTACCTGAGGCCACAAGACAAATTCCAGGGACACACACATTACAGAACATGTAGGTTGCTCCCATCATCAAACTTTAAAGGGGATGGAGATAAGAATCAACAATGTATTGGTTTGCTTGAGAATCTCAGACAAACAATATGCACAAAAGGGCTGAGGCAACTGAGCCCTAGTGCATGGCACAGCCAGGGACATTTCCAGTGCTGCCTTTAACAGTGGTAGTGGTACCCCCAGAGGGAAGCATGCTGGTTTATCCAACGGTGAAGGGAGGCTTACAGAGTAATTAACCATTGCTTTCTTTAGTATGGCATGTTTAATCTCCCTATTATGATTATTATTCAAATATGAGGCTTGGGAAAGCAAATGTGGGGAAGTGCTCTCAGAAAAGCTCATGTTCAGTGCCCTCAGTGCTGACTGTTTTGTTCTGCAAATGGTCTTTGTCGGAAGTTCATGTGGATCTACAGAATCCATGCGTGGTCCCCACCCTCATACTGCATGCCAGACAGGTGTCCTGGCTATTTTCCTTGACTGTTTCATCAGTTCAGCTAGCTTTTTCTTTCAGGCTATGCTGGATGCCACATAATGGTGTGACTAATTGAAGTTGTTTCTTTCCCTCCTCCTCCTCCAGATCTCTTGATTAATATTTTGTTGTATACTTTAATTAGCACATTTCTGGCTTCTGGCTGCTTGTATCTCTTAGAGCTTTCTAAAGAGATACTAGTAAAACTTTACACATTGTATTATGACAAATATTGAAGACACAAACTCCTTACTACGTTTGTAATTATATCATGCCCACAGAATTCTATTAAAAACTCAGCATGACACTGCAGATGGTGAAATGGGGAATGGGCTGCTTCCTGTATGCATGGAATTAATTCTGGTAAATCCCATCATCATCGTGTTACAAAGTTAGACCATTAAAAGGAAAATAGCAATTGTTAGCCTTTCTAATACAGTTTGTATTTTCCAGGGGTTTTATTTTAGTGGCTCAGCTTTCTGCCTACTGAATCATGCTCTCAAATGGGGTTTATATACAAAGACACAGAGGAAACCAGCTCTGCCATTAGTTTTTCCATGAAAAACATCCATATCAGCTGTAAGAAACAGCCTTTATAATTTCTTTTAAAGAAGTTTAAGATGTCTTCAACTTCTGCTTTTGGTCTTACATGCATGTAAAATTATCCCCACTGTGACCCAAGACATCTTCACAATGGATGGGAAAGTTGCAAGTTTTACCCAGTTTTAAAGAGGGTTAGGAGGAAGATAGGATCCCAGACTTGGCAATCCATAGTCTTCTCATTAGAAGCAATAAAGCCTGCTGCAATTTTGTGCCTATTGATGTGAATCAGATGAAAAGGGGCTCCTTCGAGACTCTGTGAATATGGCTACATAAAAAAGTGCCTACTTTAAGCTCTTTGCATACATTTTGCTTTCTGTTGGGGGGACAGAACACTACTACTACAAATTTTTGTGATACAACCACTTTTCTTGACTTAAAACTATTGCTTTCACATTTCAGATTGCTAGTAAAAATTCACATTTTCTGGTAAAGGGTAAATTTCCTATGTTTTCTGTGGGGATCTGGCTATACAACTTCTATTAATATTGGAATGAACCTGTGTAGCTAAATCCCTGTGAGCAAAAATGCCTCTTTCATATGCCAAGACTTGGCAAATTAATTTAATTTCCACAAATAGAGAAGGCAATGACGCAGAAAGACAATAGGCTAAAAGTCCACTCTTCTGGGCATGTGATCCTTGAATGAATACTTATTTATTTTATTTATTTATTTTTAATAGAGTTTCAGGCTTCAAGTATTGCATCGCTTGCCTGGAACAGCGATTATGGGAACTGAGATTTTACCAACATCAATGACAATAATATAAACCATCCACATTTATAAAAGAAGACAGACATCAGTAAGTGAAACAAGTATGCATGTGCTCTTCCTGCTGAATAAAGCCTGGTTTTGAGAAAAGATGCTTGGATACTGCACAATAATCATCTGTCTTTCTATAAAGGCTGTCACTCTGTGTCTTATAAAAATTAAATAAAGCAGACATGTAGAGCCAGATGGTTATTTCCTGTTATTAAAGCTTTAAGGGACAAATTAATCTCTATTGTAAATCCATTGACTTCAACAGGGTCTCTATTGACTTGAGTGAAATTACATTGCAGATGATTTGGATGTGGGTTCTGGAGGATGGGGACCATTTAGGGAGTCATCTGTGTACAACTTCTGCATTACACTTAACTGTCGTGAATGGTCTGTATATTTGGATACGACTTCATCACGTAGTTCCTTGTACTACTAATGCAGCAGATTTGCACTATACCATGGAGCACGGTGCTTGGCTTTTAGAAATAGCATAGCAGGCATAACTGGAATAAACAGCTTCGGTGTTGAACCAGCATTAAAGTGTTGCTGGATTTGGAGCAAGTTCAAATATCTTTGTGGAATTGCATAGTGCAGATGTACCCCAAGTCTCATAGTTGTCTTTTACTCTATTCTTACCTCCCTTTTTCACTTGTGCATCCATTCAGTAAAAGTCATTGCTTAAGTGCTATGAACACCCGAGTCAGTCCTGCAACAGCAGATCAAAGGAGGAAGCAGCTTCATCTTACCACTGAAGCAGGTCGCTGTGCTACCACATCCTAGCCCCACTCACCTGCACTGTCGTGTGGACTGGGAAGACTGGAAGGACTGGAAAGAAGAATAGACAGAGGCTTTGAAGGAAGCAGGTACTGTCTGACTGGTTAAGAGATACTTAAGGACAAAAGTACTTCCTTTTTGGGGAAGAGGAATCTGTCTCGCTGCTAATACTAAGGGTGGGATTATGTGAAATTCAAGTGTCTAAAAATTGCACATCTAGTATAAGACAACCATAATCTCTTCAGACAATGGAGGCAGGCACCTCCTGTGCCTAATGTATTCCATCATAAAGCCTGTGTCTGAGGAAAATGGGATGAATTGCTCTTGGAGACAGCTCTCTAACTCCATGGACTGTAGGGGCAACCTGCCTTTCCAGCACTGGCTGTAAAGAGAGTGAGATGAATCTAGGTCGGTCTGGACAAGATCATTCCAGGCAGAATGTTACAATTTAGTACAAGCCTCTTAAACAACCTTTTGAAATGATACTGTTTGTTCAAAAACAGTGAGAAAACAGATGCAGATGTTTCCTGTAGTTCATGCATCTTTATACCTGCTGCTTATATGTTAAGGAGATTAAAAAGAACATTTACAAAGTTAGCAATCTGTGTGGCTCTTCTGGTAATTTTAGGTAAACCTACCCACCACTTCAAAGCACTCAAATAAAGATAGCAGGTTTCCTCAAAGCATACTTAGCTCACAAGGATGGTTTTGGGCTCCTAGGCTTGCTCAAGACGTAGTAGGAAGGAGCAGTGCTGATCTGGATTGAAACTTAGCAACACCTTAGGCATTAAATACACAATAAATGTGACACTTGGTCTCACACCTAGAGGTGTAGCCTCTAGGCTTAAGTATTGAAACTGTGCCCTTGAGTGGAAAAAAATTTACAGTCATTGGGCCATGAAAAATCCACGTATGGGACAATATCTTTGCAGTCCAGTGATTAGAGCACAAGTGAGCGCTGTGTATTTGAGTCTTTTCACAGTAGAAGAGGGGGTTTAACTGTTTTTTACTGTTCCCTTGATGGCTGCCTGACATATCCATTATCATATAAAATGGGAGCAGCTCCTTCTTCAAATACACCTTAAAGAAAACAGTGAGTCCTGACCAACTTGTTAGAAGAAAGACTACAGTCAACTATTTTCAGTCCTCTCAATCCCAGATGTGTAGAAGGTATTCTCCAAGGCCTTGAAAGGTACATCTGAAGTATTGTCCCTGCTCTCAACATTTTTATTTTTTTTTGTCTATACCTTTGGGTTGTGCTATGCTCTGCTTGCTTGTCTCTGTAGACATTCCCAGAACAACTGGACTGGGTATTATGTAGCCCAGTTTAAGGACCCTCCCTCTCTTCATACCTTGTAGTAGGAAATTTGGACTTGTGAGTCCCAGCACCAGACACAGGTGCCTACAAGAGACTGCATTTGTCCCCCCAAACCATCACTGTCACTCAACCTTTTGTTCCCAAATATGAGCATGGTTTCCACCAGCTGGGTTCAAGCAGTCAGGGCTGCAAACACTCAAGCCAATGTTAATAAGATGACTCAGCAGTGCTGAAATGAACACGACACAGGCTTTCCTGAGCAATGAAATACTGCCTGGGATATTCAGCTGTCACCTGGCATGGAAAAAGCACAGCCATTCTGCAGAGACAAAGAGTGTCTTTGAACCAGATCCTTCAGGCTGGGTCCACGAGGGAGCCATGGCATCACACTGAGCATTTCCTACCCAACAACAGGCTGCCCTGCTGCTTGCGGTTCATCATAGGCCGAGGTACTTATGCAAAGAATTGGACACCCTTGCCTAGGACTCCTAAAATCACAGATGAGTAAGAAGCCTTCAAGATAGCCTGGGAACCATGCCAACTACAAGGACCCTGCCTCATGCCCAACTCTCACAGTCAACTGGTCACCTATACCTGTTGTAGAGACAGGAGCTTGTCACCTTTTGAGCTTCTCAACTGTGAACTACCTCTTTGAGTCTGCAGGTAAACACAGTCAATCTTGTCTTGCAGAAACCAGGGGCAAGTGCATTATAGCTGGCAATCTGGTAGCAAGGGGACTCCCAGGGCATGTTCAGAAATGCCACTATGGGTGGTGGGCATGTTCAGAAATCCTACTATGGGTGGTAGTTCAAAGGAAGGTCCCAAATCCAGCTGACATCCCATCAGAGGGTAGTAATCACAAAGGCTTAGCCTTTCTCAAGCTCTTCTTCTGAAACTGTGCCATCTTTTGTCTAATCGTTAAATATTAAGAGAATAAAGGGCATGAAGTTTATTTTCCTGTGAGCTGGGGAACTGATGTAAAGATTTTGCTGGTTTTACATATGCCAACTAACCAGAATTTAAAATACTTCAGCACTAGTAGCTTCTTAGCAGGGGTTTTGGAGAACCATAAGGTTCGAAGAGCTATGTGCACCTAGTACAGTCTTATGCTCTGCTAATTCTACTCTGCTGATGTGACAAGAAATGCTATTGAAGGATGAGCTGTACAGCTTTGACCAGCAGGCAACAAGCAAATCCCAGCACTGCAGACTGAGGAGTTAGCTGTAGTTGTCAAACGCTGGGGCTTTTTCCTCATGAAATTCAAATATCAGGGATGTTAAAATAAATCAGATAGTGAAAGGATTCCAGAGAAAAAGGATCCCAGGGTAAGAAATTGTTCTCAGTATTTCAGAGTGTTCTTAAGGGTTTTGGTTTTAAATCAAGCTTATTGTTCTATTTATTAAACATTTTAGGATATTAGGGTGATTTATTTGGGAACATCAGATGCCAGCCAATTACTTCTGAATGAGACAGTGAGGAAATTAAGGATAAAAAGATGATGTCTTTTACCCCAGGGCTTTGAAGGGCCATCTGTCATCAGAGATGAGATATTCACTTCAGCAAAGAGGTGGGACTTTGTGAGGTAAACTCCAGGAGAAGTCTTTGCCCTGCCTCTACCACTGCACTGGGGTGCTCTGGGCATGGTCCACACTGCACCCCAGGTTGCAACCAGGGGGCCTGGACAGGGTCTGACCAGTATCCACATCTGCCTCTCAGCTTGAGCAACCAAGCCATGATCCACCTGGGATACCTATAACTACTGTGGTCTTTAATGCCCAATGGAGGGAATAAACCTCAGTCTAATGTGAGTATAAACCTACATTAGTTGAAGATCTATCCAGATAGGAGACCAAAACATCTCACAACTATTTCTTTGTACAAGACAACACAGTGCTGCCTTCCACCAATAATATAGGCCATCCCGTATTATCCAGGAATGTCAGTGTCAAAGCGTGTGTGACAATTTGAAAGTAAGTCGTTGATAGAAAAGAATATTTTTAATCTATTTTCCCTTCTCTATAACCAGAGAGTGTTTCTCTGGTTATAATAAACAACTTCATGTCTGTGGTTTTCTCTATTCTGCAGTTACTGAGAAGCGGGGAATATTATGAGTCCTCTTTCATTTAAAAAATTGTTTGCAATATGCTTAATTAGTCCTGGTAGAAACAAAAGTGACAGGAGCATAAACCACAGAAGGAGTTTAATCCATCTTGAATTTGCTTGGCTTGGAAATAGTACAAATTGTGGCCAAATATAGCCACGTGCAAGCAAAAATATCTTTACCTTCTTTAGTTGGCCTGAACAAGTTATTTGAGCAGAGAAAAAAAGTAAGAAACTTTCATTCCCTTTACCACTTGGAAACAGCACTGGGAACCAGAACAGATTTTGGTTATCCACTTACTTACAGCAACTTAATGCTTTGCTAAAGCCCTTATTAAGGTTGAACAGAAATGTTGGAGGCAAAGGCATTAGCCACTGCCTAAATGTGCTGTATGTAGTGCGCACTGGTTACAAATAGCTCGGGGAAAATTGAAAACTCACTAAGTAGTTGGTATTCAAAAAAAAAAAAAAAACCAATCCACAAAAAGTTCTTTATTGAGCCTGAACAGCTGCAGTTATGTACATTTTTCCAGAATCAGTAAGATAGCGAATTTTGTTATTGTTTTTGTCTGGATGTTTTTTATTTCATTCTAAGATATGACCTGAATGTAATACACTATGCCAATGTGATCAGACTGCCAACAATCAAAGTGAATGCAAACAATAGAAATAAAAGATGTGGGAGTCTGACGCTTACTTGGACCAAGATTTTCAACTCAAGGGTTCAGGCTTTGGAAAAAAACAGGTCTTGAGCCAAATTTCAGGACTGTAGGTGTATCACTGGTTAAAATATAAAGTTGCAAAACTGAGGAATTGACATTAACTCAGCAAGGGATTCAGTGTGTCTGAGTGTGGCACAAGGAGGCCATTGCAATGTAGGTATTTGCCATACAGAGCCATGTGGGGAGGAAGGAGGGAATATTAGAACAGGTAGAAAACAAGTTGTTCTTGGCTTGCTCATGCCATTAACGTGACTAATGCCATGAGGTGACTAACCTCAGGCCCCTTAGGAGACTCTTGTTTCCGGAAGTGTTGTAGTGCACAGATTTTGAAACTCATGCCAGTAGAGGTATATTTCCATTGCTGGTGAAGCACAAGTTAAAAACTTAACTGCAAACTCTCAGGATCACACCTAAAAGTCACCTAAGCCTGACTTCTGGTGTGGAACAGCCTAGGCTCTCATCCATGCCACCTGGATGCCATGTGAGGAGTCAGAGCCCAGGCCACAGTATGTGGCTAAGCATAAGGTAATTGTCCAAGGATTCGTTACAAGGGGGAAATGGATCAGGAGGATTGCCATTGTGCAGAACAGCCTTTTGCCTGTGCTGCCCCTTGCAGCAGAGGCTTTCCTGCCAGCCCTCATGAAGCCACCACAAAATGCAGAAACTGAAAATCACTCATCATTTTGGGACACCTTGACTTCATTCACATCTCCCAGAGAAAACACGAATTGGAGAGTAGCATACTACTGAGGAGATAGAAATTCACGTCATCCTTCTGTTGTTAGGTCCTGTGTGATTTTTACTCTCTTCCTCAGGACAGTTTTGCTACTGCAAATAATGGGATATGACAAATAGGTTGAACTGCATTGTTTGCCTTTCTGAGATATAAGGATTAACATAAATCATGATGGCTTCTCTACGGCCCTGCAAAGTCAAGCCCTGGCATCATAATCATGGGAAAAAACATCAACTTCCACTGCAAACATTTTCCCTGCGTATGTCTACAATGCAGCACCATAGCGCTACAATAAAGGTTGCAGAGCTGTTTCCTAATGACTCTCACATGTATAGTTCATTGAAATATTGCACTAATAATTCCACATGAATGCCTCCTTTCCAAGAACTGCTCAGGAGTCAAGAAAAGGAAGCTAAGCTAAGACTAATTTAAAATATCATTTCTTGCATTTGGCCTGTTCTGATTATGTAATCTGACAGACCAATATATCTTTTGAGAAAAGTTATCTGAAAGCAATTTCCAGAAAGATACATGACAATCTTTATCCACCTCTTTTCTATCACCTTGATATTGTTTGCAAAGCATTTTCCACTCAGATCTACATATTGTTAAAATTGCCCAGAACATCTTTCTTTTCTGAGATGTTTTAATCTAATTTTAGTTTTTCTTAGAACATGCCCTGAAACAATGCTTGATGTTATGCAACATGCATTTTCCCTTTATATTAACATTGCCTTACTTAGGTGCAGTTCAGAGACTGAATTAGTAATCTGCGGGTGACTTAACAACTCTCTGGTAAAGCCTACACTGTTTTCCTGACTGTGAAATGTTTATTTCATCTGGGCACAGTGACAAAATCCCTCACAGTGACAATGATGAAGCACTGGAAGAGAGACCCAAAGAGGCTGTGGAAATCTACATCCTTGGGTAGTTTTCAAAACTACTGGACAAAGTCCTGAGCAGCCTGATTTAACTTTGCCGTTTGCCTGCTTTGAGCCAGGGAGCAGACTAGATGACTTTAGAGGCTCCTTCCAAACTACCTTGTTCTCTGAGTCTATATTACACACACAAGGTTTTCTGTGACCTCTGTYTGACTTCTCTGGAAATAAAAAAGGGAAATACATTATGCATAAACATCAGTGATTATATCAAATTTAACATATATATTTGCAGTAAGATCATTACCAGAGTGTAGAAATTCCTGGAGGGCGTTATGAAAAGTTGTTTAAAATTCAGCTTAGACAGCCAGCCCCAACACATGAACCTTCTGCATGCACTCATATGGTTGGACAAATGGAGTAGCTGCTTTTGCAATGTGGCCTCTCATAACAAGTTTCTTTGAGGATCTATAATATGATCTTTGGGTAAAACCCAACTTGAACTCTACCTTGTAATGAGTTTTTCAGGTATTCACAAAGTAAGAACTTCTGACTTAAAAGTCAACTAATATTCTTAAACATCATCTTAAAATTGCATAACTACTGATGGGATACCATTTTAGATCTTTTTTCCAGAATATCTTAAAAAACTTAATAGCCTCTGCAGGTATCTTTGAGCTGGTTTCTGCAGATGTCATGACAGGTCTGTTGCACAGTAACTGAGTCCCATTTTTCCCTTAGCAAGGCAAAGTCCTGCAAAAACCTGAGCAAGACATCCCTTCTGCCACTGGTGCAACTTTATACAGAGTCCAGACCTCACCTCAAATGGGAGTGGGCTCCACTTTGATTCTGCTTTCCCTCTTCCAACATGCAGGCTCTCTGGGAAGGGTGGGTGGGAGCTGGGGGTGGAGATGAGGCTCTGTTCTTGGCCCTGATGGGTTACGAGCTTCAGGAGGCATTTGAACTCTCTTCAGGCCTCCAGCACCTTTCTAAGGTGCCTATGCAGGGACCTCAGCTGGGCAGCCGAAGTTAGAGGGAATTAATCTTTCTTCTCATTTCCTGGACTGAAGACCAAGCTGAGAAGATTTCTTTGCTTTCTGTCTATGCCAGCTAACTTTATTAGTTGGTAGAAAAGAGCTATCAATTTCAGGGCCTCATTTGCTCTTCTGCTGAGTCATTACACTACAAAGAACTGCCCATGGATGTTCACTTGCAATGAACTCCCACCAGACTAGAGTATATCCACATTTAGACAATGACCCAAAATCACAGGTATGCATCCTTCTTCTTACATGAGCAGTCACACCCCAGAACCTTTCCCTAGCTGGTTCCCTCAGGCACCAGTTGTCATCCTGTGCTGGGTTCAGGGTGGCACTGGTCAGCATTACACAAGAGCATCCTGGACTCTCTGATGGGTTTTACCTTCCTTGTCTGTTTTGTAGGATACTAAAAGAAAATCTTTCAAAGTTAAAGTGCCCAGTGATGCTGCAGATGAACAAGCAATCCCACCCCATCTTCTCAAGATGTCAGGGCCCTGCAGCATGGATGCATTCCTCTGATGGCTGAAGTGTTACTGCAGGTAACAGTCATGTTGGCTTGTGCTGTGTGGCAGGCAGTGATTTTCAGGTGGGAGTAAGACAACAGTCAGAGCAAAGTTGAAAACGATCTTAACTGGACAAAAGTTAATTTGGTTGCCAGGCTTAGGAGTGGGATTTCCAGGCTCTCAGGCTACAAGAAGAGACGTTTTCAAGGGGTCCCTTGCCATAACCGTAAATATTGGCACACCAGGTTGCCAGTGTTCAGGGCATCCCTTGTGTGTGTGTAAACATAAAAAAAAACATCCCATGTATTAATACAATGAGCACTTTAACTAAGGTTAGAAGTCACTAGGATGTCAAACAGTTCCCACTCTGTTGCTTTCAATGACCTGTAGCTGATGGCTAAGCCAGGCACTGTCCCCAGGAATCCTCACACTTCAGGAGATAAAATGATGTTATTTTGCTCTCAGCAAAGCCTCCGATTGCTTCTCCTTCAAGTCTTTCATGAGAACAGAGAACAATGTGTGAAAACATCAATTCTCTTTAAGTTGGGGAATAGCTTCTCAACAGTGAAGGAAAATGTGTGCTTTGGCTAAAGTAGCATCATATTGTTCACCTGAAACCCTCCAGTGCCAAGGCAGTAGGAGAGAGGCAGCACGAGTCAAATCATAATTCTCTCCCTAGTCAATGTTTTGAGCCCAAACTGAACCTTCTCCTGTAAATGTAACAATTACCATATAAAATGTTCCATGATATCCATTTCCACATTTGCTCATTACAGCAAATCAAATGTGCAGAAATGTTTTCTTCTTTGATTTTTTTTAAATGCTAAATTTCACCATGTATGTGTCCCAGAAATCCATTGACAACTCGCTGAGAGAATTCACCCAGAAAGACTTTGAGCTCTAGACATGACAAGAAGAATCATGGTTACTTCAGTCTTCTCAGCTTCACACTCTGGACACGTTCATTACTGTAGACTTCTTTTGTAAGAAAGGGTAATAGGAGCTTGAATGAGAAAAGGGCAGTTTGGCACCAGTTCCACAAAGTGCTTAGTTATATCCATGGTTGTAGGCCTGCTGATTGTGATGAGATCGGAGTCCTCAGCTTAAATTAAGCCCATCCTTGAAAACAAGGCTCTGTGAAAGCTTCTCCTATGTGTCCCATGCATCTAAACCCTTAAGATTTAAACGGCTTTATGAAATGTCTGGATCATAATTTTCCAAGGTGACTGTTAAGTAGAATTAGTTGGCAATATACTAAATTAATTTACAAGACTACATAAACACTAGTCTAGACATAGCTGCAGAAATTATTTCTCCTTTTACACATATACGTCTTGTGTTCTCTGTAGGAACTTTTTATCCCTCCTACTCAATCCTTGTTATGAAAACCATACTTGAAATAACATTAAGGCTTGCATTTCCTAATGCCTCCTACTCCTCTTCACAGCCTAGTGATAATGAAGAGGAAGTTTTGTTCTGGGCTCTTTCTCAGCTTCTAGAGCACCCACATAACAGGCACATGTGAAAATGACTCAAAAAGTGATGAAAAAGTCTCACTACATCTGCATCTTGCTCCTATTATCACATTTTTATTCTTTGTTCAATTTGCAGTAACCATCTCAGTCCTGAGATTATTACAGCCCATTAAATATTCTAAACAAGAGTTATTTTGCAATATTCATGTTGTTCATTCAACTACAAGTAATTTTAAAATGGTTTTAACTTATGACAAGATGCTGGCAGAGAAAGAACTATCAAATCAGAATGTTTTAAGAAAAAAGAACTAGCAAGCATCAACCACAGGCCAAATTATCAAGACAAAGGAAACAGCCCAGTTTTCCCAGTATAATGAACAAGTGCTAATGGTTTTGGAGGATGAACTGTATATCCATCTGATGTGTACACACTTGTGCAGGGTTGGTATTGGAGAGTGCACTACTAGCCCCCAGGGCTTCATTACAAAGCTTGTGCAAGAACTGAGTTTGGCTTCTCTTGTAAAACTCTTTTGATGGTTTGGGCATGTTTAAATCATCTGGCATGCAAAATTATCTGTGTTTGGATGATCAGCTGCTTGGCTTGACTGCAAGGACAGGAACAATGAGTATTGTCCTTTGACTGTAGCGCTTCTGTTTTCTCAGCCGAAAATCATGGATTTTGCCCAGGTTCTGCCCTTGCAGGAGGTACTTATGTGACCATCAAGGTACAGTCCCCATGTTCTCCCATTCTTCTAGCCTCTCCAATTGTTCTCTTACCATTTCTCTGTCTCTTACTTTTTTTTCAGCTCAGTTTTATGAAGTGTCTTACTGCTTCCCTCATATCTCATTCCTTCATTTGCTTTGCCTCTGCATGTCCTTCTTTTACTCTCCATGCTGTTCTTTTGCCCTCTGCCTCTCACCCATCCCACACAGCACTTGTTCTTTTACCTCTCCTTAGGTTGTTCTTCCTGTTTGTCCTATCTTTAATTCATTCTTCCGGGAAGATCTGGCAGAATTATTCAAGTAAAAAACTGCACAAAGCAGAGGCAAGTAGTTTTTCTGCTACTCCGTTTGAGAAGACAACAACGAAGTACGTCTTAATGTGAAGGAAAGTGGGAATCCCAAAAGTTCCTGTATTRGACACTAACTCCTCATGCTGTTCTCATCTCATCAGTGAATCCTCCATTTGCCAAACAGGTAGGAAGAGTGGGGGTTTTGGGAGTTAGTTCTTGGAACACCTCCTTAATGGTGGGTTACACTAAGCTCTGTTAACTCACAAGGCCTATGGACTATGAGCGTGTACCTTCAGCAACCATATCTCAGTCTGGGGAAGAAGTCTTCTTCAAAGAAGAAGGTGGTGGTGGGGGTCTTCTTCAAAAGGATTAACTCGATTGTTTGCAGTTCTCTGTCCACACCTCTTATACCTGGTTGGGGATTACTTTTGGAAGATTATTGTCATCCAGCTGAACTGGACAATTGGTAAGTCATGATGACCAAGCTCTGGAGATTTTGTGTGAAATACTCCTATGTTACAGTGTATGTGTGTTTGCTGAGTCCTTTAAGCGTTGCTGAAACTGCAGTGAATTTAGCTGCTTTTATCTTTGTGGTGGTGAAAATGTGAAATCTATAGTGCAAGAAACTCCAGTGTCAAGAAGTTCACTGTAGCTTTAACTTTTTTTTTTTTTTTGTTTTAATCAATAATCTCACCACAGTCACAGGGGTTTCAGATTTGTTGATCTGTAAGCATGCTGTGCTTTCTAGAAGAAGAGTCCAGAGGCCCGTTAGAAAATGACAACTTGATTATTAAGTTAGATTATTGAATTCAAATTGTACATACAAAAGAACATCATTGCTAAGAACTAGCTTACTTTCTAGAACTATTTGGACAAATAGCTCCCAATGGCTTGGCTAAACAAGCAAGGCAGAATTTTTCCCAGTGTTTTCCCAGTGTCAATATGCTAAGAAGTAAAAGTGCCTTTTTTATTTAGTATCGGTACTTACACTGGTACTGAGTGCTGAACCGGATCTGATCTTGTCCAATACACCTCTACTGTGGTGCTTTGCACCCAGAACTGATTGAAGATTGAGATCTTCCTTCCTTCCTTCCTTGATCTGAATAATACTAAGACCATTATACCTTTGTTTTGTAACCTGGAAATTCAGATAAAACACCAACTCATAGCTGTTTCTAAGGGAAAAATTCCTTTCTGAGCATGTGACTGCTGAGAATTCTTGATAAAAAACCAACTTCATGGTGAACACATTGAAGCTGTGAGGTTGGTGGTGGTTGAGGTGGTCGGAGAGGAGAGCTTGGGTGGGTTGCTCTCTTCACAACAGGCAGCTTCAAAGCTCCTGGATGCTTGGGTGGTGCAGAATCACAGTTGCTGAAATTTTACGTCTCTCTTCCGAAGTCCATGTAACCTGACATGTTTTGAATACATTTTACATATTCAAATGGTATTTGCTGATGGAAATCTGGGAAGGTATTGACAGAATCTTACTGAAACGTGTAAGTTAGGTAATTCAGGAGGTTTCAATAAACTCCTTGAAAAGGTAATGCAAAGTGCCTGGCACTTCTAGAGAGTGCTTCAGAGCAGAACTATAACATACAGACTCCGTGTTGTCCTCCTCAGATTTCTGTATCTCTCTAAAGACCCCGCAGGGAAACCAGGGATGCTGCATTCCTAAGTCAGGTACCCGAACTTGGTGCCCCACTGCCAGGAACAGCTTCTTCTTCATTTTCTGTGTGAAGTCAACAGCTTGGGAGCAGTGCACAAGGAAGCAAAGTGTTTAAAGAGCAAGAGGGAAGAATGTCACTGTATTTAAATAGCGTAGAGAAAAGGCAGGGATGCTTTCTGTAGCTTAAATGCTGGAGAAATCTCAGACACAGCGAATGGATGAAGCTAGATGAGGCATTTTCAGCTTTCTAGTAGTCAGAGTAAAATGACTGACATTAAGATGTTGCTTTGCTAATATCTAGGTCCATTAATTGGATTAACTTGGATCCCGAGTGTAAACATAACCTAAGGGTGATGGTGAGAACATGCAAATAGCTGCTGGCTCCCTACAAGGCATCGGATTTAGGATCTGGGGAAACCTGAACTTCCAACAAAGGGCTCAGATTAAAGCTCTGGGCCTGTGGGTGACAACAGGTAGATATAAAGACTTTATCTAGCTGGCTTGGAAACATGCATAGTATTATAGTTAGATTTATCTGCAAAACCCTGGATAGCATTAGCATAGGCTTATCCAAGAGAACACAGTGTAGGGAGCACCTTATACCCATAAAGTTATCAGCTAATAAACATTAGACAGTCTGAAAGAATGTCATATAGAGCTCCTGGGAGCTGACCAACCTTTGACTTGTCATGAAGGAAAACTCTTCTTTGTTTAGCTGTTTCTTCTTAGACTGTCCTACTACCCTACATTTAAAGCCCACTGCTTTCTCAGTTTTGTCCTCCCTGTGCAAAAATAACAGTGATTATTGATTTGCAGCAAGTGTGGATATTTTCTGTTTGGATTTTTTTTGGCTTTCATAATGCTTTATGTGAAGAGGTTTCTGTTCCAAAATCAGGAGTGGCACAAGCGAAGGGAAATTTCACCTGGACAGCAACATCAGAAAAGAATATTACAAAAAATACTGGGAATAAATGGTTGTTCAGACAAGCGGAAGAAGCCTGAACCAAATTTGTAGCTAAGGTAGATGAGTCTGAGGTTCCTGGAGATAACAGAGGTGCACATGTTTCCGCTAGAGGAGGATCTATTACGTTTTGTAGACGAGTTTGGATAGACAACTATTTAATTTTGTTAACTAGACACCAGCAAATGTGTAGTCTCTAGTGCTGGCTAGAACCTCTTGCCAGAATTCTTTTGCCACTTGCCAAAAATGACCTATTCCCTTAAAAAAAATACCCACGGTATTTTTTTCTTGCTTTTGGAAGCAAGTCTATATTAAATGGTAGGCACTGCCAAGAATTCAGTGTTTGGTTCCCACAATAAAAGACATCAGAAGCACAGCAGAAAGAGGAATGGATCCATGGAGGCCATCCTTTCCAGAAAGAGGGGCAGATGCAGAGCATGGATTCTGCCAAGAACCGAGGAAATACTGCATGCAGCGTTCTACTGGATTCTTCTAAATGAGATTGAAAGCAGCATACTGTTTGACAAAATGTCAGGGGAAATATACCAGAACTGGAGTATGTGGTATTTGGATAGTTCTTTCAGAGATGCAATTTCCAAGTTAGTTTCTTACAGACTTCACTGGAAATGCAGGACAGAAAACCAACTTTCATCACGTAAGGTAGAACTTGAAACTCTGAGAAACCCTTTAACCTAGAGACGCTGAAGGTGTTTGAATCCTTTATTGAATATAGAGGCTTCAATAACAGCCAAGAAACACATGGCTTCCATTGTAAAAAGGAGCATGGAAATAAAAATGGAGATCTCTTTGCTTTGAAAACCTTTAAAACAGACTTCAATTTTAATGTGCATCTTAATGTGTCACATATCTGCAACACCAAGACCAAAATTTTCTTTAAAAAAAGGAAAAAGAGCTTAAACTCAACAATATCCCAAGGGGTCCAAGTGGATCCTCAGTGTATATAATGTCCTTGAAAAGGTACATTGTATAGCTAAACATGATGCAAAAAGTAAAATAGAGAGGATTTAACAAAAAGAGGTTTGACCAAGTGAAAACATTTTTTGAGGTGCTTGTAAAGTGTTGTGCTATTCTTTACGCTATCCTCTATTATTTTCAGCAGGGGAGAGCATAGTTCTAAGGCAACACAAAGGAATTGGGTTAATAACTGCAGTTATACAGAACATTTGAAATAGCAGAGTAGAGAATGCTTATCTCGTTATTTCCAAAGTGTGCTGTATGTGTCTCACTTGTGGTAAAGCTTAGATCCCTATGAAATAGGCAGGAGGTAAGGCAAAGAGCTTTGTGAGGAGTCAGCCAGAGAGTGTGAAGGAAGTAGCACTCAGCTACAATTTTCTTCAAAACAATAAATTCCAATCAGTCTTTTTTTTTCTTACACAGGAAGGATGCTGTGAAGACAGGACTCTTATTCAGCCAGGTCCTGGGAAATGGAGCATTGCTCTATGTTCTTAAAAGTGTTGCTGAAGTCAACATGTACAGTCTGGTTCAGAGTTGACATTTCATGTTATTTGTTAACTGGACAAACTGCCTTTACTAAGTTACAAGCTCTTTTCATTAGATGTCTCTTTCCTGCCAGACAAGTGCTGTTTCTGATTTCTTAATCTTTTCTTTTTCCTTCTGATTTTTTTTATTTTTAATTTGTGGTCCAACACAGACACCCTAAATCTCATGGGGCCGAAATGAACTTTGCTCTGACATGTGTAGAGCAGCAAAAAATTTCCCGGTGGGACAGTTTTCTGCTGGAATTTCCCCAGTATTTCTGCCGAGCAGCGGGGAGGCGGGCAGGCTGCCCTCTGGGCTGCCTCCTACCTGCTGTCCTGCCTCCCTGCTCCAGACCATACCAGTGTGTGAGCTGCCAGGGCATGGGAGCAGCCAGATCACCCGCAAGCAGTCTCCTCAGTCTCCTCTTGAGCTCCCCATTTGGCAACGTGGGCTCCCAGGGCTCCCCAGATGATCTGAGGTCTCCGTATTCTGAGTCCTCTGTACTACGCTGGGGCCAGATCCCTGTTGTGGGATCCCCATCAATCCACTGGAAGTCCAGGTCCAGAATGAAGAAAACATGTTTTTCTGGAATTTTTCTGTAGTTTATCAGTCCAAAACCCCTCATGGTGTAGGTCTTAGGGGCTGCTTTTACTTTCCAGTTCACCACATGTTGGGTGCTGGTTAAAACCTCAAAGCTGAATACAAGCGGTCTTAAACTTTTAAACTGAGAAAGGGACCAGATCAAMATTACCTACTGTTCAGTTGCCCTAATGATCAAAAATACATTAAAAAAAAAAGAAAAAAAATTGCTGCTGTCTTCCAAACTTCGGAATAYCTAGAAATGAAAGACTTTTGTCTGGAAGTAAGGTTGCCCATAGGTGAGTGGATGTAATAGAGCATTTTGCTAGTTGCACTAATATAAGGAGTTTTATCAATTTTGGGCTGTAGATCTTTCATTAAAAATATTTATTTTCACCCATATTTATACTTGTGTCAATCATCTCCTACACAAGCCGTAAGCTTGCAAAAAGTAACAGAACCTGGAGAAAGCAAATTTTAGTCACAAATACGTGGGATCATTGTATTTGGTGCCCTATACAGTCAGATGCCCTTACGGATTCGTTGTGTCCAAATACAGTAACACATTTCCACAGTGTTCAAGCTATATTCCAATTGGGTTGGCAAACTGTGCATGCAAAATCATTTAGGCACATAAATTACAATAATTACAGTTAATATTACTGTGCTGTGGATCTAATTCTTGACTGTTGTAGATCAGCAAAGCTCTAGTGATGACAAATCAGGGGAATTATGCTAATTTATTCCTAAAGCATCAGGCTGTATTTAAAATGATGACAAACTGATGACAAACACATTAGCCATTTCCCTGTGGTATATACCTCAAAGTACTATCCTGATGCAATAATTATTTCTGAGCTACATCATTGCTCATCCTTCAGTGGATTTTATCCATAACTGTGGTACTACAATATAAGAGAATTAATTTTATTCAGAATCTTCTCTATGTTAGCCATTCTACTGTGTTCGTCATGAAATATTGCCTACACAGGAACTTTACAGGAAAATGGCAGTCATCATCGATACATTTACAAAGCCTACAACAGTACTTATTTGTGAGACTGACACAGGCTAACGGAACGTGTTTGGCCAAAACCCCAGAAACCAGTCCCAACCTGTACCTAAAGAATTCCATTGAGAATACATTAGGGATTAGTTTGTCTCCGTATTTTAAAATGCCAATGCTCCAATAGCTTTTCCAACTCAACCTCTGGGTATTCAAGAGAGTGCAAATTTAGATGAGAAGACACTTCAGATTTCCAAAGAAATTAAGCTATTGCAACTAATTGAATTAGTTGCATAACCATGATATGCACACAGGAACACTCACCTTGGATCAGCTTTGGATCCATCCTGGAAAAGCCTTGCATATCATTTTCTCTCTTTCGGAAAAGTATTTTGTGACACGACCCAAACCCAAGGAAGTCAATCAGCAACTAGGTGCTTGCAGGGAAAGAATAATTATTGTAATCAGATATCCAACGTGTTTGTTAAATTTTCAAGGAAAGAATGATCAAGAAAGGTGTGCAGAGATAATGCTGATGATGAGACTACATTATTTCAGGGTGTTGGAAGAATGTCCAGTCTGCTTAGCTAAGTATAGAACTACTATCTAAATTTTATTGAAGGAATCTTTCTCAGTTTAGGAACTTTACTTCACTAGGACGGGATCTCCCTCTGGATATTTCCAAAGGCACCTCCCTCTCTGCATTGCCTGCGTATATAATACAATCACATTTTTTTAGGCAGCTTGTTTTATTAGCCACCTGACACTTGCATGCAAGTTAGAGGTATTGGAACCCATCATCTGTCCTCTTTGGTAAAGGCACAAACGTTTCTTGTATTTAGACCTGATTAAACATCCCCAAAGAAATAGGGACATAAAAGAGGAACTGGATCATTGCAGGCTGCATGTTTGAGTGTCCCTTGTCCCGGGTTCTGCAGTACTACTCATCAACATGAGCTACCTGTAGATGCTTCTTTCCCAGTGCATGAGGAAAATTAGGTTTTTAGGAATGGGTTTCCCAGCGGCTAGCATGCAGATCAGAAAATGCCATAGAAGATGGTGGACTCGGGACATCCAGTCATCTAGAGTTGGGACCTGTAAGGGATGTAAGGACAGTTGCAGCACACTGCAACTTCAGTCTGGGATGTGTACCCAAGTTCCCTTTCCAGGGAAMCCAGGGCATAGGAAGGTAGGGCTGGTTGTCACCCAGATCTCACTCTGCTATACAGCTGGGACGTGACTGGCATTTGCACCAAGATGGGATTGCAAAAGGGCTCTCAATGTCAAGAATACAGACTAATGGCAGCACAGTCTTGCGCTGGTAATAGAGATGGGAGGGACTAGCTTCAGGGGTTTTATTTGCAGACATGGACATGAAATCACCATAGTCTGCCTTTACACTCGGTGGAAAGATAGACATCTCCAGAGAGTGATCCACCTGACCTATTTCTTATGCACCCTCTTGGAACCCAATTATATYGGGTCAGTCAGTGACTGATTTATATTGACTGTCAGTCAATTATATTGACTGTCAGTCAGTGACCGGTAAGGTTGAACATTTGAGACACGTGAGTATTTGTCAGGGCACTTGGTTTATTGGGAAGCTGGCAAGGAGATCTTTGTCTGAAGCATGCGCTTTGGCTTCAACCCAAGACTGTTGCAGAAGTTTGCTGGATGCTGTGGATGTCTGGACCCTTTCAGGTGTAAGCAACAATATGGAGTCCTGGGTCCTCTGTCGCTGAGAACAGGTTTCTCCTCTTTCCTCCCAGTCTGCTTCCTCCAAACCAAGATCAATCTATGAAAGGGGAAACTGGGACAGAGTGACATCTCCAACCCCAACTGCCTTGAGTTTTAAAGAACTCTAGTGATAACACAAAGTACTGTTGGCAGATTATACTACTGCACTAGACAGTTTTTTGTTGTTGTTGTTGTTGGTTTTGTTTGTTTGTTTGTTTGTTTTAATAGGATACAATTGTATTAGCATCGAGTATCTTAAATGTAACCTACAAGGCAGGACAAAAATAGTGAAAAGTGATTGGTTGTGAAATTAAGTTAATCTGAACATTCTTTGGCAGTGTGTAAAACTTTTTGTTACTAGAGCACTCAACTTCAATACAGAGGCAAATAGTCATTTAATAAACATTTAAGCATAAATCCATAGGCTGGTTTCATCTTTAGTAGGATCAGTAAAATGCCTTGTACTGCATTCAGCTTCCTCCGTGCAGCAATTCACATGAAGTACTCAGCAGCTGGGAGATTCTCCAGTGTGTCTGGYTTTAAATGTTCCTATTCCTCCTGCCTTCCCAGGCAAGGAAGTAGGAAAACTGAGCAAGATAATTGAACAACAGTAACAGTAATGACACTGTCATTTTGAGTAGTTAACAGGTAGTAGAAAGGATGGCAATAAAAAATAAATATTGAATGCATACTCATCTGTACAGGTTTGTAATGAAAAGCAGTGCCGTGGTAGAGTGAAATGATGTCGCTATTGTCCTGAGCCCTCCAGTAAAGCATGGGATAAAATCCTACCTGGAGCTGACCGAGGTTCCTCTCCCTTATTTTAGCATTCTTGTCCTGTACAGGAAAGTACTGTGCAAAACCCAGGATAATTATATTATGCTATGGTGTTCCCCTGATGTCTCCAAAACTCACTGTGCCTTGTCTATGCTATTTCCATTATCAACTATCTGATAGCTGATACATAAATATAAGTCTATCCCTGGCAATAAAAAGGATAGTAAAAGCTTGTTACTAGAAAAAGCTCTCTCTTTAAAAGACATTTAGCTTTATAACTCTGAGTTTTCCCTTGGCAACTGTTAAAGTGGGCTGCCTAGTGGCATCCACACTCCTGAATTAGGGGTGTTGGCTGCTTGTACAGTGCACAGGAGCCATGCAGAGAGGACATCATCTAAGTTGGCAAGAAATGCTATGGGAGGAATGTCACTATTGCCTCTCAGGATCAGAGATGCTAATGTTCCTCTGGGAAAGTGATGCTTGTCTTTTTTATTTTCTTTTTAACACTGAATTCATAGCTTCACAAAGCACAAGAGTGAGTTTCTAAATACCATTATTTAACGTACTGAAATTCCCAACTGAACTTCTCACCAAATCAGCCACCTCACACAGTGGCCCTAGAAACAAAGCTAAAGAGGACTTTCTTCCCTTCCTTCCTCCTCCTCAGCCCAGAAACAAGTGATAGTCATTCTGAGCACACACAGGAGATCCAAGCAGCATCCACCAAATACAGTCTTGTCTTTGAAGCAGGTTCAGGTATTTTCAGCTGGACGGGAGAAATCAACCCAAGACCAGCACAGCCTTGGACCGTGTGTTGACCAGGAGATTATCAGATACAATAGCAGCAAGTGAGAAGGAGAAAGCCTCGCTTCCTCTAGAGCAAAGGTCCTCATAGCTGCTCTCTGAAGACACCAACTGATTTAAGTCCTGAAGGTGGAATACGTGTAGGAATATGTGTATGTCCTCATCGGGGACATAATCATGTAGCTGCTTAGCACTAGTATGGTGGGGAGCACTCTGGTCATGCCCAAGGAGAGATGTCTAAATGTCACAGGACCTTTACAAATGACTGAGAAAGTCTGGGCAATAACTAAGGAAATGGGAATGTTAGCAGTCTAATTAGCATCTAGATTAGGCATATTCCTTGTTCCTAAGTCCTTTTGTAACTCTGGTGTCCTAAATATAATATCAATTGGCATTTCTCTATTTTAAAGGGKTTTTTTTTAATATGTATATATATATAGCATGCAAAATATATATACATATTTCTTGGCACCCTGAAAGTTTTGTCCTCCCATTTCAAATCCTTCCCCAAGTCTCCCTGCTTCTGGGTACCACAAATCTAGTAACTGTGACCCATGAAATCTTATCCCTTTCTCTATATCTCTGGTTGCTCTGTTTAAGATCTGTATATCAGGACATGCAGAGACAGCTGTTGCTTTGTTCCCAAAACATTGGAGGCTGTTGTGGAGAGATACTGCACAGATTTCTCTCATTGCTACTTTCATGCTGTTCTTTCTGCTTGATTTTTTCTTGCCTTAATCTTCCCTGTACAACAGCTTAAAATTAGAAATACTCATTTTTCTCCTTATATATAAGAAATCTTATAAATTCCACTCCTGCATCATGGATCCTTCTTTATAGACTACATATATTTTTAGCACAGTGTAACATAATGATACCACAAGATATTTAGCTAAAACAGTGAATGTAGGGAAAACAATGTAGGCTCAGTTCTATTGTATCAAACGCCAGGATCTTCTTACCTGAAGCATATTTCTCCTCAGCTCTCTCTGTAGGCATTGGAACATGGTAGGTGCCTTCCCAGAGTAAGCATCAAAGTGTGGGATCTAGTAACCTCAGTTAGGTGTCTTACATTACAGGAGGGAATTTAGATTTTAGGTGCCCAGGATGCTAGCTGCTCCAAACAACATCCCGTGTCAGTGTGGTATCGCACTAAAACAGATGACCAGAGGTTTGCATGCAGACCTAGAGCCTTTGCACATTTTGCTGGTAAAGTTATGCTACCGTAGGCATAACAATAAATGACAATAAACAAATAACTGCAGAAACACAGTAGGTTTCCTCCCTGTTGGACAGCTAGCCAAATATTGTTTTCACTGGTATTAATACCAATAACTCCTTTCTATTCACAGAAATAGCTCTTGCTTCAGCTTGATATAATTATAAAAGAATCTGTCCTGTTCTCCAGGGTCTCTTCAGATTCAGAGATTTCAAAGAAATCAGGAGTTGCCATTTTCATACAATTTTCAACATGATGTTCAGTCTGATGAAACATTGCATTATTATAGTATTGGGGAACAACATGACAAAATTATTTCTTAGGTAGCCCTGTAAATGACTGATTATTATTATTATTATTGGGATTTGAAATGATAAAAAGTATCAAAAATTTTGCAAGTAAATCAAATAGAAACTGACAGGTATAATTATTTTATATACTTGAGGAATTCAAAATCTCCAAAGTGAAGAGTTCTATAAACAGAACAGATGTTTTAAAAAGAAAAAAAATGAAGAAATC
The DNA here is from genome assembly GCA_030449065.1 of Oceanodroma leucorhoa. Classification (NCBI taxonomy): domain Eukaryota; kingdom Metazoa; phylum Chordata; class Aves; order Procellariiformes; genus Oceanodroma; species Oceanodroma leucorhoa. Next base: position 6,290,047 of record JASVER010000054.1, on the reverse strand, counting down.
TGCTTCTTAACATAGTAGCAGCTGGTATCCTGCAATTACCCTCTACACATTGGATTCTGTGAATGTTACAGCCTGCTTACAGATAATTTTATTGTTGTGCAATTTGCATTTAATATTCTAGCATTTTTTTTATTTTTATATAGCAAAAGGAAGGTGTAAGCTCAGACTCCAAAGCTGAGTGTTTGTGCTGGTGTGTGCAGGCACATGATCATCAGAAAAAAGCCTTCCTCGTTCTTCTAACAGACATCCAGGCTGTTTGAAGATACAGGGCTAAGATTCAGAAAAACTGGATGCAATTCCTTCGGACTCCTGCATACTGTTGGAACACTTTGCCCAAAACAGAGATAGATCCTGAGGATGGTTTGACCTACCTCTGTTTTCAGTTAAAGCTAGTTAATGGTAGCTGTTTGCCGATTTCTGTAACAAATGAGAATCAACTTGCCTTGACTAAGCTGCTGACACCTCAAGTATGTGTTTTAACCCAGGGTCCTCACTTCCCCTCTGTAAAACCAAAACATTACTTCTTTAATGAAATGTGCATTGTACTTTTTTAGATTCCAGTGTTACCGAGGACTGTTTGCAGTTTGCAGGCATATTTTTAAGCATCATTGCAAAATTTAGGCACTTAACTTGTCTCTAAAATTCCGCTATGCAGTGGAGCACATTTAAAGCAACAGYCAGTGTTGTTTGCATAGACAAAAGACAAACGTAGCACTTTTGTGGCCCTCCAAATGTATGTCTAAAATGGATACATAAGCCCTCCCTCGCAAGGCCTTCAGGTTCACCTGCCATGGAGGCGATTGATAAAGTAGGTATCTACTTCAAGAAAAAAAGCTTCCCTGTATTTTGGGTACACACTAAGGTCCCAAGTCAGGAGCGAATGGCACCCCCTAACACAGGTGTGCTCAGTGGCCGGGGGAGCAGTCACGGGCAGCTTGCACCAGAATCTCTTCTTACAGAAAGTTGTCCCAGTTCAGTTTTTGAGGCTGTCAAATTCAGCAGGGGTCTGAGCTTGGTTTGGGGCTCCTGGGGTACAGCAATACCAACACAAATAATTGTTCATTTCAGTTTTGCTCTTCAACAGGGAGAGTTAAAAATGAGTATAGGAAGGCTTTTGATAACTTTGAAATATTAAATTTATTCATTGCAACACAGAGGCTAAACAAGAGAGTGGTGACAGACTGGAAGGCTGAAAATTTGGCCTATAATGTACAACTACGAGTATTGCATGTGGTGTTCCTTCTTTTTCTTTCTAGAGTGGGTGGAAGACAAAGGTTAGGCTGGCCTGTGATGCTCTCTCCTGAATGTTGTGAGCAGTGGTTCCTATGTGCTCCATCACTATTTGTTTATCTTAGGACCTAAAAGAAGAGCAGAAGAGACTTTAAGAATATTTCTTCTTGGACAAGGAAGGGAAGATATAGCAATACTGCAACCTTCTGCAATTTTATGTTTATATTGTCATGTATTGTATTTCATATACAAGAAGGGGGAAAAACCCTGTTTTAAGGCAAACTTCTGTTTAGTCATTTCAAAGCAAAAGAAGCACTGAGGTTCCCTAAACCCAGAGAGGCTGTCATCTGAGATAATCCAGGGTGTGCAAGACATTCAGATGGGACTGGCACCTATGACAAATGCCATTGGAGACCTGTGCCATTCTGCAGGATCAGCTGGAGCTGATACCAAAGAGTGTGCCAAAAGTCACCAAAAAGGTACCCTGTCCTTTCCTGGTCACCATAGAATCATAGAATCATAGAATCATTAAGGTTGGAAAAGACCTCTAAGATCATCAAGTCCAACCGTCAACCCAGCACCCATGCCCACTAAACCATGTCCTGAAGTACCACATCCACACGTTTTTTGAATGTCTCCAGTGATGGTGACTCCACCACTTCCCTGGGCAGCCTGTTCCAATGCCTGACTACCCTTCCGGTGAAGAAATTTTTCCTAATATCCAAACTAAACCTCCCCTGGTACAACTTGAGGCCATTTCCTCTCATCCTTTCACTTGTTACTTGGGAGAAGAGACCAACACCCGCCTCTCTATAGCCTCCTTTCAGGTAGTTGTAGAGAGCAATAAGGTCTCCTCTCAGCCTCCGCTTCTCCAGGCTGAACAACCCCAGCTCCCTCAGCCRCTCCTCATAAGACCTGTGCTCCAGACCCCTCACCAGCCTCATTGCCCTTTTCTGGACACGCTCCAGCACTTCCATGTCCTTCTTGTAGTGAGGGGCCCAAAACTGCACACAGTATTCGAGGTGCGGCCTCACCAGTGCCGAGTACAGGGGCACGATCACCTCCCTCCGCCTGCTGGTCACACTATTCCTGATACAGGCCAGGATGCCGTTGGCCTTCTTGGCCACCTGGGCACACTGCCCATCCATCCAGCAGTTTCTTCCCATCAGTGACAATCAAACCTGGAATGTCCTGCCTGCACTCTATGAACTGCAGAGGGCTCTTCAGAGAAAAGGATCCAAAATGTGGCAGTGCTGGGGGCCAGTAGGGAGCCAGGAGCTGGGGAACTGCAGCCATTCAGAGGTATCCTTAGGAAAATTTGCTGTAATTTCTGAAAAGGAGGAATTCTACTTTTCAGAAATAGTATAAATGCTATGTCAGTGATGTTTATGTGTTATTTAGACCTTTCCATGTCTTGCTCATTACGTTGCAAAGCTGGAGGATGCTTTGATTATATAGTGCTATGTCAGATGCTTGCTCGAATGGAAATATTGAATTCATATTGAGCTCCTGAAGTCTTTGCATTTCCCACTGCTTTGACACTACCCACCCATGAAGAGTACTAATTAGAGGGAAAATATAGCTCACACCAGTCATTTATTTTTATATAGCACCCCTTGGCACAAATTTCCTAATGTCCTTTTCTCTCATTAAAATCCAATCAACTAAAAGTATTCTTTACTAAGTGGCCCATGAAATAACTTTTTAATTTTAGAACAAAAGGATATGAAGGCTATTGCCTGTTTGAAATACTTCCTAGCAATGTACTCTGGAGAAAAAAGAGGTACATGTATCTTCAACTCACTGGGGAGATCTTGAGAAAACAGCCCCCAGAAAGGATGGCTGGGGTTTCATTGCCTCAGTACCTGCTGTTCGTTTCCACCGTGCCTTCTTCACATTTATGATGGCAGCGTTGGAAGAAGAAAGTGAAAGTAAAAGACCAAAACAACGACAAGGAGGAGAAGTATATTAAAAAAGAGAGAACAAGGAAACAAGAGAAAGTAAATGAGTCTTTGCTGATACCAGGTGCAGTGACAAAGCAATTGTTTCAGAAAATRCTCCTGTCAGAAAACCTCTTTGCCACAAAGGAAAAGAGAGTGGGAAGACAACCACAGGTACCAGCTGGAATATTTGCAATCTTGTCAAATAGTCATAGTTGTTTTCACCTATGTAATGCACTCAATTTAAACTTAAATCCTGTTGTGGAAATGTGCAACACACCAACAGCTGGAAGCAGTGGTAGGACTTGGCTTGCCATTGCTGACACGTCATGCCAGCACTTCAAAGAGGTGCATCGTCACCTGTATGGTCACACAGTGAATAGAACAGCGKCACGGGGACACGTTTCCTCTGCCTCCCCCCCAAACCGATCCCCGTAAATGCTAGTCCGTTTCCTTAAATCCCCTTTCAAACACTGATTGCAACCTAAAGAGGGGTCCTGTTCTCTGAAAATGACGGTTTTCATGTGCATGCTTGTGGGATCAAAGCCACCCTTGTTCTGGACTGGGTGAATTTACCTTCCTTTCCCTTCATGTACATTCCTCTTTGAAGCATCAAAGGCTTCTCCCTGGCCTGCCTATCACCTGGTGGTGTTGACAGAGAGCAGATGTCACTTGGATTTCCAGTTTTTCAGCTGTGTTTCAATAAACAGCACATGAGCCTGGTGCTGGCTCTGTTGCAGGAAGGAGAATACAGCTGGACTGAAATGCCTGTCTGTGCGGCCGCATGTGCCGGGCAGCCTGACACACAAGGTCAATTATTAAAACCAGAAAAGTCCATGTAGACAAGGCCTTCTGTCACAAGGTACAGCAATGTGGGCTGTAATGCTGATTTCTACACTGCTTAAGATATTTAAGGTGGATTAAGGAGAAAAATATTCTGGGAGACATTTCTTGCTGGGATCTCTGACAACAGGATCCATACAGCTGTTACCACGGCAATAATCCTGCATCTTTCTTGTTTACCAAAGCAGCATGCTGGCTAAACTATTACCTGGGAGAGGAAGGAGGAGTTCAGTTGTCACCATGCTTGCAACCTATTACGTTTTTAAAGAAGGAAGCTCTATGGAACAATACTTGTGTTGCTGCAAGGAGCATGTTGAGATATGGACCTCGTGGGATCCTTCCTGTTTAGGTATTTTATTATTTTACTATCTTTTACCCTTTATTTCAGATAAATATATATTCTTCATTGTTTAACTAGCTTTTGTTAACCCAGTCCTATGTAACTTTCAGCTACTTCAGGAAAATCTCACATAGCAGAAAGGATAGAGAAAAATAATGATAATTAGAAAGTGACCAAGTGAGACTCCAAAACAGTGCGGTGAAATACTGCTTTTATTTACATACATTATGTCATGAGGGTTAATGGTGCTACGTGAGGCCAGGTGAGGGCAGAGTTTTACCCTGGGTTTGATTCTAAGCTGAGAACATGTTTTCTGATGCCCTTGTCTTAGACTAGAGAAAGAACATTCACACAGGTAAGTGAAAGGTATTTGTAGTAGGGATACAGGACTTCAACAAATATTCTACTTCATCTGCACATTCTGCATCATACCTAACAAAAATTTTTGTCCCAGTGGAACAAATACCATGTGACGGCTGCCAGTTAGCTATCACCTGGGCAACAAGGGAATCTATGGGGAAACCAAGTGAAAAAAACTTATGAATGGCATTAAAGCTGACAGCGGTTATAATCCAAGCTGTACGCTGGTATATGAACTGACATACAGCTTAGTTGCTGAGTGGTATCAAATATGCAAGGATCTGCTGTGGCTGCTGCAAACAGGCCTCAAGAGATGGGACTGCTTTTTGTCAACTCAGTCTTTTTTGATTTTATGACATGGATCAAGAGAAACTACCCAAACTATTTTTTCCTGTCACATATTTCACATGTTTTGGAGCCTTTAGTCCCAGTTTAGAAGCTAGGTGGCCTTGGCTTTCCTTATTAGTTCAATTCATACTCTCTCTCAGCAGACAAATCTTCACCAATTCAAACCATCAATTAAACACATTCATTACTACTTGCAGCCACTCGCCCAAACCAGCAACAGCGGCTGCTTCTGCTGGAAGAATAAAATGTTTCTGACAGAAGAAAAGAAGGAAAACTCCAGCTCTGTCATATCTTGTGTCTGGATGAGGAAGGGTAGAGGTGTTTTAGAGGAGAGGCCAGGGCATTGCCCAGCCACACACAGGAATATGACTGGAAGTGCAAGTGAAGGTCGTGTCTGCTCTGAAACCTTCCTCCAGAGTAAGTCGTGCATGGAGTGCTAGGTCCAGTCCTGGGCTCCCAAATGCAAGAAGGGCATGGACGTACTGGAGGAAGTCCAGCAAAGGGCCACAAAGATGGTGAAGGGACTGTAGCATCCCTCATAAAAGAAGAGGCTGGGACTGTTTAGAGTGGAGGAGAAAAGTCTCACATAAATACCTGATGGGGGAGTAAAGAAGATGGAGCCAAACTCTTCTCAGTGGTATCCTATGAAAGGCCAAGAGGCAATGGGCACAAATTAAAATACAGGAAATTCCATTTAAACATASGAAAAATCTTTTTATTGTGAGCGTGGTCAAGTACAGGATTATATTGCCCAGAAAGGCTATGGAGTTCCCATCCTTGGAGATATTCAAATCCCTACTTGACACAGTCATGGGCAACCTTCTCTAGCTGGCCCATCTCTGAGCATGGGGTTGGACTGGATGACCTCCAGAGGTGCCTGCCAGCTTCAACCTTTCTTGGAGTCTGCAAAATAGAGCACACTAGATGATATGTTTGATTAATCCTACATGTGGACCTGCTTGTTCCAGAATCCAGATATTTCTTCCTTAAATACATGGATCTAAATGAGACAGCCTGGAGTAGCTCCCCCCTCCAGACGAGTCCTACATCCTGAGACATCTGAGCCCCCGGAGCTGATCTGCTCTGAGTTCTGCTCAGTGGCAGCAACACGTGAGCAGTGAGTTTTCCTCTGCAAAAATTTCAAAAGGGCGAGTGGGCTAGAATGAAAAGGACTAATATCATGGTCATGGCCCTGACACCGGCCTCTGTGCACACCACGCAGCTGCTCTGCATCCCCAAGAAGGCTGCACACTTCCTGTGGTCTGACCTCCTGAGGTGGGCAATGGGCTCCTTCACTGTGCGGTGGGTGCGGGCTAGTCACCCCTGCCAGGGAAAAGGGAGAGCAAAGCATGGCTCCCCGGCTCTCCCACACCATTCCTGCTCACAGAGCACTCATGTCTAACTAACCATCCTCCCAGAGAAATCCCCCTAAGGATGAAAAGTTTCTCAGAGATACCTGGGCACCCCTCTCCCAGAAAAGTTGCTGTGCATCAGGCATTTCAGTAGGAGCGGAGGGTTAAATGACTCTTAACAACCTGCTCTCACCCCATGACTACAAGCATGGAGAAAAAGAAAGGAGAGACACAGTTCAGTTTTGCTTTTATTAGATCCRCACCTTTTTTTTGCCAGGTTTTTAAAGGCAAGAGCCTTAGAGCGAAAGAGGGAATGAGTCACTGCAATAGCTCCTCATTAAACTAATGACAARACATATAAATAGAGGGAGCTCACTTGGCTAATGTTGCTACCATCCGCAATGCTAAGACACAGGAAATTAAAACAGAAAAAAGTCATGTAGCCTGCCTTGGACTGGGTGTTCAATTAACCTTAAATTGGAAATGTTAACATTTGATTTGAAAACGACAGTTAGGCATTTGTACCAGGTGCCCTGTAGCTGGATAGGGTAAAAAAGAAGTAAAATCAAATATCAAGTTCCGTAGTTTGCACTTTTGAGTGAATATGCACTGGGTAGTAGCACCTCTGTTGAACCACAATTCTAAAGGTGGCGAGTTCCTTGCTTTCCTCATTGCTCTCTTTTTAGTACCAAGTCAATTACCCAGACACCTCCTTGGGTTATGGTAGGTGCTGAACACTTCTGAAAAATACCCTCTCAGTAAAAGTCATTATTTGCCAGTCTGACTCCATTAAATCAGCCTGGCAGAAAAATAAATTCTGAAGGACTCCACGCTAAAACCTCTCTTCAGAGAATACTCCATTTTCGGTAGAGAAGTAGATATGAATGATCCTCATCCAATTCAAAGAGGTTAAAAAGGCAACAAGACGTTAATCTGCAGAAAACATCTTATGGCAAAACTGTTCTAGATCTACATCATCAGCCACAGACTGCAGGAAGAATAAGATCTTTTGATACTGAGAAAATAATACTGAAATTGCTTTTAAAATTGCAAACACTTGGCAGTGTCCAAAACAGAACCATTTTCAGCAGTTTCCTAACTAATATTTACTAACTTTTTAAATTGAAATTTTTAATTGAATGAAAAATGCAATCATTATTTTGAAACATTTTGATAACATTTTATTTTAAATGGGGATTGGCAATTCCTAACATGCTTGACAAAAATGTGGACACAGCAGTATTAATGGCAACTAGTTTTTAAGCAGAGAATTGAAGATCAAGTTTTTCTAGCAACAACTCTATGTAATTGTGTAAGATCTCAGCCCTCTCTGCCTGATAATTTTAAGTTTTGGAGCAATTAATGTTGAAGCATCTGTTAGAGCTTTGGCAAAAAAACCCAGCAACAACATACCTTTTTGTCTCATAAATACCTTGAAAATAGCTGAAGCTTCTTCAGCTCCATGGCTAATGTAAGGGAAATGGGGAAATACGTTCCTTTCATTTCGTCTCCTTTGTGTAAAGGCTAAGGTTTAACAGAGAAAGAAGAATAATTTAGAATTTTAACTATGTTTGTAACAGGCAATCTGGAGAACTCCTCTACACAAAGATCCTTAACAACAGAAAACAAAAAGAGCAGAATGTTAAAAACACTAAAAACTGTATAGAAATGTAAGGCTGACACAAAAMCAGCCCAACAAATTAAATTACACAAATATTGCATGTGGTCAGTCCATTAAATTTATCCATTATGAATTGCACAACATTTCTATATGATACAAGATGAGAGCTGAGCAATCATTTATTCCTGGCATTGCTCAGCATGCAGTAGAAGTACAAGTAGAAGAATKACTTTTACACTGAGTAACCCTCACTAATAAACAAGGTCATTATCCTGGCAATGCAAAAAATAATTACAAATAGTTGAAGTTGGGTGGGTGGCTGGGTGGGGGGCTGCCGATAGACTGTAGTGGAGATATTTTTGAGCCTGGAGGCACAAGTAATTTTCTCTACTGGTTTCAAGAGAGAGATGTTTCAAAAGTGGTAGCTAAAAATAAAAGGACAACATTATTATTAAACACAATCAAGCTGACAGACACTACTTTATTAAGATGCAAATAAACTCTTCATGTCACAGATGATGACTCCTGCTATTTTCAGTTCTTTGCCAAACTTCAATGTTTTGGGCCAACAGTTTTCACAAGAAAAAAATGCCTTAGTTTGAACATGTTTGTTTAAGCTCTGTCTAATGCCATTCAGCCTTTTCTGAGAGAGGGATTAAGGAAAAATATGTTTTCTTTTGCTCATCACAAGTCTTACAATGGTTTTTAATTAAGAAGTTCTAGCACCTCCATGTGACATAGCCAAGATGACATTCATCTATGTAGACTTGGTGTCAAAGCCGTTCTTTGTGCAATCCTTGTGCAACTTTATTGCGATCTCAGCTCCCGTTTCAGCTAAGGTTGATGTGTTCAATGCCTTCTTTGCCTCAGTCTTCACTATATATGTCTCCCAGACCTCTGGGCTTAGTGAAAGRGTTAAAGGAGGAGAAGGAACAGCAGTGCAGATAAGTCAGGGACTACTTGAGAGAACATGAGCAATAGAAGTCCCTGTGGCTGATAAGCTGCATCCAAGGATGAGAGAGCTGTCTAATGTCCTTGCAAGGCTTTCCTCTATCATATTTGAAAGATTGTGCAAATTGGGGGAGGTCTCCGACACCTGAAGAATGGCACCCATCTTCAAAAACAGCCGAAGGGAAATACAAGCTGATCAGCCTCACTGCAGTCCATGGGAAAATCATGGAGTAAATCCTCTTGGAGCACATTTCTGGTCACAAGAGCGAGAAAAATGTGATAGGGAATATAGTCAGTATGGATTTACCATGCATAAATCATGCATAATCACTCTTGACCCACCTGACAGCTTTCTGTGATAAGATGACTGGATTTGTGAATCAGAGAAGAGGAGAGGAATGGGTATCATTTACCTCGATTTTAGCAAGGCTTTTGACAGTCTCCGACAATATTTTTGTATCCAATTGAGACATATRTTTTGGATGAGTGGGCAGCTAGATGGGTATAAAAATGGTTAGATGATCAGGATCAGAGTGCCCCAGTTAATGGGTTGTACTCCACCYGCATGCCTGTGACAAGTGAGATACTGCAGGGGTCCTCTCCTCTTGGAATCTGTCCTAACTAACATCTTTACCAGTGACCTGGAGGAGGCAACCGAGTGCACTCTCATCAAGTTTGCAGCAAGATGACAGCAAGCTAGGGAGACCAACTGGCATGCTCAAAAGCGGGGCTGCCATCTAGAGGGGCCTATACAGGCTGGAGGAATGGGTCAACAGGAAACTTATGAAATGCAATGAAGACAAATGCAAAGTCCTACACCTGTGAGGGAAAAAGCCCCTGCAGTGATGCAGGCTGGGGGCTGCCTGGGGAGCAGGTCTGCGGAAGGGACCTGGGGGCCAGGCTGGGCAGTGAGTTGCACAGGAGCCAACAATGTGCCCTGACAGCAAAGATGGGCAACAGCCTCCTGGGCTGTACTAGCAGAAGCAGAGATGGTACGTTGAGGGAATGGATCATCCCCCTTTAATCATCTCTTGGATCACATCAGGATACTGCATTCAGTTTATTACACTCAGGACAAGAAAGGCAACAACAAACTGGAGTGAGTTCAAAGGAGGCCACCAAGCTGGTCAGGGGCTGGAGCATATGCTCCTATTGCCCTATGAGGAAATGTTGAGGGAGACGGACTTTTAAGCCTGGAGAAGGGATGGCTTCAGGTGGACCTCACAGCAGCTTCCCAGTTCCTATGGGGGGGTTACTGAGAAGACAGAGCCAGGCTCTTCACTGAGGTGCATGGCAGGRGGATAAGCAATGATGTGCATAAGTTGCAACAAGAGAGGTTCAGACTGGATAAAAKGAATTTTTTTTTTCCTGATGAGGACAATCCAGCTGGGGCACAGATATCCCAGATGGTATCATCTCCAGCCTTGAAGGTTTTAAAGACCTGACTGGATAAAGCCCTGAGCAAACTGCTCTGACCCCAGAGTTGGCCGTGCTAGGAACAGGAGGTTGAACTTGAGACCTCCTGAGGTCCTTCCAAACCTGAGTTATTTTGTGATCCTGTTCTGTGATCACCTTAAAGTAGACACTGGCATTCAGTCCGCTTAGTCACCCTGACTCCACCAACTGTATTGGCAAGACCTCTATTGMCTATAATGAGAACTTAGAAGGCTCCTAGCAGCCATGCGGACATCTACCTGAGACACCTAAATATTGATGTGTTAATCTTGAGCTGAATCCCACCTATACTGACATGAATTGAACCTGATCACATGAGCATTCCCTCATGAACCAAATGTGTATGTCGCACCCTAGGACTTTCACTGCAACAGTCCAAAAGGACTGTTTGTGTTAGTGCATCAAACACAGTATAACGAGCTGGTCAAAAGAGATGATTATCCTGCTGTATACAGCGTTGGTGCAGCCTCACCTTGAATATTGTGTGCAGTTCTGGACCCCACAATTTAAGAAGGATGTGAAGGTCCTTGAATGTGTCCCGAGGAGGGCAACAAAGCTGGTGAAAGGTCTGGAAGGGATGTCCTATGAGGAGCGGCTAAGGACTTTGGTCTTGTCTAGTTTGGAGAAAAGGAGGCTGAGGGGTGACCTCATTGCTCTCTACTGCTTCCTGAGGAGGGGAAGTGGAGAGGGAGGTGCTGGTCTCTTCTCCCTGGTATCCAGTGATAGGACACGTGGGAGTGTTTCAAAGCTGTGCCAGGGGAGGTTTAGACTGGACATTATGAAGTTTTTTTTACCAAGAGGGTGGTCAAACACTGGAAAAAGCTTCCTAGAGCAGTGGTCCATGCCCCAACCTTGTCAGTGTTTAAGAGGCATTTGGACAATGCCCTTAACAACATGTTTTAACTTTTGGTCAGCCTTGAATTGGTCAGGCAGTTGGACTAGGTGTTCGTTGTAGGTCCCTTCCAACTGAARTAGTCTAGTCCTATTCTGTTCTATTCTGTTCTGTTCTATTCTATTCTATTCTATGCTACGCTATGCTATGCTATRCTGTGCTATTCTCTTACTGGTATTACTGTAGCTCAGCCACGGTCAGAGGAGCAAGGTCATCAGCTTTGKTTTTTTTGGAACCTGGCAGACAAAGGTGAAGGTGATTTACAGAAGAGTAAGAAAAGGAAGGTAGCAAGATGGAGGACGAAAAGGAAACAAAGAAAGGGGCTAGACTAAATATGGAGGGTAAGGCGGGGAGAAAGGAAGGAGATAGCAGAAGCAGAGACAGTATCTGGGGTTGTATGGTTGTGGTTGGAGCCAGGAGAGGTTGGACAGGATCTGTAACTACCAGATAACCCTAAAATATACAATGCTATCCTTAATTGCTGGCACTGTTGTGCTGTCATAAAATAGCCAGGGAGTGCAAAAATAACTTTAATTCAACAATTTATGTGTTTGCATTACAATACAGTAGAGGAGTAGTCACCAGAGAGTTAAGGTTTGCATCACGATACATACATGCAAGGTTGCATAGACAGTCATAAGTCTGGTATTTTCTAAGTGCAGTGTGCTTGCCATTACACTGTTCACCATTTTATGATATTGTTTKTGTAGTTTGGATAGATAAAGTCCTGCAGCTAGAGTTGTGCCTTACCTAACTCTCAGAAAGGCATCCAACTGAATAGTGAATCTACATGGAAAACAGTTTAATATGCTCATCAGCAGAAGTTTTAACAGTAATGAAGTTCAACTATCGGTATTAAGAAGATAAAACCCTTCTAAAGGAATTTTAGTTCCACCTGGTTTAATATGAAAGAAATTATGCTATTATTGCTAAAAGCCCACAACTTTGCTCTCTTAAATACTAGGGAAAAAAAGAATATTTACCTCCACTCATGAGGCTCAGACTCTCCACAGCAGTACAGACTCTCTCCCCCAAAGGGAAAGGAATTCACTATCTGGTGTCATTTCAAAGGACACGAGACAGGCTAATGCTGAAGGTAACACACTCCTCAAAAAACACAGCACTCCACTATGCAGTGGGGGAGAACAGAAAGATGGAGTTGGAGAAAATAAATATGGAAAATTGACCTGAAGGCCCAAATGTGATAAATCCCAAACCCACAATCTTCTGAATTCTGAGTCCAAGCATACATTTGCACACTTGCTAAATATGGACTTCGGCAACCAAAAGATCTGATCCATGCAAGCAATTTATTAACAAGAGGCAAAAAGAACTGATGCTATACAGCGATTAATGCAATTGCTCAATTACAGTTCTTATTACCCAATGCCCCAAATAGGAGAAAATGTGAAATTAATTGATAAAAAACAAACTCTCTTGTATGCAAATATCAAGGCAACTGTTGAACAAGAAATTTATGATCAATAACCTCAAATACAGCAGGTAGCTCAAGAAGAATCACTTCTTACAATTCTGAATTGTAGCAACAATGAAAATGTCGAAGAGGCTGAGAAAAGCTTTCTTCTACCAGAAAACTGACTTAATAAATGACTGATAGAGGTTGAATTGAATAATAATTGCAGTTAAGTAGTCCAATATGACTAAAGACAATATGTTCTTCAACTTTAGAATTATCTACTTATGCACTATTGTGAAAAGACAAATTGGATCCAAAAGGTGTTTTTCAACATTGGTAATATTTATCTAAAAAAACAAATTCCCTAAGGTCAAAATGGCATTAATAATTGTACGTGGGTTAAGCTTCTGTAGGGGAATTCCACATAGGATTAACATTTAAAGTACACCAACCTTTTAAATTCTGGACCTGTTATTTAAGGAGAATTGGTAGATGAACTGAAAAAACACATCTTAAACACATTCTTGATTATTCATTAAATTCTTTTAGTGCTCTTAATAAATGTGATCACCTCGTTTGAGACAATTTGTTCATTCACCTTATATCTAATCTCTTGTTATTTATGAACAACATTTCCCCTGAAGTTTTTCAGGAAATGAAATGCTGGGATTGGAAATCTCCAGAAATCAATTGACAAATAATCTGAACTACAAAACATACCAGTTTTGTGTGTGTCTATACTGAATCCTTACGTTGAGTCTTCAATCAAAATATATCTGGTGGACTTGCAGGCCTGAGATGGTTCTTGGTTGAAATTTAATACAATTTCACGGATGGATTTTAAGAAGAAAAAGTACAATCAAGTTAGTTAATCAAAGATTTATGATGTAGTGGGTAATGGAAAAAGGCCAGTAACATAACTGGATTTCACATGAAGCTGTCCAGATGTAAAACCCAACAGTATAATTACAGAGAGGCCAGGACATGACCAAGTAAGGCAGCTCATCACACAACACTCACTTGTCACCATATTTGAATGCAGACGTGGACTTCATGTTAGAATAGGGCAAGAAGCTATTTGCTTATTTTCTCAGTTTTGGAATATTTTGAATTCCTCTACCAAACTGGGCCAAAATCCGAGAACCTCAAAGAGACCAAAATGAAACAAACAAACAACTCCCCTCCCCAACAAATATAGCTTTAGAGCARTGGAAATGCTTACTTTTAGATGTTGATCATTTTCATTAAAAATCTTACTTTTCACTGTTGTTACAAATCAGAAGGAAGGTATTTCTGAAATGAAAAAGCAGAGCATTTCATTTTGAAGACACTGGAACAAGATATTAAACAAATGTCAAATCTTTTTGACTTTGAAAAAAATACTGAAAGCAATCCTTTCTCATAAAAAAGTCTAGTTTTGACAAATTGGCATTTTCAAACTAAAAAACCCGATTTTTCTCGTAAATCACATTCAGCTCTACGCATCTCCAAGATGCATTGCAATGAACTGATTCTTGTGTGATTATGTATGTGCATTAGGAAAGAAACCAGCCACGGGCTGACAGCCAGATGGCCTCCTATGCTCTTTGGCCTTCTAAATGTGAAAAATAAATGAAAGGAAGACCAGCAAAAAGAGGTCTTATATTGTAATATCCCTTTGAGGGAGTTTTGAAAATTCTTCTTGATTCTGTTCTCTTTCTACACATGCAGTTTATAAAATTCAACTGCCCAGGAAAATTGGATGTCAGTGGCTATTGCACTCCATATTTTCCTCTTTCTGCAGATGGAAATTTCTTATCAGTCTGACGCACAAAATGGCARGCAGGGCAGCATGCTATCCGAGCTGGCAGGCTGAAGGAGCTGAGGACTTCTCATCATATGCCACTTTGGACAAGAGAGGAATGGCACACAATGGAGCAGTTAAAAGGTAATTTTCACATAAAGAACTGAGGGAAGGAAATCTGGCTGACAACAAATGGATTGGAGGTAGGAGGGAACACCAGTCAGTCACCACAGACACATATTATCTTCCAGGAAAATACAGCTGAAGAGGAGGAGGGGACGGAGGGTCAGAGCTTGCTGAAAGCAGAGCAGATGGCTCAGGCAGTGCAAGGGCAATGCCATTCAGTCATCAAGTGTGTCACAGGAGGAGAATTTACAAGGTATTTTTAAAGTATACTTTCACATTTATTTGCCCCAGTCATGTGATAAAATAAGAATAAACCTTCTTTACTAGTGATGCTTTGTGGTAATTTATCAATGTGCTTATACAGCACAGCTGACACGGCTCCATAAACTATGTTCTGCAGCCAGCTACGGCAGTGATGAAGCTGTAAAATGTGTGCCAAAGCAACAGGTGAATGATGTTTTTAAATCTTTTCTGTTGAGTTTGAATTCAGAACAGATTTCTTCTCATTATCACTGTTATTATTACCATTATTTTTATGACTATGACATATAGAGGTTCTCAGAGAATAAAAGATGTCCCTTGCCCCACAGAAGGTCACGATTTAAATTTAAGACAAGAGACTATTAATAACACCAGAGAGGTGAAGAGGGATCTTCAAGGAAGCTAGTGCTAACTGGCAAGATGGGAGGGGATATTAGGTTGCCAAAAAGGACAAGCTTTTCCAAATTTTTTTGTAGATATTATGTAAAAGAATGTTAGAAGGAGTATTCTGRATGACAGAAAGATAGAGTAGAAGGTATTTATGGCATTATCTTCCCAGCATGGGTGAGAATGGAAGAGTCTCATCACAAATGTGCTTGGAATTTAGCAAGCAGGAGATTGGAAACCATAGAGCAATCAAAGATAACAGTGGTCTTCGAATAACTGAATGACAGGTGACAGGCAGAGTAGGGACTGGCCATGAAAGCCTTTAAAAAAAGAGATGTCACTTCAATTTAGATAGAGATAAAGAAGCAGAATGCAAAGACATAGAAAAGAATAGGTAAGTGGTAAACACTCTGAATAGATAAGGGCAAAAATGTGTTTATCAAAGCCAGAGGAAAATATATTGCAACAACTAAGATGAGCTGATGAGAGCTGTAGAAGAGATTTTAGCTGTGTGGATGCACTGCAAGCATGACATTTATGCAATACTATTCAGGGTGAACTTCAGGATGTCTGGAGACACAGAGAAGCTACAGATGAAGTTGATGACCAGGTTAAGGACTCAGGAATAGGTACTACGTGAAGGAACTAATACGAAAAGGAGAAGGGAGTGATAAAGCACTCTGGTAAGTATAGGTGATAGCTGGACATCCATGAGGAGGTGTCAGAGAAATGGGATGGGATCTTAGTGTGTATCAATAGAGGAAGGCTGGTTAGAGACATGGGCTGTCTTGTTGGGTACTGGAAGAAGATCCAAGGAAGACAATCACTGCAACCAGAGGAAGACAAGGTTTTCCAAAGAATGGCATGATCAGTGATGTCAAAGCAGACAACAGGTCAGGAAGGATATTCCTGTACACTGATGCCGAGCCTCTCTGTGAGGAGTAGCTGAAGGATTAGATGTGAGTGAGAGCTTAAGAAAACAATGTAAGAGATGGAAACCACCTTCACAACAAGATGCAACCAAAATGGAGGAGTGAAGTTCTTGCCAAGGGGTAGGGCAAGAGGCAGTAGTCAGAAGAGGCAAGTGAAGTTGAAAGGGATGTTTTAAGATGGACGAGGTGGAAAGTTTTCTGCATAGTGAGGAAAGAGGTCCATGAAAGAGTGAGAAGAAAGGGGAAGTGTAAATGAAATGATAAGAAGAGTTCTGGGGACACCAGCAAGGGCTTTCCAGGAGAAGTGAATGTTAGCATTGCCTTAGGTACTCTATTATGTCTCAGTAACTTATTACTCATGGGTTTGTGAGCCGATTAACTTGACTGTTATCCAGTTTTCCCCGTGCAGAGCAGAAAGAATCATAAAAGTTTAAAAGAAAAGCGAATTGACAGTTTTGCTAAGTCTTTATTCTGATTTGAAGAGAAGGAGCAGTGATGGAAGAAGATTGTAGAGGATGGCAGAATCAGTAGATTTGCTTGCTTGTCACAATTTAAAGGTCATCCATGATGYTGGATTACCAGAAGATTAGATCCTACAGTGGAAGAATTGAAATGTTAAAGTGACACTTTTAACAGCACGTGATGGAAATGACAATGTCTTCTGTGAGCAGAGTACCATCACTCTGCTGTTGGCTTTATAAAAATAAAACATTTGGAGAAAGAAATTTTGAGGGCTTGGATCAATGACTATGGCTCCCAAATTATATAATGGCATAGCTCTCTTGCTCTTGAAGACCCAGTGGTGCTATAATAAAGTCAGTGGGTGATTTACCACTGATTTCCAAAAAAATTTCTCCCCCATGGTCGACGGTAATGTCTGCATTTTACCAGATGAGCTGGTGGGTAGAGAGATCTGAACAACAATACTGATCAATATATTTCAAGATGGGGTGAGTTTCCACGCCATGCTGACCTCTGTATCACCAGCTCTGGGTTCTTGACTAAATGGGAGGCTGCCAAAGTAGTCCCTCATATCTTTTTAACTAGTCTGTAGCCAGGAAGTCTCTCTAGTGTGCTACAACAACCATCAGATACAAGAAAACTGGACATATCACATGTAATTTCAAAAAGGTTCCGGACGTGTTTGCTTGCATTACTGTTACTGATTGTGAAACACTGTCCATAGACTCAGCTCTGGAAAAGACACACAGTAAGTCACAGAATCATAGGATCATGCCATAATTCAGGTTTGAAGGGACCTCTAAGTCACAGCATCATAAGATCATGCCATAATTCAGGTTTGAAGGGACCTCTGGAGGTCTTCCACTCATCATCTAGAATAAGTCAGGGTGCTGAAACCAACATGACTTCTCCCATCAGTGTCAACAAGAACAGGACCAATGCCATCTCCTCTGAATTGCTATAATCTACAATGGTTTTTTGACCTCAGATAACTTCCAAATTTTTAAAAGTAATGTTTTTGAAATCTACCTTAGGAAGTAACATGCTGCCTCAGATAACCCACAGAGCTTCAGAGGTAGAAGCAAAGGTGATTAGAGACAGGAGAMAGACATGTTTGTGGAGGGGCATGGAGAACATGCCATGGGGGAGTAGCTGTAAAGAAACAGTTCAGGAAGAGAAGGCCAGGGATAAATTTCCCTTTGTTATCCACCTACATGTTTAATCTTCATTGCTATTGAACCACATTTTTTTACAGATAATATATACTGCATCCATACGTGATAATATGTATGACAACTCTGCTTCCTCTTGAGAGACTGAGATTAAAGAGCTGGAGAATGCAATGCTCTGGGTTCCAAGAGGAAAGCTCTTTTCTATGGCAATGAAGTTTTTCCGTTTAGCTTTCTCTGRTTATTCCTTCATGGGAAAGAAATCACAGTGTCTTCCTAATGTTTGTAAGAAACTACAGGGAACTAGGAAAAGTGAGGGGGAAATGACCGAAGCAATGTAAGTGTTGATGCAAGGTTTTAAAGAAAAGGTGGTTCCTTGGCTGAATTGCAGGGAAAGAAATCCAAGCACAGAAGGAGGGATGAGTAGAATAATGAGACAAACACAAATTGGAGGTATATTTTGTTTGCTAAGTGGTAGGTAGAGAAAACATATATATATAAGGATTCATTGSAGTCGTTTTGTAAATGCAACAGTGAGGACTTTAAGAGAGAAGCAACTAGTGTCTGAAAGAGAGACTGTGGGAATGGGGTGGATGCAGTCAAATTGCAAGATACAAGAGCAAAGCCAGACAAGGCAGGACATACWGGGAGCTGGAACCAGGCAGATAACAGAACACATTAATTTTTGGGGGTGGGATTTCTTTTGCCAAGCTCTAGAGCATCTAAAATACACATCCATATCAAAACCTGCCACTCTGACCCTAAATTTAAACCTGCCACCCTGACTCTTCCTTTACAGTCAATGGAGAGAAACAGGCACTCCAAAGGGGAATTGCAAGAGGAACTATTAGACAAGAACAAACCTTTAGATGTCTGAATTAAATCCTACATTGTGGRTGTGAGTCACAGAATCATAGAAACATAGAATCATTAAMGTTGGAAARGACCTCTAAGATCATCAAGTCCAACCATCAACCCAACACCACCATGACCACTAAACCATGTCCTGAAGCGCCACATCTACACGTTTTTTGAACATCTCCAGTGAYGGTRACTCCACCACTTCYCTGGGCAGCCTGTTCCAGTGCTTGACAACACTTTCGGTGAAGAAATTTTTCCTAATATCCAATCTAAACATCCCCTGGCGCAACTTGAGGCCATTTCCTCTTGTCCTATCACTTGTTACTTGGGAGAAGAGACCAACACCCACCTCGCTACAGCCTCCTTTTCTCCAGGCTAAACAACCCCAGCTCCCTCAGCCGCTCCTCATAAGACCTGTTCTCCAGACCCTTCACCAGCCTCGTCGCCCTTCTCTGGACACGCTCCAGCACCTCAATGTCCTTCTTGTAGTGAGGGGCCCAAAACTGAACACAGTATTTGAGGTGCGGCCTCACCAGTGCCGAGTACAGGGGCACGATCACCTCCCTACTCCTGCTGGCCACACTATTCCTGATACA
The DNA here is from genome assembly GCA_030449065.1 of Oceanodroma leucorhoa. Classification (NCBI taxonomy): domain Eukaryota; kingdom Metazoa; phylum Chordata; class Aves; order Procellariiformes; genus Oceanodroma; species Oceanodroma leucorhoa. The sequence continues at coordinate 6,270,721 of JASVER010000054.1, read as the reverse complement.
GGCCAGGATGCTGTTGACTTTCTTGGCCACCTGGGCACACTGCCGGCTCATGTTCAGCTGGCTGTGGTCCAGCACCCCCAGGTCCTTTTCCGCCAGGCAGCTTTCCAGCCACTCTTCCCCAAGTCTGTAGCGTTGCCTGGGGTTGTTGTGACCCAAGTGCAGGACCCGGCACTTGGTCTTGTTGCACCTCATACAATTGGCCTCGGCCCATTGATCCTGCCTGTCCAGATCCCTCTGCAGAGCCTTCCTACCCTCAGATACCCTGCAGAGCCTTCCTACCCTCAGATGAGTCCCCTACCTAACCATGGATATGTGTTGCCATTTGAGATGCCCTAATGTATCACTCTGTCACTTAGCTGTTGGTTGTGAGGGCATGGTGCTCCCTTAGGTTTGGTGTCACATCTGCYAGCCCTGATGGAGGTCTCTGATACTCTTTGATGCCTCAAAAGTCTCTAGACCTATGTGTGGGCAAATGAGCAGAGCCCTGTCTATCTGCAAAAGGAGGGGAATCTGAATCTTTCATATTGGAAAAAAATCCGCATTTTGAAATTATCATTTTTTTCTCTATTCTTTTTCTCTGTCCTTTGCTAGAAAGAAATTGGAGATTTCTCCTTTCACAGACTGTGCTGATTTACCCTGAAATGAAAAGGTCATCAGGCTACAGAGGTAAGGTCTGCAACAGGATATGATGCTTGTCATTTCAGCACGGGATTCTTMTTCTCAAAGTTTAGACACCTAATTGGCACTTCTGGAGTGTGAGGTATCTCACCCTCAGACAGTCCCATTTACTAGGTAGCTCTCTGGTAGTGCCTATTTCTGTCATTTGATCATAAGAGGAGCACACGTAGACACCCATCTTATAGATGCTTATGTTGGAGCAGAAGAATTAAACCCATGGGTGGGATTCCTTTTTTCCATCCATAGATATCTATGGCAGAGATCTTTATTTCTGAATTAATTACATTAGACTCCCTTTGTGCTCACTGGGGAGAAATAAGGGCACAATTCATTTGACCTATTCTGGTCTAATTTCATTTGAATAAGATGAATTTAGTCCTAGAGATGCCTATTAAGGGAGCTTATGGTGACAAGCTCAGATGTAAATGCCCCTATTCTGCATATCTTAAAGTGCCACCCTTTAAATGTGTAAATAAATCTATCCTGTAGCCAGATTTCAGAGATTCATTAGGTCATTGGCAAGATCTGCTTTACTCCCACAGCCTGGGTGGTCTAAAGGGCATAGTGATCACAAAAATGTCCCTCACTGTGGGTTGGCGTTGGGCATAGCTAACTTCTCAGGCTTCCCTCCGTGCCTCCCTACGGCAGGTCTGCCTCGGAAGAGGAGAGATGGGTGGGTAGAGGGCACAGTGTCTGCAGCCAGGGACAGCTGCTGCAGGAAGGTAAATGTTGACCACATCCCTGATCACAAAGGGTTTGATCAACATTTGCAGGATGCTCACCGTTCACTCCCACAGCCCTGCCAGTAGTTCTTACTAGCCGAACAGGAAGTCCTGTCCCCCCATGGGTGKCATTTAGTGTGCCTGGGACAGTGGGATAGTGGAAGGTCTCTGGCTTGGGAGAGAGGAGAAAGGAAACAGGCGTTTCCTAATGTAGATCTGCCAGCCGTGACAGACCCGCTCCAGGAGACTCTTGGTCTGTCCCCAGTTCCTTCCCCTCCCACCGGCTGTGCTGAAGATGCCGCCTTTTCAGCCTCCCTGGCTCCATTGTTTGTGTAGCTGCTGAGGGGCAGAAACCTCCAGCATGGCAGCAGCAGTGATCAACCTTCACTGTTTTTTTCTTAAATCAATTACCATTTGTGCCTACAAGGCAAAATTAACAACTCTAGCTGCCAGTGGATGCAAGCTGGAGAAAGTGATGAACACATTAAGACCTAAGCCTGAAACAGAGAATTGAAGACAGTCTTAGGAGATGTCTGCCTCACAGGGGACATGGATATTGATCTGGGTCTCCTTTCTCTGTCTTTGCTCCTTGTTTAATTGTAGGCCTTCTCACAGTCAGAAAACAAGGGTGGACCTGTACGAAAGGACTTGTCTGGAACATAGGGAAGCACTTTGGGAAAAGCAGAGGTTTTGGAGAGCTGAATGGTAACATTTGTCATGGAACTGTCCAGGGAACAGCTCATTAATTGAAGTAAATTAAAGTGCAGACTCTTAATGGTATATCTGAATAGTTAAATTACAGTAAGTGACTCCTACTTAATTATTTCATAATTTTTGCTGCTGGATTTAGTGGAAATGTGTTCAAAAGGGAGTCATTAACTATGAGAGAAAAGGAGAAAAAAACCACCATTGAGCTCTTTCCACTTTGAGATAAGCCAACCCAATAGGGAAAAGCTTTTAGTGCTTCTTACCATTTCTATGTAATTTTTTTACACACCATTACCTATACCTAGCAATCAGGGAGTTCAGATTAATTTCCTCAAATTCACACTTAGCAGAAAGCCTACTTTGTTTCCAGCTGGATCAGTATCCTACACTGGGTCACTGCTCATGCTTGGGAGCAGGGCAAGAACAAGTTCTAGGTTTCAGCTGTGAAGGGGAGCCGGTTTCTTTCTGGCAACTGCTAATTGACAGTGTTAATTAAACTGCACATTCATGGGGTGATATCATGGCAGATTAGGCCAACCTAAATGTGGGCTGCCCTCCACAGCCCCTGCCACCCCTCTGTAAGCATGCCTTCCTGAAACTGGTCGCTACACTAAGAACTGCAGGAGTACCAGTCCTGGTGCGTGGGAGAGGGTGGGGACAGGGAGCAAAGGGAGAGGCTGGCAAATGGGTGAAAAATGGGTCATAGGTTGGAAAAGACCCCTAAAATCACTGAGTCCAACCATTAAACATGGTGTTTCCACCCAGTTTCAAACCGGTGAGCTTTCGTGTGTTAGGCGAATGTGATAACCACTACACTATGGAAACTCCAGCTAAAAGGGTTAAACTGCAGTTGAAGTGTGCTTCTGGGTAAGCTGAGGGTTGTGCTCTGATTTGGAGACATGCGTGATCGGAAATTATTACCAAGATGAGGAAAAGCTTTATTCTGAGATTTTTGCTTTACTTTGCTTTCATAGAATCATAGAATCATTAAGGTTGGAAAAGACCTTTAAGATCATCAAGTCCAACCGTCAACCCAGTACCCATGCCCACTAAACCATGTCCTGAAGTGCCACATCCACACGTTTTTTGAACGCCTCCAGGGATGGTGACTCCACCACTTCCCTGGGCAGCCTGTTCCAGTGCTTGACTACCCTTTCGGTGAAGAAATTTTTCCCAATATCCAATCTAAACCTCCCCTGGCACAACTTGAGGCCATTTCCTCTCATCCTATCACTTGTTACTTGGGAGAAGAGACCGACACMCACCTCGCTACAACCTCCTTTCAGGTAGTTGCAGAGAGCAATAAGGTCTCCTCTCAGCCTCCTTTTCTCCAGGCTAAASAACCCCAGCTCCCTCAGCCGCTCCTCAGAAGACCTGTTCTCCAGGCCCTTCACCAGCCTTGTTGCCCTTCTCTGGACACGCTCCAGCACCTCAATGTCCTTCTTGTAGTGAGGGGCCCAAAACTGAACACAGTATTTGAGGTGCAGCCTCACCAGTGCCGAGTACAGGGGCACGATCACCTCCCTCCGCCTGCTGGCCACACTATTCCTGATACAGGCCAGGATGCTGTTGGCCTTCTTGGCCACCTGGGCACACTGCTGGCTCATGTTCAGCTGGCTGTCGACCAGCACCCCCAGGTCCTTTTGTTTGTCTCCAGCTCTGAGGTTTTAGGTGGGAAGCTTTCTCTCTGAGGACATTTCTGTGTGGAAAAATGTAAAAATGACCAAGTCTGCTTTCATCATAATTAGAAATATTATAAGAGCTTAAACAAAATCTGAAATTCCAAATGTAGTTAGTGTTGCTATTCCCATTTTTCATTTTCCATTTTTCTCATTATTTTAAAAACTGTGGGCCAATTGTCAACAAAGTAAGCTGCACTTTGTTTAGCCTCCCTTTACCAAACGTGTCGTTGACTCCTAGCCCTATTCCTCTAACCTTCTCTCTTTCTCTCCTAAATTACTTAACGTCTAAGCAGCAAAACGTGCAGACTTCACTGTGAATCTTTCCCAGGCCACCCTGGAGGTTTATGTGCACAGGGAGTTTATGTGCACTGCAGGCTGCCATGCTGTATCAGGGTACCCTCGCTGACATGGATTAGTTAGCTCACGTACCAGAGATGGTGTGACTGCACTGCAGAGAACAAACTGTTCTCACTGGTCACATAACATCCACATTGTTGCAGTCTGCTATTAATAATTGTAATTAGATACTAACTTTTATTTATCCTTCAAAGAGTTTTGGGAGTGAGAGAGAGGAAGGTGGCAGGAAGGGTCTGTAGGTGCAGCTAGGAAGGCTTTCAGAACCTGCCTGAGAGGAGATGCTCAGCGGATTTTGCAGCTGGTTTCCCCAAGCCCTGGGTTTCATTACATTAGAAGGAAACTCGGAGAGAAAGGGGCTTTTCCAGTTCAATGGCTGCTTCAATGGCTGAGAAGGTAAACATGACTTTCAGCTCTCATTTTAATTCCCAAAGGACATAGAAGAGAGAAAGAAGAGCCTACRGGTTACCGTGGGAAAAGAAGAGATGACAGATGACTCCCCTGTCACCAGGGCAAGTATGAGACTGAAGGGAAAAAACTCGGAACAACCCGCATAAGTTATCCCTATACATTGTCCCTGAGTAACATCATTCCGTTTTAGCAGATTTTTTTTTTTTTTTTAGCTTTCAATACCCATGAAATTAAGGATCCGAGCAGACCTTTTTTAAATAAGCTGATCTGAAAGTGGTTATTGGTGGACAAGCAGTTGGTGGGGCTTCTGGGGACAGATAAATGACCTATCAGGAAAAGCTCTGTGCTAGAAAAATGAATGGCACAATGAACAGATTTAAGAGTACTGCCCAGGCAGGTATACATAAACCTTCCTGTTCTCCTTTATTTACAAGGAGCATTTCCACTCTCCCTGGTGGAAAAATATTTGCAGACATTTCACTAAAATGTTCTTGTAGGCTGCTTTCATTGCTTTCATTTGTGAAGATGTAAGTAAATGAGGCTTGGTGGTACATTCCCCCGGAGCACAGAGCGCTTGGCTAAAGCTACAGTGTAGGCCAAGACCTTTCAACATACCCCTTTATTTGTAATGACTATATCCTAATGTGCATTCATTGCAAATCTAACCTCTCTTTCCTACATTGATATTGAATCATTGGACTATATAAGCCAAAAAGCTCCTGTGTTTGTATACTTGAATTAAAGAAAGGGTTTGATTACTTAGCTTATCTTTGCTATCTCTGATCTTGAAGGAAAATTGCTAGGTAAACAGCTTCTCATCACAGGTTTTTTAAGGGTATATAATATCTGCGTCACTTAACTATTCGTGATTTAGTAAAGTGAAGTCAGCTAAAGAAGAGAGGCTCCGCTTTGTACCACTGCACCAGATAGTATACAAGGTATAGGTTAGTGACACCATAAGAACAAGGTAATTGCCCATTTATTAAACTCTACCCATATTTTGGGGGGTCTTCAAGAAAGGCAGAACCTAATTCATTCAGATTCTCAGTGTTTGCCAGTGATCTAGGTTATTTATATGCATTTACATTTAAAAATTACAGAGACTGCAACACTGTAGCTATCATGGCTTCCAAATACAAGAGAAGAAAATTTTAAAGAGAGGCAAAGCCTTGTATTACACCAGATAAGCAGGCTGGAAAGCACAGTCTCTCAGGTATACAGGCTTTTATTCAAGCAAGCTGTGCAAAACTCATATGCCAAAAAGCCTTTCTAGTTTTTGCAGCTGGCATTGATCGGTCTGAGATATTATCACATCTTACCAACCAAGGAATAAAAGAAGAACTGGCGGAATTTCTGGAAAGCATGCAGGCATACAAGTACTTAGGGTCGTTTCCTTCAGGAACAAAGCTGATACCTTGGCCAGGGAACAGATAAAACATAACCTTCGAATAGTCCCATTTAAAAACTGTCTTATCGAGGTAGGAAGGTTAATTTGAACACCATATTAAGGGAGAGGTCTTGAGAATACCAGAAATAGTCTTGAGGAGGTAGAGCTCCTCTTTGCCTCCACCTTGCCCTGGCAAGCTTTCAGGTTTGATGAATAATCAACATCCCACAAGAGCCAAAGGCACGTGGTGCCTTGCAGCATCTGCAGGACAAGCCAAGTTCGTTTTTTCTCATCCAGGCTGGAAGAGCAGGGGTTCCTCCTGTGAGAATGAGAAGCCCACAGAGGGGATGGCAGCAAAAGTTAATGGGAAATGGGTAAGTTCAGGAGAGGCTGAAGTTTGGGCTGAAGTTCAGGAAAGCCACAGGAGATTCACTGTAGAGCACTTCTAATGAAAAGAAGAGTACAAATAACTGGATGCTTGGAAAGCTGCAAAACAAGCTGTAAGACTTGCTTTTTTTTCAACTTGAACATTTTTGTGAGCTGGTAGTCAAGGGTGCTCAAAACAATAGGGGCTTGTGGCGAGGTGTCACCTGTCTTTGAAACTAAGCAGGTAAAACTCTGGTATAACAGATTTGGTACAACTGTGTTTTCTGTGACTGATGAACATGTAAATAAAAAAATTATAAGGCCATAAAAAATAATGAAATACAAACTTTGAAATTGTTCCATCATACTTTTCTAACCTTTGGAGAAAGCAGCAATTTTTAAAGCATATTGGAATAAAAAGACCTAGAAAATGAACTCCTACAGTATGTTAATCTCTCCTGACTCCCCAGTAGGTACAGCAATTTAAATACAGGTCTAGTCATTGTGATCACCAAAACCGTGGGTGGGAAAAGGGACTGCTACGAAATGATAGAAATGTCGTTCTTATCCCTGCAGTTATGGCTTCATTAGGTTTGTTTAACAAATATGTCATTGCACATTGGTCTTTTGCAATGTTGTTTTTTCAAAGCGGTACGAGTACTACTGCAGCTGCAGAGCACCAGCCCCTTGGCCTTGCAGAGCTGCTTTCCTAAATGCTCACCTCTGCTCTCTGGGCTTACACAGGCTCTGCCACTTTGTGTGAATACTGGGGGAAGTACTGGTTGCTTCATGCTACACCTGGACCACTTTGCTACTTCCAGATTGTCTCCAAGCTACGTCAGTACCACCTGCCTTCGCTCCCTGCTGCTGCTTGTCCATGTCCGGAGACACCCACATCCCATCCCCCCAAGGTCTGTCACTATGAAGTTCCCAAACTTAAAGCTTTCTAGCAGCTCCTGACTCTCTCCCTCATCACTGGTGCTGTCACTATCTTGCCCCAGGGCGTGTGTGGTTCCTATTCACGTGCCATATTTCCGATTTGGAGCCTGAGGAAAATAAAGAGCAGGCCCCCACTCCCCTGCAGAGGAAGGGCAGATAGATAGGTAAAGAAAGGAAGAAGCTGAGGGAAGTGAGATAAGGCTTGCGCAACTAGAGCAAAACACACAGTCCGGGGAGCAGCAGAAKAAATTAAAACTGAGCTTATTGAGGATTTACGTTTTGAGGAAAGTATTCCTGTGTGAATGCTCTGGTTTCTAATCAGAGCTGAACTCACCCAGCAGGCCTTCTCTTTCTGAAATCCTTAAAAGTACTCCCTCACTTAGCTGCCTATTTTCATGAGATATGGGGAAACTTAATATCCTTAGGAATTCCACTCCTCTTTCCCATGTGGCTGAAATTAGYCAATTCCTTCAAAACATATTACCCAGAAAAAGGCAGACATATGTTGAGAACACTGTTATGTACACCATGCTTTCCAAGGCAAATGGGCTAAAAATAAATTGCTCTTTGCTGCATTTGGATATTTTCCTATAGGAGATCTGGCCCATGATGTTTCAAAGTTCTCCTTTTGCCCAAAGACCAGGGTGTGCAAAGGGGTATGAAAGTTTTTCAAAAGCTCGATATAACAGCTTTGGAGTATGTGTGTGTGTGTCCCCCACAAGAGGCAGTACTCATGGAGGGACTACACCACCTCTTTAAGCCCCTTATCCACCTCACACATCTGTGCCACTGCTCACACCTACTCTCTTCTTATTGCCCATGGAGTCATAGAATCATAGAATCATAGAATCATTAAGGTTGGAAAAGACCTCTAAGATCATCATGTCCAACCATCAACCCAGTACCCATGCCCACTAAACCATGTCCCGAAGCGCCACATCCACATGTTTTTTGAACACCTCCAGGGATGGTGACTCCAYCACTTCCCTGGGCAGCCTGTTCCAATGCCTGACTACCCTTTCAGTAAAGAAATTTTTCCTAATATCCAATCTAAACCTCCCCTGGAGCAACTTGAGGCCATTTCCTCTCRTCCTATCGTTTGTTACTTGGGAGAAGAGACCAACACCCGCCTCTCTACAGCCTCCTTTCAGGTAGGTGTAGAGAGCAATAAGGTCTCCTCTCAGCCTCCTCTTCTCTAGGC